>JAFBMS010000373.1:0-159838 GCA_019788955.1 Albula glossodonta
CACACACTCTCGCACGCACACACACACACTCTCACACACACACACACACACACACACGTGTGATCACACAAGCATACACAGAGTCCTACCTTAGTGTATACCTTCCTGCATTCCCTAGTTTTGCATACTTGGCTGTCCTGAATCCTTAAAGAAGAACCCACAACCCAAACCCATAGCTCAGTATGCACTGTTGTAGCCTGACAGCAGTTGGTTTGACCTGAATCTCATGTGTGAGGCCTTTTTGAGTAATGTCGCTAGGATTCATCACCACCTGCCCTTATAATTAAAGTGAATGGAGGCATCACTGAAATCGGAGAGTGCTTTTGTGATGGCAATTCTGTTGTTGTCCTTCATGTCTGAATTCATATCATTGAATAATATTCAGTGAGTTGAAATATTATAGGTGTTTTTACTACAGAAGAGAGAAATTATTCTTATAGTGATGACTAGCATGTAGCATTATTTCTTTGGCCAGAGTTTCCCATTTCAGTAGTTGCACTGCTGTGAAGTGTAGTGTACGATTCTAATGGTGCCAATAAAATATTTTTATTCCACAGCTGAGTGAAATTTGAGGGTTTAAGTGCCAGTGGGAAGAGGTAATTTTATACCTGAATTGAGTATATTCTTGAAATTAATGAAATGAGAAAATAAATGTTACGAGATCTCCCATCATGCTATGGGGCTACTCAACAGCTGCACAAATGACAGAATATAGTAATATGAAGTGGTCTTCATCGTTGTGCCACGAGTTTGAATGGTCCTAATGAAGCCCTTTGCACTGTCCTGTATCTGCAGGCTGAATGAACTTGCACTGGTCAAGAGCTGTGGCCAACGGCAGGAATAATATCAAGTGCAGGACATTATGTGGTTTTGTTTATTTTTGTTTATCTCAGTGGCCAGCTTGGAGCAGAAGGCCAGAACAGAACATGTGTGTGACTATTAAATATTTATCTGGGCAGAGCTGGCTTGGTGAGTCTGACTCTCACTCCTTCCTTTTCTCCTTTTAGTCTTTCTTTCTCCCTGCTGCTCCAAAACACTGTGACCAATCAAAGCCCTCTCCCTGCCTATCTAGCACACTGCAGCCAATCACAGCTCTCTCCTCATCTCCCTAGCCCATTGCAGCCAATCACAGCTCTCTCCCCGTCTCCCTAGTGCTCTGTAGCCAGTCACAGCTCTTTTCCTGCCTTTTCAGCACAATATAACCAATCACAACTCGTTTCCTGCCTCTTTAGCGTACTTTAGTGAATCACAGCCCTCTCCCTGCCTTCTAGCACAAAGTAACCAATCAGATCCCTCTCCCTGCCTCTCAAGCAAACTGTAGCCAATCACATCCCTCTCCCTGCCTCTCAAGCAAACTGTAGCGATTCACATCCCTCTCCCTGCCTCTCAAGCAAACTGTAGCCAATCACAGCCCTCTCCCTGCCTCTCAAGCAAACTGTAGCCAATCACAGCCCTCTCCCTGCCTCTCAAGCAAACTGTAGCCAATCACATCCCTCTCCCTGCCTCTCAAACAAACTGTAGCCAATCACAGCCCTCGTCTCACCTTTCCAGCACACTGTAGCCAATCACAGCCCTTGTCTCACCTTTCCAGCACACTGTAGCCAGTGACAGTCATGTTTTGTGTCCTACTATTATGCAGCCCATTGGACTGTATTTATACAGCATCTCGGAGAAGTACTGATAAAAGAGTCAGGTCTGCGTTTTAGCTCATAATGCATAAGCCTAGGACAGGGTAAATTTGGGTGACTTATTAGTAAAGTGTCTCTGTGCATGACAGGTGAAACTGACCCTAGGTCAGCAGCCCTGTTCTGTGGTCCTGGGTGTCTACGTGGATGAGCACATACTGGGCTTAGGAAAGAGATGTGGGGGATTAGACTGCACTGACAGCTGCCCCACAGCCTGCGCCCCCATGTGGACAAGGAGAGAAGTGCACCACAAACCAACACATCCTCTCACAGGTTCGTCTCAGCACCTAGACAGTCAAACTGCAAGAGTTTCCAAGACAACTCTGGCCTTATTCTGTGGGAACGGTGTTTGCACAACAGTGATTGTCACACCATGAATGTGGCATCTAAGACATTGGTCAGTTTCTCACCAGTGGAGTGGTCAACTTGGAGTGGTTCTCAGGTTGAATCTCTACTTCCACCCAGAGACCCCTCACAAAGTTGATGTGTTTAGATTGAAGGTAGTGGTTATTCTACTCAACCACACTGCTTTTTTCAGCAGGTGTGACAGCTCTTTGGTGTGTGTGGTGTGTTCAGAGCACATTGTGATCATGTTGTTCCCCCGGTTACTCAGGGTTTGCATCGCTAAGATTAATGACCTGTTGATGTGCAGTTAAATGGCGCTTCCCTCCTCTGCACAGTTCTGCATTGTTTTAACACAAAGTGTTTCCTCAGATGGAGTTCTGCCAACTGTGGTCGTGCATGGGTCCTAGCCTGGTCATTTCTTACGTAAACCCCGCTGACGGAATGAATGCCATCATATACAGGGTATTTAAATGTTATCTCGTTTCCTCTCAACACCATAAAAATAGGAGAACCTCCTTTTCCTGTGGGAGAAAGAGCATCCCAGCAGGGAGCAGGGTGCAGCGGACCATGGGCCAATCAGAGCCTCTCGTTAACAGAGGGGCGGGGAAACCGCCAGGTTTGCATGATGGAGGGAAACTGGTGGAGTGTTGTTTTTTTTTGCAGTAGCTCTTAAGCGCAGCAGACGCAGTTGGCAGCCCTTTATCAGAGCAGAGGATGTTTGTATGAGTTTAGCCGTTTGTTTGATATCCTTTTGGCAGTAGCTGTGGAGTGATGCAGCTGGTCCTGGTCTCAGCTGGATGCCGTGTTTAACAGCCTGTTCTGCTCACCCTGCCTCACGTGTGTCATTATTGCACGACCATCCCTTTAAGGTCTCTCTAAATTATTAACTCTGCAAAATGGAGGGATGTGCGAAGCAGCACTGAATCAGTGTCTGTGTGTGAATCTGTGTGTCTGTGTGTGTGTGTGTGTGTGTGTGTCTGTGTCTGTGTCTGTGTGTGTGTGTGTGTGTGTCTGTGTCTGTGTCTGTGTGTGTGTGTGTGTGTGTGTGTGTGTGTGTGTGTCTGTGTGTGTGTGTGTGTGTGTGTCTGTGTCTGTCTGTGTGTGTGTGTGTGTGTGTGTCTGTGTGTGTGTGAGTGTGTGTGTGTCTGTGTGAGTGTCAGTGTGTGTGTGTGTGTGTGAGTGTGTTTGTGTGTGTCTGTCTGTGTGTGTCTGTGTGTGTGTGTGTGTGTGTGTGTGTGTGTGTGTCTGTGTGTGTGTGTGTGTGTGTGTCTGTGTGTGTGTGTGTGTGTGTGTCTGTGTGTGTGTGTGTGTGTGTGTCTGTGTCTGTCTGTGTGTGTGTGTGTCTGTGTGTGTGTGAGTGAGTGCATGTGTGCGTGAATATGCGTATGTGTGAATGTGCGCGTGCTGAAGAGTGAATGCAATTATTTTTATTATGCAGTTATTATTTTTATTTTACTATTATTGTGTTTGTGTGCTCATGGGGGGAAACACTATGGTTTAAGCAGCTGTCCATCAGAGCAGGGGACAGCATGCCATTCGTGCCCTGGGTCTGTCTCTCTAATCCGAGAGCTCAGAGGACTGATCTCAGATCTATACAAACCAGCCAGATAATGCACCATATAATGAGCTAATGAGCTAACGAGCTAACGAGCAGCCTGAGTACCAGTGGCTAAGGCTAACTGGGAATGATCTACACACCACAAACAGACAGTCTGAGTGAAAGGGGCTGAGGCTAACCAGGTATTGCCTGTATCGGACAAACACACAGTCTGAGCTCAAGGGGCTAAAACTAATGGGGCATTACACATGCCAAAAACACAGTTCGAGTACGAGGGGCTAAGGCTAACTGGACATGATCTGTATGTAATAAGCACATAGTCTGAACACATGGGGCTAAGGCTAACTGGGCATGATCTGTGTGTAATAAGCACATAGTCTGAACACATGGGGCTAAGGCTAACTGGGCATGATCTGTGTGTAATAAGCACATAGTCTGAACACATGGGGCTAAGGCTAACTGGGCATGATCTGTGTGTAATAAGCACATAGTCTGAACACATGGGGCTAAGGCTAACTGGGCATGATCTGTGTGTAATAAGCACATAGTCTGAACACATGGGGCTAAGGCTAACTGGGCATGATCTGTGTGTAATAAGCACATAGTCTGAACACATGGGGCTAAGGCTAACTGGGCATGATCTGTGTGTAATAAGCACATAGTCTGAACACATGGGGCTAAGGCTAACTGGGCATGACCTTCATGTCATGCTCAGATGCCCATATTAGCACAGGCATGAGGCCCTGTCTCTGTGTTATGCGAGTGTGTCCGATAAAGATTTTCCTATTGCCCGTGGCTGTCAATAGCGATCATGGAGCAACATGGCTCTAAAATTAGGCATTCCTCTTCTGCCTGGAGATAACCTGATTAGGGGTTTTTTCCACCACTAGTCTGATTTGGATTATTCTATTTTCAGATAAACTGGTAATAAACCAAAAGAAACCGTAGCTGTTTAGATAAATTCAAAATGGCTCATGCTAAACTGTTAAAAAGCAGTAGCGGCAGTCTTAGGAAATGATCGTTGTGTTTTAGAGCAAGCAAAAGGCAAAAACTCTTTTGTGTTTCAGTGACTGTGAGGCAGAAAGCTACATACAGGGACAGATGTTTCCCCCTTGAGTGTTTCTATGAAGTCCTTCACCAAGTATTGCATAATATGAGGAATTTAAAAGCCGTATCAGCATTCATCTCCAGAATCCTCTTTGTGTTGGTTTTAACACGGGCATATAACATATTTCAGAGACGCTCTAGATAAGGATGTGCAAATCAATAATTCACCGAACTGCTCTTGAGCTGGTTACATAACAGCTGAAATCACGCGTGTTAAGAGCTGCATGGCGCCATTATAAAAGTCGTACTGAAGATCTGGGGTTCTTGTGGTAACAGACCCTCTGTGTGAAAATGGACAGGGAAGTAAATCTCACTCAGCAGACTGTAACAGAGCTGTCAACATTTTTATCAGGTAAGAACTGTGGTGTCTGCATTTTATATTGCGGTAATTCAGCAGACACTTTTAAGCCAAAGAAACATACCTGAAGTGGTTTAGTTTAACAGCAGAAGGGCAAAAGTCCTCACCCGTGCAGTGGTGTGGAGGACAGACTCAGATATTTGCAGTGAGAGGTGATGGGAGGAGAGGGGTTTTGAATGTGTTTTGTCTGGGTGGAGTTGTTTGATAGGTATGTGTGTGATAAATAAGACGCTGTACAGTATGGTCTCTGGATCATGATCCCTGAAGTTCCTCGTGTGTATGGTTTTATCCCGTATCCAGGCATTCCTAGCCAGGGTTGCCAGATGGCATGCTTAAACCCACACTTTTTTCCTGGTAGAATCCCCCATTTCTAGTTAACTTCCAAGACCCACTCCATCCTCCAGAATACCTTCCGCAGTTCAAACCTTGCCCCGTATATTCATCAGTCTGTACCTCTCCTACCCTCATACATTCCTAAAAAGCAATGTTTAGGTAAATCATCCCCAATCTGGCAACCCTGTGTATATCTGTCTGCAGGAAAGGGGTGGAGTTATGTAGCCTGACCTGCTGAGCAGGAAATCTGTCCTCTAAGTGACACACTTAAGCTAATACATTCTTTCAGACTGTCAATGGGTTAAACTTTGATGTGACTCAGAGTGAGAGATCTATACAGCACACCGAACCCCCCCATTCACTCTGAGTGCGCTTTCAGCATCTGAGCTACCGGCTATATCAACTACTACCCTTTTATGGTAACTGCGATATAAGCACTTTTTATGGTAACGATTGTAACTGTATAACTGAGAGGTTAACTGCTGGTTTAATTCCCAGGTGGGGCACTGCATGGTACAGTCCAGCAAAGGCCCTTAACCTGAATAGCTTCAGTTTCAGTTGGCTTGAATCACAGGTGACAAATGGAGCCCAACTTATACAAGACTGTGATTGGTCAGAAGATGATTGGTCAGCTGCTCATTGGTCCGTTTGCAGATGCAAGGTTTGACTGGGATAAAGCCGCACACAGGCCCAGTTAAGGGTGCAGTGTGCTGAAGCTGGGCTGAGAGTGGAGCCAGACTGTAGCAGCTTTGCTACAGTGATGTGCCATCCTTTCCTACCCAGCATGCACTGCGTTTCACGCCAAGGCCTGTTTCGCTCATCCAGGCCAATTCAGCCCCCCCCCCCCCCGCTGACCTTGGCAGGCTCTGAGGCTCATAAATGTCAGCCTGTCAGGTCAGTGTTCTGGCATTTTAATGCCATTTTAATGAGCGCGCTCAGCCCTGCTCCCCGTGGCTCTGGACCAGCAAGTGTGCACCATCCACACTGCACTTACCTCCGTGCATTACCTGAGCGCCTGCTGTCTGTGTCATGTGCCTTAACGTTCACAAAGCTCAGAGTGATGTGGGCATGGTGGAGTGAATGATCCATTAAGGCAGCACTACCTGCTCAGAATGACACTCTGAAGTACATGGGCCCCTGTGAAACTGAGTCTGGGTTCTCTGAGGCACACGGGCCCCTGTGAAACTGAGTCTGGGTTCTCTGAAGCACACGGGCCCCTGTGAAACTGAGTCTGGGTTCTCTGAGGCACACGGGCCCCTGTGAAACTGAGTCTGGGTTCTCTGAAGCACACGGGCCCCTGTGAAACTGAGTCTGGGTTCTCTGAGGCACACGGGCCCCTGTGAAACTGAGTCTGGGTTCTCTGAAGCACACGGGCCCCTGTGAAACTGAGTCTGGGTTCTCTGTACAGTAAATGTGCGCAGTGATCTTCGCATCGCATCCAGCTGGCCCCCTGCTGACCCTGCGAAGAGCATTTCTTGGAAAGCGCGTTCTCTGTGCCTCCAGCTGCAGGGGCTCAGACCGCTTTGGCTTGAAGCTTTGTGCACTAAAACAGGCCCCATGAGAAGATCCCAGCGATTTCCCCTGACACGCTCAACTTCAAACTTAATTTCAAAGAAAGGAATGTGATTTTCCAGCTCGCAGATCAACTTATTTTTATTCAATTTGTGTTTGTGTCTCATGGTGAATTTGGAGCAGCTGGTTCTCTTGAGTTCTGCTCAGCGCTACTCTCTCCTGAGCCCAACAGTCTTTCCTGCTCCACGCTTTGTGCTTCACACCTAAAACACCTCCTCCTGTTACTACTTTTTAAAATTGGTTTTCCCTTCGCTCTATCCAGTCGTTAGTCTAGTAGAGGAGTGACGCGCACACTCTGTCCTGTAAAACACACTCAGCTGTTGGCTGAATGAAGCACGCACTGCCCTGCTGTGCTGTAACAGAGTCTCCGCTCCCTCTTTCTCCTCACAGGAAAGTGTGGCTGAGCAAGGAAGGGAGTCCCGGGTGTCGCATCGCGCGAGCCGTCTTCTCCAACGAGCGGGATATCGACAAAGTGGAGCTGTCTGGATTCTGCACTCGATACAGATGAAACATGCTGCTCTTTCACATTACCAAGGGCCTGCCTGCGTTCTCACACACACACAGGAGTCCATGGATCTGTTTTTTCCTTGGTGGGTGGAACCGCCATGAAATTAGACTGAAAACATCAAACCTTCGCAGGCCCTTCGCACAAATCACTGAAACTCTGTCCTCCTGCACACATTGCTAAATCTCATATGACCCTGCAGCTCCAGCCAAGCCAAACTCCATGCCATGTGAAAGGAGCCGTAGTCTGTTAGCGATACGCTGAAACTTGGTGCCGTGTCATAGTTAACATGCTGAAACTTTAGGCATGTGAAGAGCTTTGCTTCTCTTTCCTTGATGTAATAAAGCAATGCTTTTTCAACCCAAATTTTCTTTATGCTGTTTTCATTGATAATTTTTTTGCATTTCCAGTAAGAAAAATAGAGAGCAGAAGAATCTTGTCAAGGGAACTCTTCCAGCGTCGTGTGTGTTTGTGTGTGTTGCGGTTTTAGTAATGTGTCGGGTTTGTTTATGTTTGTTGATGCTGTTTGAGTGGGTTTACTTTAGCGTCTGGATTGACAAAGAGCAGTTTACATGAAGCCACACTGGAAACGCAGCGCGTCCTGGAGTCTCTCTGTCTCTCTTTGTGCGTTCATGTACTGTACAGTATCTGTTCTGCTACACCATTTGTAATCCCTGAGCTACAAGCCCAGCTCCCTAACCATTACACTACACTGTAACCTCTGAGCTACGAGCCCAGCTCCCTAACCATTATACTACACTGTAACCTCTGAGCTACAAGCCCAGCTCCCTAACCATTACACTACACTGTAACCTCTGAGCTACGAGCCCAGCTCCCTAACCATTATACTACACTGTAACCTCTGAGCTACAAGCCCAGCTCCCTAACCATTATACTACACTGTAACCTCTGAGCTACAAGCCCAGCTCCCTAACCATTATACTACACTGTAACCTCTGAGCTACAAGCCCAGCTCCCTAACCATTATACTACACTGTAACCTCTGAGCTACAAGCCCAGCTCCCTAACCATTATACTACACTGTAACCTCTGAGCTACAAGCCCAGCTCCCTAACCATTACACTACACTGTAACCTCTGAGATACAAGCCCAGCTCCCTAACCATTATACTACACTGTAACCTCTGAGCTACAAGCCCAGCTCCCTAACCATTACACTACACTGTAACCTCTGAGCTACAAGCCCAGCTCCCTAACCATTATACTACACTGTAACCTCTGAGCTACAAGCCCAGCTCCCTAACCATTATACTACACTGTAACCTCTGAGCTACAAGCCCAGCTCCCTAACCATTATACTACACTGTAACCTCTGAGCTGTAAGCTGAATGGTTCCAGGGACTGCCCCTGCCAGCTGTGATGTCATTTCCTCCCACAGTCCCTCCACCATCATTAAACTTGTGCCTCTGGGAGCCTGTAAACATGGTGACCAAACACAGGGTATTCTGGGTCAGGAGCTGGACAGAGTCAGTGTGTCTCAGTGGAAGGAGTCGCCTGTGTGTCTGTTTAGTTTTAGGTTAGTTTTGCCATGGAGCAGTCACAGAGTTTATATTTTCATTCTCTGTCCATTTCTACAGCTGGAAATGTATTATTTTATTATTATTATTATTATTTTGCTGAAACCCTTCAGCTTAAGCCCTTCACTCACATGCACAGTGCCCCATCTGGGAGTCAAACCTGCGACCTCTTTCACACGCTCTGTTCATAAACCATTACACCACACTGTCTCGAAAGAGACACACGTTTCCACAGCAACACACAGGAGGTCATCTCTGCGTCTTTTTTCTCTGCATTTTTCATAATAAAGCGTCTGTGCTTTGTGTCCTTTCACTGTGTCTGAGACGCTGCAGAGACCGACTCACATTCAGACTAGTTATATCACCATCTGAAGCAGGTCAGGGGGATCATGTTTCAGCAGGATGGAAGTGCAGAGGTTCAGCTGCTGTATCTGCTCCTACAGAATCACTTTCTTAGTGATTTTGCTGTAATGTTATGTCTTGGAAAAGAAAGTTTTGAATCTTGCTTTTCCATTACAGATTTCCTATGCAGAGGAAAAACAAAAACATTAAAATAATTGTAGGTTGAGAGAAGCCGCTCACTGCATATCGTGTGGAAAATGTGTTAACTGGTGCTGGTGAGAGGCAGCGTGCCTGTGAGAGCTCAAGCACAGTGATTAGAGCTCTCATGTAAATTACGGCTCTGGCTTTCTGTTCCAAGTGGAGCACCGCTGCTGGACAGAGGACAAACACTCCTCATTTCTGCAGACACAGAAATACAGGATGTAGCTGTATTTGTGAGCTCCGGGATGCGTAAGGGGTGGGAAATGAGAGGTCAGTGATGAGTTATTGGGGACTATTCCCTAAAGTCATTCCATCACTGTAAACTTCGGTATTTCATGGACCTTATCCAGAGACACTTATGGAAGAGCGTCCAATAGATCTGAACCTCCCACCGAGACAGTAACGACCGTCAGGACTGTCAGGAAAGCTTTAGTTAATGCTGTAATGTGTCAGTGTCGATTTCCCATCATCTGCTAAATGTTTAAGTGCAAGTAGTGTGAGAGCTCTACTAATTAGCCCACTGGTTGCACTGAGGGTACCTGGGAAGCTAACAAGTTTTGAAGTCCCTCATCTGGCCCATAGCCCCCTCCTCTCTCCCCGGCCAGCAGAGCCCAGGTTATCCAGTGAGGGTCGGTGTGTCTCTGTCTGTCTCCTCGGGGAGTGTAGCTCCAGACAGTGTCCTGCTGATTCACTCTCATTCTGGGCTGAAGCCTGACCACATCCTGCAGTCTGGAACTTACTGGCTTAGGGGTGTCTGTGGGGCCCTGCTGATTGGCTGCTGGTATGATGGGCAGTACAGAATGGAGGCTGGTGATTGGCTCCTGGGACAAACTGTGAGTCTTCACGTGACCCCCCCCCCCCCCCCCCCAAAACATTTGGAAATGAGAAAATATGAAATATGAAGTGGAATATGGAAAAATACCTCAGCATGCTAGCAGTCACTGTGTTTAACTCAACCCACTTACATAAGCATAGCCAATGCTGTATGCTGATATACTACCATAGAGATGTCAGATGTCTCAGCTCTGCAGGTGCATGCTGGGACAGCAGCCAGCTCTGCTCTCCCCTGCCGACAGACCTGGGCTGGTTCACAGCGATTGAGGTAGGTGGAGACCTGCTAGCAGGGTCTGTGCTATAGTGACAGCAGAGGAGAGAGTGTGTGTGTGTGTGCTTTATTCTGTGTGGTGGCTTTCCTTAAATGGGAGTCCCTGGTGATTCATTGATTAGTCTGTAGAAGTTTCTCAGTGCTGTAACGGGGCTGAGTGTTGGAGCAGCGATTTTAATCCTGGGATCACGGGGTTCAGGTCTATGCTGTGCCACCTTTAGCATCTGACATGCAGGTTCCAGGTACTTTCCACCAGGTACTGTTTGCCAAAGCCTCTGGCTGTTGTTATTAGCATGTTTGGGTGATCTGAAAGGTCAGAGTCGATTTGCGCTGTGCATCCTGCCAAACCGGTATGAACCGGAGCAGTGGGACGTGGGGTCCAGCTGGGTGGACTCCAGACCTCCCATGGACTACCCAGGGGCCGGAGAGCCCAGGATTTACTCTCCCTCAGAGCCCCCCTGCCTGGGGGAGGAGGCTCAGCGTGGGGGCCTGTCCTGCGAGCTTTCGCAACATCCAAACACCCTCCCCCCAGCGCCCCCCATCCTCCCCAGGGCGCTTCCTTTTCTGTAAGGGGTTTTTAATTGCCCTATGGTGTGTTCTTTAGGGTGTTCAGCCAGGAGTGCACAGTAAAACATCTTGTGATAAATAAATTTCAATGATCCACCCAGCAGTCCTGTGAGGTACAGTGGTGTTTGAGTATCAGACTGATTTCAACTGGTTTAGACTGGTATAAACTGGCTGAAGTCTCGCCTATGACCTCCTGCCCTGCAGGGGGTGGTGTGAGTACAGCCGGCTCCTTGGGGGAAGATGAGGTCATCTCTTTGTGCTGTGATGTAGAACCGGCCTCTGACAGGCCACTGCTGCCTTACACTGCTTGTTTATTTTAAACTTCTAGTTTAGCAAATACACTCACAACCCAGGACTGAAATAGACTCCATGAAAATATTTAGCTATGGTAAAATACAGCCATTGGGAACCTTCTGACCAAGAAAGGATACCCGCACAAATTGAGATTTAAATTATTTTGAGTCACAGGGAGAGTGATGACCAATCAGAAATCACCTGTTATTTTTAGATGTTATTTTAAGATGAAGTTGATCTCTCACAACATTTCTAGTGTTGTCACAGGTGCTGAAGTCTGGTTTCGCTCCAAAACAGAGCGGTTTTGCTTTCTCTTTCCCAGAATTCACTGGAAAACACCCCAAAGTTCTGAAATGCCAGTGTGTGTTCTTAATGACAGGAATGCACACGCTGGCTGTAACAGTGTGGGAGTGTATTTGATGTTGCAAAAACCTTGTGCCCCTCAACTCTGCAGTGTCTGAAGGTTATTCTGCACTCCAAAAAGTTCTACTGTTAACAGTCTGTTTGTTAATGATTTTGCTAACTTTTTTGCACACTTGTCTTCCTGCAGAATGTGAAGACTTTTGACTGCACAACTTATGATGTCATTATGTGCACATCAATTTTTTGTACATTTATTAACGCATTCTTCACCCAGTTTGAAACTAAACCTCAGTGCAGGTACAGTAGCTTGGATTTGTTTTTTATCTCTTCAGATATAACCAAACATCATCTCATTTAGCTCTAGATCCTAAGCTTGCTGTTTCAGCCATGTAAACCTCAAATGAAAACATTTATTGTAATTATATTTCTGTTTTAAAAATGCTCAGCTGTTGTGCTGTCAGTGGTTTATGTGCTGTTTACAGTATTCGCTAAACAGAACATAAACTTGTTATGATAGCATGTCAGTTATCCTAGCGACTCAGTTTCCTCTTCCTCCGGGCATGTGCAGACACAGAGCAGCCCAAAGGCTCATGTCACAGGGCTGTGATAATGAGAAAACCTCTGCAGTCAGAACTCTTAAAACCAAGTCTGCACAGCATAAGGCTGTCAAACTGTAGTGTCTGTACTTTTAACCACGAGTTTAACTCCAGTCCTGGAGGGTCGCAGTGTCTGCAGGTTTAACTCCAGTCCTGGATGGCTGCAGTGTCTGTAGGTTTAACTCCAGTCCTGGAGGGGGCAGTGCCTGCAGGTTTAACTCCAGTCCTGGAGGGCCGCAGTGTCTGCAGGTTTAACTCCAGTCCTGGAGGGGGCAGTGTCTGCAGGTTTAACTCCAGTCCTGGAGGGCCGCAGTGTCTGCAGGTTTAACTCCAGTCCTGGAGGGCCGCAGTGTCTGCAGGTTTAACTCCAGTCCTGGAGGGGGCAGTGTCTGCAGGTTTAACTCCAGTCCTGGAGGGCTGCAGTGTCTGCAGGTTTAACTCCTGTCCTGGAGGGCTGCAGTGTCTGCAGGTTTAACTCCAGTCCTGGAGGGGGCAGTGTCTGCAGGTTTATCTCCAGTCCAGGAGGGCTGCAGTGTCTGCAGGTTTAACTCCAGTCCTGGAGAGCCACAGTGTCTGCAGGTTTAACTCCTGTCCTGGAGGGCTGCAGCGTCTGCAGGTTTAACTCCAGTCCTGGAGGGCCGCAGTGTCTGCAGGTTTAACTCCAGTCCTGGAGGGCCACAGTGTCTGCAGGTTTAACTCCAGTCCTGGAGGGCCGCAGTGTCTGCAGGTTTAACTCCAGTCCTGGATGGCCACAGTGTCTGCAGGTTTAACTCCAGTCCTGGAGGGGGAAGTGTCTGCAGGTTTAACTCCAGTCCTGGAGGGCCGCAGTGTCTGCAGGTTTAACTCCAGTCCTGGAGGGCCACAGTGTCTGCAGGTTTAACTCCAGTCCTGGAGGGCCGCAGTGTCTGCAGGTTTAACTCCAGTCCTGGAGGGCCGCAGTGTCTGCAGGTTTAACTCCAGTCCTGGAGGGCTGCAGTGTCTGCAGGTTTGACTCCAGTCCTGCAGGGGGCAGTCTTTGTTACTCTGTGATGATATCTTCAAACATTCCATGAAACCATGACTCTCAGGTGGGAATGCACATTACTGTGTTTGACTAAAACAACTTTTCAGGAAATAAAGCTATTTTTTTATCCCAGTACTTTAGCATCATTATGTTTTGAAAAAACATTTATAAATAACTAGTCACAGAGTTATCCGGTAAGTGTGTGTGTGAGTGTGTAGGAAAACCAGCAGAGAGTCTGACTCTAAATCCTCCTGTAGCTATAGTGTAACAGTTGGTTTTTGTCTGTTACTGTCACTGTCTCCTACGCTCCGCTTGCTGCCTGCCTGCCTGCCTGTGCCCCCCAGGATAAAGCTCTGATCTGGGGCCTGTGGCAGCTGAATGCCCCCCCGCAGTGGGGGCCTGAGTGGAGAGGTGCTGCTTTGTCATGTTGAATTTGTTTGGTGCTTCTCAGCTCTGTTCTTCTACAGCAGTGATACTGTGCCCGCCCCCCCCTTTAGGATTTGCGCCAAGCGTGGGCAGATTATTCAGATTGAGATGGGGGGCCTGTGTTGCCTGGGAGAGCGCCCCCCCCCCCAGACCCCGGCCGCCCACACTGTTCACACAGCGATGCGCTCGGCCCCAAATCAAGCACTGAGGACCAGCCTCTTCATCCTGACCTCCTCCCACCTCCTCACACACATGCACACACACTCACACACACACTCACTACCTTACACACACACTCACACACACTACCTTACACACACACTCATGCACACACTACCTTACACTCACACTCACACGCACTCACACATTTACACACTCACACACACACTCAAACACACTCACTACCTTACACACACACTCACACATTTACACACTCACACACACTACCTTACACACACACTCACACATTTACACACTCACACACACACTCAAACACACTCACTACCTTAAACACACACTCACACATTTACACACTCACACACACTACCTTACACACACACTCACACATTTACACACTCACACACACACTCAAACACACTCACTACCTTACACACACACTCACACATTTACACACTCACACACACTACCTTACATACACACTCACGCACACACTACCTTACACACACACTCACACATTTACACTGTCACACACACACACTCACACACACTCACTACCTTACACACACACATACTCACACTCACACACTCATACACTCACTACCTTACACACACACACACACACACTTACACACACTCACGCACTCATACACTACCTTACACATACACACATTTATACACACACACCACACACTCTCACACACATACACACACTCACACACACACAGCTCCACTTCTGAAGCAAGCCTGGATGGAGCCATCCGCTGTGTCCATGGTAACCACTCTGAACAGACTTTATTTTCGGTGGGGGGCGGAGGGGGGAGCGGAACAAAGGCGGTGAATGTGTTTACTGCACCTCCATGGAGGTTCTGGCAGGCCCGTCACCAGGGTCACCCCCCCTATTCATTTCCCCAGCTCAGGACACCCTCACCAGCCCCCAGCCCCCAGCCCCCAGGCACCCAGGCCTAAAAAGCAACATCTTTACCCAACAAAGTCCCCTCTGTGTGCGGGAAGGAGCCCTCAGTCACAGGCCCCAGGGGAGAGCCTGGGGGACCTCTGCCAGGCCAGGCCAGTGTGCTCACAATACTCACAGAGCCCAGTCCTGAGCGCCACAGTCTGGCTCTCTGCAAAAACTGTGAGCTATTGCTAAAATAATGTCCGTTTTTTTTGGACATGGGTCATTATGTAATTCCATTTTCTAACCACAGGGAGTGTTCTGTACCTGAAAAACATCAGTCTGAGTTACGAAGGCCTCTGACGGTGCCGCTACCTGTGATGCTAAGCACCTCTTCCACTGCACGAACACACCTGAGTCACTGCTCTTATTGGCCTTTTAGCAGTTTGCAGTACTTCGTTTGTAGTTTTTCTGACATTACAACATTTTGTGAGGCTAGAGATGTGAAATGCAGCAAACAAACACCACTTTAATTGACCTCAATCACAAAGTTCTGTCATCCTTGTCTAACATTCTTGTGTAACACAGGATTATGTAAACCCACTCACCGCATATAGGTTAAATTTACATAAAGACATTAACATCTGTGACTGCTGGGCCACTATTTCACCTGATAATTCACCTGTTGAGTGCGCGATTACGGGCAGATGTTGCTTAGCAACAGGCACTGCTGATTGCCGCCACGTTCCGATCACACTCGACTTCTGGTTCAGTAAGAAACCCGGCGCAGTAATTACCAGGAGAGGGCGGTGGGCGGGAATGATGGGAGGTTTAAAAGTTCAGGGTCTTTTTAAAAGTCATTTTTATTTTTAGATGTATATAGCAATGCTATACCTTACTATACCTGTTGCTGTACTTCACCTGCTTCTGCTTCTCATTGGAGGTGGAAACAGCTTTGCTCTGTAGTTTAGCTGGATGGAGGCAGGACAGAGGATATCCAGCATTTCTGTGGATGATATTTCCATGATTCTGAAACAGCTGTTACATTTAATTATTAAAGAATCGTGTTTTTATGGGTTGTGGGACATTTCCTTTGAATATAGCTGTGGTGTTCTCAATGTTTTCTGCACATTTTCCTCAAGTGATAAAATGGAGGAGAGGATCCTGGGTGAGAGTGCTTGGATACCCGCCTCATGACATCACTTCCTCTCCAGCACGTGCATGTGTGAATGTGAGTGTGTGTGCTCGTGTGTGTGCATGTAAGTGCATGCGAGTGCATGCGTGCGTGTGAGTGTGTGTGTCTGAATGTGTGTGTAAGTGTGGAACAGTGTGTGTGTGTGTGTGTGTGTGTGTTTGTCCCCTTCCTGCTCCACAACATTGACACACCTGTTGTCACCGGTCTGCTATCAGAATGAAAATAGCAGCCTTGGGTCTTTCATGTCTCCAGTATGTATGATTCCGGAGCAGAGAGCCGACTTAAGCTCCCCAAATCCAGCTCTGCTCCGGAGATCGACAAGCCACAATTAGCATCTCAGTCTAAGGTCACAGCGCTGCGGCGTCTGCTACGCCGGAGGCGTCCGCTATGCCAGAGGTGTCCGCTACACTGTGACCTCAGACTGTGGCTTTCTGCTGCTGATGAGAATTCAGTCCTGGGATCCATAAAAGTTCACCTGTTACTGTATTAGAAAAACAGCATGAGCTACACCACACTGAATATATATGTTACATAGTTCATTAATAATCAAACAGTTGAATGAGACACATACCCACGCCACTCTACCTGAAAACATGCTTCTGCTTTTTTTACAACCTTGACACGGTTTAGAAACTATTTCCTCAAATCTTTATTTTCTCTCGTTCTTTGTCAAAAAGGAAAAAGCAGCTCAGTTTTCCTTGGCCGGCGAGCGCTGTGCTTGTGGATGTGGACAGGGTCATTCCATCTCTCCTGTGACAGCAAGCTTCCTGTGACGGGGTGGGGGGGAAGGGGGAGGGTGCGGTTAACTTAATCCCGTCATAATTGATGATGTTAGACTTCAGCAGGGACGCGGGTCACATGTAACTGGAGAACGCAGAGTCACGTGTCCTCTCACCTCTGGCATACAGTAAACGCAAGCCCATCGATCCCCTACGCCACTGCTCTGCTTTCATACTTCCAGCCAAACAACACCGTAAACCAACAACATTAAAAGGCAGGGTCTACCATCAGCACCATGTCGTTTGATTTATTAACTGAATAATTAAATACAAACTTAGGCTGTTATTTAACATGATGCTCTGTGGTGCTGCAGTTGATCTTTTTCATTTGTTAATGTACCATGTTAAAGCATAATAAAAATGTGTTTTTATTATTATATTTATTTATTGTCATATAATTATTATTATTACTTTTTGTTATAATTATTAATAGTATTAATTAAAGTCATTAAATGCTTTTCTGAGGAATCTTAAAATATTTATGATGTTTTAGGTGATAGTTTTCCTCTTTCTTTTTTCATCAATCCACTGTTTATTCCCTAGAGTATGAAAAACAATACTGATTATAATTGTCTGCAAAAAATAAAATTCTCGTAAGAGAACCAAGAGCTATATAAAGGTATCCATAGCAACTGATTTTGCGGAGGATGGTCTCTCAAGTGCTCCAGCTCAAATGAGAAATGGGTTCTGGCCATAGAGTTAGCATGACCCTCAAATGTACACAACCCCCCCCTACCTCCCTCACCATTGCCGTTCTTGGCTTATTCTCCCAGAAAAAGAGACCCCCCCCCCCCCCCCGCCCAGTCCCCCAGAGCAGACAACTAGAGCTGCTGGAGCGAGGATCCATTATCAGCTGCCCCCCCTCACCCTATTGGTCAGAGAGCTCTGGGGCGGTGAGCGAGGTGGGCGGCCCCTCCACTCACAGACAAACGCACAGCTGCCCCCCCTCACCCTATTGGTCAGAGAGCTCTGGGGCGGTGAGCGAGGTGGGCGGCCCCTCCACTCACAGACAAACGCACAGCTGCCCCCCCTCACCCTATTGGTCAGAGAGCTCTGGGGCGGTGAGCGAGGTGGGCGGCCCCTCCACTCACAGACAAACGCACAGCTGCCCCCCCTCACCCTATTGGTCAGAGAGCTCTGGGGCGGTGAGCGAGGTGGGCGGCCCCTCCACTCACAGACAAACACACAGCTGCCCCCCCTCACCCTATTGGTCAGAGAGCTCTGGGGCGGTGAGCGAGGTGGGCGGCCCCTCCACTCACAGACAAACGCACAGCTGCCCCCCCCCCCCCCCCTCACCCTATTGGTCAGAGAGCTCTGGGGCGGTGAGCGAGGTGGGCGGCCCCTCCACTCACAGACAAACGCACAGCTGCATCCACCTGCCCCCTGACTCTGCCATTTCCCCAGCGGATACAGACTTTGGCTTTCATTTTCACCCAGCCATGAACCATGGTGAGCAGGGCTGAACCCTGAAGAGAGATGGTGCGTGCACGCTCCCAGGCTCGGACGGGAGGAGGAAAGGGCTGCTGCAGCTGACAGCGCAAACAGGAAGCAGGATGACCTCACTGCCAGATGCAGGACGCTGGCGTGGATCCCTGATCTCACACAGGCGCTCAGGGAAGGGGAGCCCCATTCCTGGGAGGCAGGATCTGTGTCTGGTTTTTGTTTCCACCAATTACCCTGGCTCAGCTCTATAATTTAGCCATGTGAACCAATGCCAGTTCACTCACAGATTAAAACATGTTTTATTTACAGACACATGTTTCAATTGTGGCCTGATTTGAACCAGCTGACAATTCATCCCTCCAGGACTGGAGTTAAACCTGCAGACACTGCAGCCCTCCAGGACTGGAGTTAAACCTGCAGACACTGCGGCCCTCCAGGACTGGAGTTAAACCTGCAGACACTGCGGCCCTCCAGGACTGGAGTTAAACCTGCAGACACTGCGGCACTCCAGAACTGGAGTTAAACCTGCAGACACTGCGGCCCTCCAGGACTGGAGTTAAACCTGCAGACACTGCAGTCAGAAATGTGGCCATCAAGGACTGCATTTTTGTTTCTTGTGAGGGTTCTCGACCCCCCACCCCCAATTCTCCCTTACTTCAAATCATGATATGTGACTGAAAATAATTCACATATTATATTTAGCAGACTTTTACCTGTTCACCTCTGGATAAAGAGAACACTGTAATCACCTTTGCATGCTCTCCTGTACAGTCTTATGACTCAGTGTTGGTGATTTATAGTAATGTTTTTATTTGAGGTTTGAGTTTGTGTGATCTGCGTTACTCAACACCCAGAAACACACTGAGAATCAAGAGCGCGAGCAGGACCTCCATCAGCTGAGAACAACGACAAGAATTCAAGGGACCCTCGTAGTCAAGGAAACGCCTCTGCTTAAAAACTGTGAGCGACTGAAGCAGTGCTTCTACATCAGTGCTGTATTAGCGTGGGCACTTTCTGTTATTCTGTCGACTTTTGGAAAAATACATCAACTTAGTGTCACATCAGTGGAATTTCATGTGTTTTTCTTTCTTTGTTTAGTCCTCCTGTGTCTGACCAGTCATGACCTTGTGCAGAGGTTACAAACCACCATAGCCAATCAAATGCAGCTTCAGAAATCTGGAGCCAATCAGGCAGCCTATGCCAAAAATCAATACATATTGCCCAGATGGTGTGTTTGGGATTCAGTGTCTGGACCAGGGAAGTTACCATGATGTGTGTGTGTGTGTGTGTGTGACCCCTTAATGCCACATGAGTGTGTGCCCACTGACACACACACACTGCACAAAGTCTTTATTTTGAGCTTTTCTTATTATCAATAAACTTTCAAAGCTGCATCTAGAAAATATAACAAAAATCCCCATACAATCACCCTCTCTTTTTAACTTTTTATTCACCGTTATATATAAATTGCTGCATTGTGGATCAGGCCGGGCTGGCAAAGCGAACACAGTCACATGACAGCAGCTGTGATGCATTAGCGGTGTTAGCACACTGATAAAATATTATGACAACTTTAAGTCATAACTGTGGAAATGCACTCAGTGGGCTGGAGAGGCCATCCCTGCTGGCGCAGGATTGCCTCAGAGCGGCAGAGAAGAGAGGAGGGCAGGCCTCCAGCAGCCCAGCGTCAGGGTTTCATCAGAACCAAACGGAGTGCTTAAGCGCAGCGGTGTGCCATGCATCATTAGCATGTCATTTAGCGGTCAGTTTATTCCACCTGGTGTCCTTCTCTAAACTGCCCACCATCTTAGCTTTCCTTTTCATCTTTCACATTGTCAAGTTATTTCCTACTCAGATTTTTTTTTTTTTTTTGCAACAATTAGTCTCTGACAGATTATGTGTTTTATTAGTGGTATACTTAATTATGTCTTATAATTCAAAAGCATTCTGTTGATGATATGTATTGAAATATACACAGGAAATAAACAATAGGCCTACTATTTATACTGCAACATTTCCAAGTCTTGATCTTGATCTTGTGATCTTTTTAAGGTCCAATTTTATCACAGCTTCATGTATGTTTCTAGAGAGGGAACGTTGCTACATGTATGATTCTCTCCCAACCAGTCTGTCTACACTACTACACCCAGAATGCACGGTGTATATTGTGAGGGAAATGTGGAATTTTGCTTAATCTTTATGTATTTCTACAGCCAGTGAAGTTTGTCAAGAATGTTGCCATATTATGTTGAAAATTATTTACCACCAACAAAAAACTGGTAACAGAAACAGATATGACAAATATGATATTAAGGAAAGAAGTGCAGATTTTCCAAGAAACATTCTTGACCCCTGAAACACTTTCACCACGTCTGAGAAATATCTTTCACACCCTGTTGCTGTTACTATAATTCCCAGAGGGATTTAAAAAGTTTAGCTTGGACAGTGACCTCCTCGCTATTTCTGCCTTCTCCCCACAATCCACCCTATTTTGATTAGAAGGGGCAGGAGATATGTGACTGTGAATTTTGCTCGCATCTTTGTAGAGGTCCGCATCACTTTTTTGTTTTGTATGTAGTTGTCTTGCGCGGGGCTCTCTGCGTGCCTAAGAGCGCGCTCTCTCCGCCCCTCTCCGGAGCAGTGCACCAGTTGGCGTTGGTGTGGGAGCGGAGGAGGCGGTGCAGATTCCTCCAGTCTCTCGCTGCGTTTGTCATCCACCCTGCGCTTTGGTGCTCATCGTGGGCTTCCTCGGTGGCGAAGTTCGTTAAATATCCGCTGATTGGTAAGTAACAAATACCCGGGAGAATAAATGTGCATGCAGTTAGGCAAGAGTAGGACCTCGTTATCACAAGTGCGGGTAACACTTACCCACCAAACTGTTTTGTTGTGATTGTTGCGATAAAATGGCTTTTCTGTTAGTCGCTGGTTAACCCGAATGATGAGAGCCGCCAGAGGAACCGAGTAAACGGTGCTGCAGGATGTTTTGGTGGGCTACGCGTGTTTCTAGTCGCCACTATTAAAATTTGTTTTAATGTGAAGATGCAGTCAAGCACGCCTTCGTGGAATTTGTCGCAGGGGGTGATTGAATGTCAGTGGTGTGGGTTTTGTGGTGTGTGAGAACTGTGAACGGTGATATCCTGATGGGTATAGCAGGCCGAGCGTATGTGTGTTTTTGGTGCAGCTTTAATTGTTAATTTGCAATCGAGATGCAATTTCTTGTTATGTTCACCGACACAACATGGACGTCTTCATCACAGGTAGCAGAAGGAGAAGTGTAGGATGCAAATAGGCGTGGTCGTGCGGATCTGATGATAACCGCAAGCGTCAGTGCGTGATGCTGTATTCAAATCACAGGAGTTACGATGAGTCCCAAGATTCATCCCAAGATGTAAATGCTAAAATAAATTAGGTGGTTAAAACTAATGTTTGATTTTCATGTTTTAAAATTAAGATTATCATTGTTTGTTTGCCTGGCATTTAATGTGTTTTGCTACCAAGACTGCATAGTCTGTGTTGGTCATTATTTGTGCTGAAATAAGCGCAGTGACACCGTTGCAATGGCGTCAGCGCTCCGGATTGAAACATTTTCCTCTTCTGATCGTGTGATGGAGAAACCATCCTCTTGCCGTCTGGATAATTGTACATCTCAACTCGCATGTCACCTGCTATATCAGGCGAACGAACAGCGGTGCGTCAGAGGAGAACACCCGCTTGTATTGCAGCGTCCAGCGGCTGGCGTTTTGCGGTTGGCTCGCCATAAATAAAAACATACCCCGCCCCTATGATAAATGTATGTCACACACATGCTAAAATCAGGAACTCAAATGTGCACGTCGGGCCCCTGCTTTAGCACACGGCAAAAATTTCGCTATCATTGGCAGATATAGACATCTGTAGATAGTTTTGTATCCATTTGTTTCTGTAGCTTTTGTAGGTAAGGTAGCGTTCATTGCTGCTCTGCAGCACGATGCGGCCCGAGCAGGTGCAGCGCGCGCCTCCTCAACATTAGTGACATCGTATGCCATTCGGGATGCGTAATCGCTCTTTATTTTCGGAAATTTCGCCCACTCCTTCACTATGGCGGAATGCACTTTCTGGATAATGCATGTATGAAATACCAAAGTGTCACAGGAGGTCGAATTCGATCGGCAGGGCAGACGTGGGTGTTGTTTAAATGCGAAAAATCGTCAATGGTTGGAACAGTGCCGGTAAGTTGCTGTTATAAGTGCGTCTCTTAAAACCCACCGCTCCGGGAAGACCAAAGCAGCCGACCTTCAGAATTTAGAAGGAGAGCGTACTGCGAAAAGCCAGACTGAAAAGCCTCATTAAATAAATAAGAAATCATGAAACAGACCAAAAGAGAAGTGTTCAGATCATCAGTACAGTCTCCTCAGTGAGAGACACGCTGGTTTGTGACGTCATACATGCGGCTTAAATAGTTCCAAACGTTTGTAAAGAATGTGCATTCGTATAAAGAATGTGCATTTCACAAACTCTTATTCCTGTGTAGCGTCCTGAGTGACCACGCAGCCCTGTGTATGGACCCCCTCTCCCTGCTTTAAATCAAATACCCAACACATAACGAGAGGCAGGGAGAGGTGATGAAGGGGTTCACTGAGCTGGTTGTAAAATAAACCCCCTCGTTTGCTGAGTAGCTTTAAGAGCAGAATAGCTCACAAATGTCACACCTGTAGAATATGAAACATGTACAGCAGTTGAGACAGTGTTCCAGGCAGAAGCCAGAACGTAGACTTTAATGAGGAAAAGACTCATGTATTCATTCACTTCCAGACTTTGGTGACTGTGCTGCAGAGTGTGAGGTGTCTGAGATGGGCTTTCAGCTGCTCCCCCAGACAGCACCCCCACCCCCAGGGGCCCTCATAGAAGCCTGTTTGTGGAATCACCCCTGATTTTCCCTGGGGCGTTTAGTTACCGTGCCAACCAGCACACCCACCTGTGCCAGGAAGTTTGAAGGTGGCCAGGGAGGATGTTTATTGTTGTGGATTAGTGTGTGTCCAGTGCGCTCCCCTGTATTTGGGCAGTGATGAGATGGGGTACTGATGTCTCCCCTGGTCGTACGCCTATGTGTATGCAGGTAACACGGCCATTTTCTCTCTCAGGCTCCGGTACCAATTTCAGCCATCTTTGAATTCTGATTTCATCATGATTTGTTTGGGCTTTTCTATTGGAAATGGTAGAGGACGCTATTAAAGCAAAATGAGACGGAAATGTACTCAGAATGAGAGTGAATACGATGCAGCTGGCTGTGCCTGTTATAGTTTAGCTTGTATTTTCAGCACTTTCACTGCACGTATGTATGTCTTAGTGAACTCTGATGGCCAGAGAGAGAGCAGAGAGAGAGCTGTTTTCCCATCTGCTGTGAATGTAAGGCGACCCCTGACTGTCCACTCCGTCCAGCTGAGTCCTCATCCCACCCAGTGAGTGAGCTGAGTGTGTGTGAACTCTGCTTTCACCCCAGAACTATTTCAGCACATCCCAAAACAAACCCGGTGGCCCACTTTTACAGAACAAACAACAAACACAAACCCAAGTATCGAACTGAGCAGCCCTGCCCTGGAATTTCATGATTGGTTTCTCTGTGCAAGCCCCAGGCTCCACTTGAACACTGGTTGCGTTGACACCTTACTGCTCCCACCCACTATAGGCTGGTTACATGATTGGCTGAGCTGACCCTGTCCATCACAACCTGGCTCAGTGATTGGCTGAGCTGACCCTGTCCACCACAGCCAGGCTCAGAATATTTGTCCTCATTTTTGGTGGGGATTAATTTTTGATGGATGGTAAAGATATATCTTTGTATGAGAACTGAAGTCCCAGCTCAGCCAACAAGACACAAAAGTCTCTGTTTTTTTTGGCCCATCAGGTTGTAGACAGAGGGACAGCATTCTTCCACACCCTCCATGACCTGGATGTACTCTGTGACATTTTGGCCTTTGGCAGACACTCTTATCCAGAGCCACCTAAACAGATCAAATTTTAAAGCAATCCATTTATAAAGTTTGATATTTTGACTGAAGAAATTCAGCTTAAGGATTCAGCAGCAATGCCCTGCCTGGGAATTAAACCTGCAGCCCCTGAGCCCTGTTCCCTGAGCGCTATGCTACACTGCACGGGTTCAGCCCCTGAGCCCTGTTCCCTGAGCGCTATGCTACACTGCACGGGTTCAGTCTCTGAGCCCTGTTCCCTGAGCGCTATGCTACGCTGCACGGGTTCAGTCTCTGAGCCCTGTTCCCTGAGTGCTATGCTGCACTGCACGGGTTCAGTCTCTGAGCCCAGTTCCCTGAGCGCTATGCTACACTGCACGGGTTCAGCCTCTGAGCCCTGTTCCCTGAGTGCTATGCTGCACTGCACAGGTTCAGTCTCTGAGCCCTGTTCCCTGAGCGCTATGCTGCACTGCACGGGTTCAGTCTCTGAGCCCTGTTCCCTGAGTGCTATGCTGCACTGCACGGGTTCAGTCTCTGAGCCCTGTTCCCTGAGCGCTATGCTACACTGCACGGGTTCAGTCTCTGAGCCCTGTTCCCTGAGTGCTATGCTGCACTGCACGGGTTCAGTCTCTGAGCCCAGTTCCCTGAGTGCTATGCTGCACTGCACGGGTTCAGCCTCTGAGCCCTGTTCCCTGAGTGCTATGCTGCACTGCACGGGTTCAGTCTCTGAGCCCAGTTCCCTGAGTGCTATGCTGCACTGCACGGGTTCAGTCTCTGAGCCCAGTTCCCTGAGTGCTATGCTGCACTGCACGGGTTCAGTCTCTGAGCCCAGTTCCCTGAGTGCTATGCTGCACTGCACGGGTTCAGCCTCTGAGCCCTGTTCCCTGAGCGCTATGCTGCACTGCACGGGTTCAGTCTCTGAGTCCTGCCAGCAGATTGTAAATGGAACAGTGCGACAGAAACTGGTGCTCTCTTCCTCTCCCATCGGTGGGAAAAGGCTAAATATAAACCCCTCCTCCCTCTCCGCCTTCCCACCCATCTGTCTGTAGAAAGTATTCAGCATCACCTGTGCTCTCTCACTCTCTCTTTATTGCCCTCTCTCTCTCCCTGTCCCTCCCTCCCTCTCGCAGCGCTTTTCTGCTGGGTGAGTAATGGAGTGTATCTGGTGTAGTTTTTTGTTCGTGACGCTCTCACTCTGAGTGGTTCTGTCCCTCAGGTGCTTTGGTTCTGGCTGGGCCAGACACTAGAGCCCCTCGGTTAAGCCGGGTCAGAGCTGCCCGTCGCAGGGATCTCAGTGGGCCCAGAGCTGATCTGGAGGGAGGGGAGTGCAGTGAGACAGAGAGGGTGGCGGCACCTGCCTCCTGCTGTGGCTCTCTCCTGTCGACGCTCTGCTACAGACTGTGGCCAGGTTTCTCAAAAGCAAACTGTTTTTTCAGCTGGAGGGAGCACCAACCGTTTGACTCTGAGTGTCTTTCCTTTCTGTAGATCTAAATCAGTAACTTGAATTCTGACATTCTCAGTCTGAAGAGAAGGGAATAAATGCATCCTTAAAGTCTCATATCAGACAGCCCCTTTTTTCATGCTGGAAAGATAAGTGAGTCTTCAGAAGTGAGTGGAGCACAGAGGATGTGTTTGAGGTGCGAGACTTCCATTCACAGAGTGTGCTTTAGATCATGACTCCGCTGGTGTCTGTTTACGAGGTGCCTTCCACAGAGGTGTGAAAGGTATGCTGAAAAGGTCACAATGTCCTCGTAAGTGCAGATATTTGCATGGAGCATTTGTGCGCCCCCAAGGGCCTCAGTGTTAGCCCTGCTATTAGCACAGGAAGGCCTCAGCGTTAGCCCTGCTATTGGCACAGGAAGGCCTCAGCGTTAGCCCTGCTATTGGCACAGGAAGGCCTCAGCATTAGCCTTGCCATTGGCACAGGAAGGCCTCAGCATTAGCCCTGCTATTGGCACAGGAAGGCCTCAGCGTTAGCCCTGCTATTGGCACAGGAAGGCCTCAGCGTTAGCCTTGCTATTGGCCCAGGAAGGCCTCGGCGTTAGCCCTGCTATTGGCCCAGGAAGGCCTCAGCGTTAGCCCTGCTATCCCTGCATCAGGGGTGAGGGAGGGTGCAAGAAGGTGTGAGAAGGTTAGGGGCGGGATTGGTTGCAGGGTCCAGGCAGTGGGGTTTAATCGGACAGCTGTCACCACAAAACAGCAGACAAGAAACACATGGCTGACTACAAGAGCTGACTGTGCTGCAGACAGAGAGCGATAGGCGAGGTTTGGGTGGATGTGTGGCCCCCCCCCCCCCCCACCCCCCCCCCCCCCCCACCCCAGCACCAAAGGCTCGCATTCCTGTCATTTCAGAGATGTTTCCTCAGCTGTCCTCTGATAAATGTCAGATTGCTCTCCTCAGGTCTGGGAGCGCACGCTGATCGCAAAGGGATAGAGTGGTCCGGTCCATCTCTGTACAAGCACAGACCGATCACTGACCGCTTCCTCTGAGCTCTCTGAGGGTGCAGACCGGTCCCTGACCAGTGTGTAGAAACACAAACAAATCGCTGATCAGTTCCTCTGAACCCTGAGACCCCAACCAAGTGGCAGTGTTGGATCTCCCACCCCCCCTAAGCCCCTCCTCCAGCCTGACCTTGAGGGGATTATAGTTAATGTAATTTTCATGCAGCTCAGGGTGCGATTGGCCAGCATTAACATGCTTGTTAACACAGGGTCATCCTTGCGCACTGTTTTACACATACGAGGTCGTTCATTTCACATATTTACATCAATAAAATGCTCAGCAACAAACTCACAGCTATGTCTGAACACAGAATAGGTTTGCAATATATCAATACATTTTTAAAAAGTTGTAATTCAAATAACTTTCCGTCCCACTCCCTTCAGCAGTGTATGTGAGCCGTGGCACAGAAACCGTGTGACGTGTTTAAAGTGAGAGCGTTACTGTGAGGCGTGGTGTTCACCCCAGACTCTGTCCCTGAGCCGTACGCAGCAGCGTCTGGCACAGAAAGTCAGAAACAAACCACCCTCAGACATTTCCATTCCTGCCACATTTTTATATTCCACTGCTGCTTCTCCTAGAGGAGAGGAATGTCCGTGAAATCTGCGCTGTGAAGAGCCCAGAGCCGTTTAAAATATCCCAGCTCCTAACCTCATCACACAGACCTACTCAAGGCCTTGAGAAAACAACTGTTGCTTTTTTAATGCTGACACTTCAATGATGCGAATGCTACAGATGCAGTAAAAAGCATCGTAGCCTGCAACCTTAACAGAACAACTGACATGAATTGCTCAAAAGAGAGTAGAGAGTATCGCTCTGTTTTCCCTCATTTTACACCTTGTTTGCTAAGAGAATTAGAAGGTAAAACGAAGTCTCTGGGGGGATGTCAGCTGGAGAAAGTAGTGTGCAGAGTCTGGTTGGCGTGGCAGCAGCAGCAGATAGCTTTTGATATTGCCGGTTGGGGCCGAGCGGAATGCGTGTGATTAGCGTGTCTGGGGGGACTGGGCGAGGCCCACAGGCCCTCACTCTCCTGGGCTCTGTTTTGTGCTTCCTCCTGCTCCTCCTCCATTTCCCTGTGCTCGAGAGTTCCACTGTGCCATGCTCATGCCTCTCCGGTGCAGGTGGAGCTGCCGTTCCACACCTGTTTAACATGGCGATGCATCATTTTATAAAACTCATTTTCCCAGAGATCCATGGTCCCCCTGTCTGCTCTGAGCATGTCCGCCCCAGCCCCTAATCAGCAGGGATGAGGTCATGCGTGTGTTTGAGTGCTGGTTTTTTTTTTTTTTTTCACATGTGAGTTTATTTATGCTGGCATGCCAGTTGCAGGCATACATAATAACTCTTTAAATTAAGAACGTAAGGACACTGGTGGGGATTAAATCATTATTCTGCTGCTTTTAGAAATCGCTGTAACCACCCCCTTTTCTCTCAGAATGAAAAAACAGATCTTTGAGTGTCCTATTTCATTTTTGAAACATGTATTTGTTTTTTTTTGTGTGTGTCTGCTCATTGCTGGAATAAATGTGCAAACTGAAACACCCAGATTCATCTGTAATATCACAGTGCAGTCTTCTGCTTCTCCAGCCATTTTCATGATTGTAAGAGAGTGAGCTGAGATGGACCGGCCTCTGGTGTGTTTGAGCTGTGCCTGCGCTCAGGTAGTGGTGTAGCTGCATTCAGACTCATTCAGTCGCCCTTAGTGGGTTGGACCTTCAACAGTGTTGATCTGCAGAGGAAATAACAGCGCAATCAGCATTTCTCCTGGCTGTTAGGAGCCCTGTGATTGGCTGTCTTGGCTGTCAGGAGCCTTGTGATTGGTTGTTCAGCAAAATGAGAGAACTCAAGTCCCATATTTTCAGGGCCTGAAGGAGTATCTCTCATATGTGGATCAATTACTCGGTTTCACAGCTTTGACGACAAATATTGCTTCTTTGCAAAGTGGCCAAGGGTCAGTCAGCGCAGCACCCCCCACCCCCAAACCCCAAACCCCATGTACCCCCAACCCACCTCCACTCAACAAAAGACTCATACTTTATTTAAGCAGTATCCCATGCTTTGTAGTTTCTGCATATTGAGATTTCTGTAGCAGTGACCCACTGTAGTTTGGACGCCACTCTGTGATGGTGGATATACGCTCTGCTGTTCTTATTCTGCCGCAGACTATTTTAAGCCGAGCCGAGCTGCTTGTTTGCCCAGAGCAGACGAAGCGAGTGAACTTTGTGGTTGTGGATGTTAAGAGCTCTTCCCTGGGGACTACATTTCCCATAAATACTATGCCCACAGAGCACTGGGAACCAGGAAGTGGGTCCTGGGGACTACATTTCCCATAAATACTATGCCCACAGAGCACTGGGAACCAGGAAGTGGGTCTTTAAGCACTGAGATCATGTCCTTGAGCTCGTGCAGTTTGAGGTGGAGCTGGGCCGTGTGCAGCAGAACCACAGAGATGCAAACCTCAGAGTTAAGAACCAGCCGGTTAACTGAACATGGTATTGAACCAGTAAAGGCACATTTATGTCTAGGCAATCTGAAAAGATGTAAATTAAAATGCAATGGGTTGTATTTTCCCTTGACACAAGGAAACCTCAAAATCTGTGCCATCAAAATTAGGCAAATTGGTGTTTAAAGTATTTAAGTCTGTGTGACGACATCTATGTGGTACCAGTGGAAACGATGATACTAGTGGTGGAAACGGTCCAGTTTGCAGTCTGTCGCATGCAATGCTGAAGTCTATGTAGGTCAAAACCCTCATTCTGCAACAGTGCAGATCCCAGTGGAACCCTGCAGAACCCTGCAGAACCACATAGTACTGCAGCTTTATGAAGCTCGGCGGCTGGGCTCGCAGCTCTGAGCTATGCTGTGACCCAGGTCTGGACTGCAGATGGTCTGTATAGGAACCACATTTTCGGTTTTGGGAGTTGAAGCTGGAAATTTCTGGGGCAGATCAGGGGTAAATCAGAGCGATCAGGGGTAAATCAGAGCGCTGTGGGGCAGATCAGGGGCAAATCAGAGCGATCAGGGGTAAATCAGAGCGCTGTGGGGCAGATCAGGGGTAAATCAGAGCGATCAGGGGTAAATCAGAGCGCTGTGGGGCAGATCAGGGGCAAATCAGAGCGATCAGGGGTAAATCAGAGCGCTGTGGGGCAGATCTGGGGTAAATCAGAGTGCTGTGGGGCAGATCAGGGGTAAATCAGAGCGCTGTGGGGCAGATCTGGGGTAAATCAGAGCGCTGTGGGGCAGATCAGGGGTAAATCAGAGCGCTGTGGGGCAGATCAGGGGTAAATCAGAGCGCTGTGGAGCAGATCGGGGTGAATCAGAGCGCTGTGGAGCAGATCGGGGTAAATCAGAGCGCTGTGGGGCAGGTATGTGCTCAGGTGGGTTAGCGCGAGCATGAGCGGAGGACGGGCCGGTGTTTGGCTTCGGCGTGTGATCACCCTGTCCATCCCCGTGTGCAGAACACGTTTGTGCCGGTTATGAGAATACACACGATGAGTTACGTAGAGTATGGAGAAGGGGTGTGTAATTTATGGTAAAGACTGTGCTCTCCCCGACACCCCTCTGTTACTCTGCTGAGGCTGTGCTGACCTCAGACCCCTAAATCATTTTAGCCTTACTGGGGTCCCACCCCAACCCTCCAAATGCTGTGTGTTATCATGGAGCAGAGTTCCCCTCAATCTGTATTACATATAAGAACACATATTGCTTTGTTATAAGGCTGATACAAATCAAGAAATGTGTACATTAAAATATGTTTTGCTCACTGACACTGAAATGTCACCTCCTCTCCTGGTCAGTATAGGGCAGGTTGTTAGAGCTGCACGCAGGAGACCCCAGCGCCAGCAGTAAGGCGGGCCAGTTTTGATTCTCAGCTCTTAGCTGCAGGACATCTGCTGGCTGCCATCAGGAACCCTGCCGCCCTTTTGCTCTCCTGTGAGGCCGTGCACGTGCGAGAGACAGACGCATCACTGCGTCAGACAGACAGTCATGAAAATCTGACCGTGCAAATTTCAGCGCAGCAATCATATGGAGATTGTGATGGCCTCCTCGTGCTGAAAGTCCAGCTGGAACGTCCCGTGGTGTGTGTGAGTCTCGTGTGTGAGTGTGTGAGCCCAAGCCCTGCTGTGCATGCGTTATGTGGCGTCACCTTCGTGAGTGTGCACTGCGCGCACATTATCCAGCGCAGGGCGTGGCCTCCCACCCCTTCTGCTTTGGCATGGGGCCTGACTGTCCCTCCCCTCCTCTCTCTGTCTCTCTGAGACGGGAACAGGCTGTACGTGTTCCAGACCACATGTCCTACCTCCTCTTCAAAGTGCAGAGGAAATCGCCTCAAACCAGCCTCCTCCTCGATAAAAATGAGTGCTGTTTACTTGCAGTTAATCCAAAACACAACCTTGACCACAGCGCAAATTTGGGCCTTGCTGGACGGGTGATTAAATATTTTGGGCACTGGGAGGAAGGTGTTGCGTGAAACAGAAACACACACAGACCGTGTTTGGGCCTCTGTGCTTTGGCCAAACACCTGGACTGCGCTGCAGTTCCTCTGACTCGCAGACATGTGTCTTTACTCTGTCAGTGAGAGCGTTAGAGAGGAGTGGGACAGCCTCTGTTTGCACACATCCCCTGTGTTTGCCTCGTCTGCCAGGCTCTATCACATGGGGGGTGGGGGGGGCACAGCCTTCTGAAGCCCCTTCCATTTTATTCCGTGGTTCTCCTGAAACTCCAGAATACTCCAAATACCTTTGAAATACCCCAGATAGCAGAAGCATGTTGATGTTCCCTCTTTGTGCTGTAAATCGTACCCAGCTCTGCTCACAGCATGTGGAAATGGTTTAAGGGGAAGTATGAAAATGGATTTTGCCAGAAAAAATATAAAAATTTTGACTGAAATTTCACTGCTAAGTGTCTCACAAAGCTGCGTGGCAGCGCTGTTGGATGTTGGACCACAGGCTGCAGTTTGTCAGCTGTCAGGTGGGCCTGGAATGGCACCTGTCTCAGGTGCAGAGCAGAAACTCTTTTAAATAAAAATATAGACTTTATAGCATGGTTTTTTGTTCCCATGTCCTTCAAAGAGGAATGTTGTAAACTTGTCTGTGTGCTTCTGCGGTCAGGCAGCGTGCACATTGTGTGACAGCTGACAGAGATCTGTAGCTTCCTTTGCAGATGTGCGTGAGCGTCTGCAGTCTGATTTTTCGGCAGGACCTCAGGGGCCCCTGGAGCCCCGTTCTCTGGCTTGCACCGTGGAAAGAGTCAATAACATGATGCAAGAGGAATGCAGGATTCTGGACACGCGTCACGTCAGGCTCGGTCTGGAGAGGACGCCCCTCCCTGTCTCCGCTCCTCCCCCGCGCCTCCCCGACGGCCTGGATAGCCTCGTTAGCTCCTCCGCTCCAGGCGCTAGCAGGGTTCCTCCGGTGTAACGCGGCACTGGGGAACCTGATAGTGAAAGGAATGCAGAAAGAATGACATAATCTTCAGACGCGATAGAGAGCGGCTGACAGGGCTCTGTTAGCTTATCTCCTGCGTCCTTCGGGACAGTGTCCATGTACCCCACCCAGCTCAGTGGAAACGGTCTCAGGGCACCAGAGCTGGTGAGATTAGGGGCTGTAAGCAGAGCCAGTCTGTGGGCCATTCCATCCCTCCTCCCCATATCGCATTTCCTTATGTAGCCTGCGTACTCCTCTGTGTGTGTGTGTGTGTGTATATGTGTGTGTGTATGTGTGTGTGTGTGTGTGTATCCAGCAGTCTGCGCTGGTTTGAGTTTGCTTGTGTACCCCTCTGTGTTTGTGTCCATCTGCATTTTTTTTGGAATCATTTTGCTTCATGATTCGTTGAACCCATTGATTAATTAATTAGTTTAAATAGTTGATCAGTCAAGGGGTTAATTAATCATCTTAACTTATGGATTGGAATTGTCCTTGAAATGTCCTATGAATCTTACAATCTAAATTACGCTCCCCCACCTCCAGTCAGCATGTTGTCATAGTTACAGTTGTCGGGATACCTGCTGGTCCATGTCCCGCCCCCCTCCAATGAAAAATCCACCTTAAATTCTCTTTCAGCTCAGTCATTTCTCAGTAATATGGTGTGGTGTAACGATCGGCCAGTGTTACTCTGCTCTAGTAGGAATTCCTTAATTGCTTTTTGGAGGAAAGACAAACATTTGATTTATACTTCAGGAACATTCAGTGCTCCAGGTCTGAGTAAAATCAGGAAATGTGTTTGGCTTGAGTGGAATTTGAAGCCATTTCCCTCCATTCTCCCTGTTTAGGTTTTAATGGTGAAAAACAAAAATTATACTTCTGTTTCCTGTCATATTTCTAGTCCCTGTCCCTGTGAGCCCGTTCCCATGGCTCTGTGACCATTTCAGACTGCACAGTGCAGCTTGTCCTGACCTTTGACCCCTGACCCCAGAGTTCCCAGGTACCCTGTGTTTACCACAAACTGCAGTGCAGACCCCTGTGACCTCACAGGGCTTTCCCACGTCTCTCTCTCTCCCTCCCTCTCTCTCTCCCTCACTCTCTTTCTCTTCTCTTGGCCCAGGACAGAGTCGTGTTGCCTGAACCCGGCTGTGGCTCAGAGGCCTTTTAAACACACTAACTCTTCAGATTCCAGTCAGATTTACGAACGGTCCGGAAAACTTTCAACAAGACACGTTTCCAACCTAACAGTGTAGTCATGTAAAAGAATGATTTAGCTTTTAGCCATGCTGAAAATACACATTTCAAACAATAGATATTTAAAATGTTCCAGAAGACAAACGAGAAACTAAAAAATGGCTTGAGTTTTGGCAGCATGGAATGTCCGCATCGTGATACAAACAGACCAGCTTTAGCCATCCCCTTCTGCAAGTCTGTCCTTTTCTGCCGATTGAGCCGCCAGAAATGGCCCATGGTGATAAATAATTTCTCCATCTCCAAAATTGGGCCCTAAAGGCCAGAGTGAGTTAAACTAGCGGGAATCCCAGAACCTCCAGCCCAGTGTTTTTGGGTTTTTAGTTGTAATTGTGTGTCCCGGGTCATTGTGGGTCAGTGTCTGTGGTCATTTGGGTTTTTAGTTGTAATTGTGTGTCCCGGGTCATTGTGGGTCAGTGTCTGTGGTCATTTGGGTTTTTAGTTGTAATTGTGTGTCCCGGGTCATTGTGGGTCAGTGTCTGTGGTCATTTGGGTTTTTAGTTGTAATTGTGTGTCCCGGGTCATTGTGGGTCAGTGTCTGTGGTCATTTGGGTTTTTAGTTGTAATTGTGTGTCCCGGGTCATTGTGGGTCAGTGTCTGTGGTCATTTGGGTTTTTAGTTGTAATTGTGTGTCCCGGGTCATTGTGGGTCAGTGTCTGTGGTCATTTGGGTTTTTAGTTGTAATTGTGTGTCCCGGGTCATTGTGGGTCAGTGTCTGTGGTCATTTGGGTTTTTAGTTGTAATTGTGTGTCCCGGGTCATTGTGGGTCAGTGTCTGTGGTCATTTGGGTTTTTAGTTGTAATTGTGTGTCCCGGGTCATTGTGGGTCAGTGTCTGTGGTCATTTGGGTTTTTAGTTGTAATTGTGTGTCCCGGGTCATTGTGGGTCAGTGTCTGTGGTCATTTGGGTTTTTAGTTGTAATTGTGTGTCCCGGGTCATTGTGGGTCAGTGTCTGTGGTCATTTGGGTTTTTAGTTGTAATTGTGTGTCCCGGGTCATTGTGGGTCAGTGTCTGTGGTCATTTGGGTTTTTAGTTGTAATTGTGTGTCCCGGGTCATTGTGGGTCAGTGTCTGTGGTCATGGCGTTGCGCAGCTTTCTCCAGCCTCAGGCCTAAAACATCGCCCAGTTTGGAGCGTGCCGTTCCTCCGCTCAGCTGCCTTTTCTGGCCTTCTTGACACTTTCTTGTTTTTAGGATGAGTGAAGTGAGGGTGCTGAAAGTAGACGCTGTAGATCCACGGTGCTTGTGCTCACAGCGTGTGCGCTGCCTGTGAGAGCGAGGCCATCTGCACAGTCTGCTCTCGCTCCTGAAAACGTTACGATGCATGGCGCAGGTTTCAAAGGAGTATGTCTCTGTGTCTCACCACACCCAGGGTATGCTGGATTAGGGGCTGGTCATTTTATCTGATTAAATGTCTCTTACAAAAATGTACTATTTGCAGGCAGTAATAGGAAAAGGTGGAGATATTATATGGGTTTGGATTTTATCTCATCTGCTCCTTGCAGAATTTGTGTGCATGACAGTGAGTGTGTGTGTGCGTGCGTGCATGCATGCGTGAGTGTGTGTGTGCGTGCATGCATGCGTGAGTGTGTGTGTGCGTGCATGCATGCGTGAGTGTGTGTGTGTGTGCATGCATGCGTGAGTGTGTGTGTGTAAGACACGTCGTGCCAGGTTTAGTCAGCGGGTATTTCACTGTGCTGTCCCAGGGTGAGTTACACACAGCAGCGCCCAGCTGCAGTAACAGTATGGACAGGCAGAGGCCGCACATCGGCGCAAACAGGCGCTGCACCTTACAGTACCTCAGACAGCAATAAGAGGGTGATGCTGCAATGCGAAGATAACAGTGTGTGATTTTCTGTCTTGGAGGGAAAATTAGTCTTGGTTTATTGGTTCGTATCAATTTAATATTTGTCTCAGCAAATTGCGTGTAGTTTTTAGTTTTTGACTCAGTAAATAGGCCATTGGCATAGCTGTGTCCCCACGCAGCTATGCCAATGTAACTGGGCTAAATTAAGACACTCTGAGCTGCCAGGTTGGATTTTTAGTCAGCTGGGCTGTTGACTGTGATGTAGGTCAGGGAGATGGCAGAAAGACATTGAGGATGCGCTCTGAGGGTGACTTTTCTGAGTGTAAGCCTGGATGATCAGGGTGCTGCCGGATCGTTACTGTGCCTTGGGTCCGTAGCTGAGATGGGGTGCATCTGGGAAATGTGTGATGCTGAAGAGGGCTGCCATCACGCCGGCGCCATCACGGCAGCGCCATCACGCCAGCGGCATCACGCCAGCAGCATCACGCCAGCGCCATCACACTGCTGGTGTAGCTGGTTACTGTGGAAAAGGACAGTGTGTTACTGACAGGTGCATTGCTGGGAGAATGAGCGCGGTATCGGGGAGAATGAGCGCGGTGTCGGGGAGAATGAGCGCAGTGTCGGGGAGAATGAGCGCGGTATCGGGGAGAATGAGCGCGGTGTCGGGGAGAATGAGCGCGGTGTCGGGGAGAATGAGCGCGGTGTCGGGGAGAATGAGCGCGGTGTCGGGGAGAATGAGCGCGGTGTCGGGGAGAATGAGCGCGGTGTCGGGGAGAATGAGCGCGGTGTCGGGGAGAATGAGCGCGGTATCGGGGAGAATGAGCGCTGTATCGGGGAGAATGAGCGCGGTGTCGGGGAGAATGAGCGCGGTATCGGGGAGAATGAGCGCGGTGTCGGGGAGAATGAGCGCGGTGTCGGGGAGAATGAGCGCGGTGTCGGGGAGAATGAGCGCGGTGTCGGGGAGAATGAGCGCGGTGTCGGGGAGAATGAGCGCGGTGTCGGGGAGAATGAGCGCTGTGTCGGGGAGAATGAGCGCGGTGTCGGGGAGAATGAGCGCGGTGTCGGGGAGAATGAGCGCTGTGTCGGGGAGAATGACCGCGGTGTCGGGGAGAATGAGCGCGGTGTCGGGGAGAATGACCGCGGTGTCGGGGAGAATGACCGCGGTGTCGGGGAGAATGAGCGCTGTGTCGGGGAGAATGAGCGCGGTGTCGGGGAGAATGAGCGCGGTATCGGGGAGAATGAGCGCGGTGTCGGGGAGAATGAGCGCGGTGTCGGGGAGAATGAGCGCTGTGTCGGGGAGAATGAGCGCAGTGTCGGGGAGAATGAGCGCGGTGTCGGGGAGAATGAGCGCGGTGTCGGGGAGAATGAGCGCGGTGTCGGGGAGAATGAGCGCGGTGTCGGGGAGAATGAGCGCTGTGTCGGGGAGAATGAGCGCGGTATCGGGGAGAATGAGCGCGGTATCGGGGAGAATGAGCGCGGTGTCGGGGAGAATGAGCGCGGTGTCGGGGAGAATGAGCGCTGTGTCGGGGAGAATGAGCGCGGTGTCGGGGAGAATGAGCGCGGTATCGGGGAGAATGAGCGCGGTGTCGGGGAGAATGAGCGCGGTGTCGGGGAGAATGAGCGCGGTGTCGGGGAGAATGAGCGCGGTGTCGGGGAGAATGAGCGCTGTATCAAGAGTTTTGGCAGGAAGGGTGCGCGTTACATAAGAGCAGGAAGTGGTGGGAGTGAGCGTTTTTGAGCAAGCGGCTGAGTGGGAGGGCAGTGGCAGGCTTCAGTGCTCAGCTCTGAATGTTTCTCAGCTCCGAGCCCAGAAAAAATCACCACACACGGGCAAAAGCTCTGGGATTTATCCCAGTCTGTTTCTGCCAAAACTGAAGTCTTTCAATCTGTGAGGGAGAATCGGTTGTGTCATGGCTGTTCGGATAGCGCGCTGAGGCAGGCTTAGGTGGTGAGAGTATAAAATGTATGGCTGTGTTAGCGCTGTCATGGCGGCTGCTGGCACAGGAGTACTGTAGATCTGTACTGGCTGTTTGTGTCATAGGCTAACAGGATCACAGAGGACCACAGACCTCCTTAGTTCAGGGTTTTCCTGCAGTTATATAAATGCCTTATTGCACATGTTTGGAGTACCGGATATTAAACTGTTTTGCTGGAGCAGCCTTAAAACACAAGTGTGTGTGTTTGCACAGATCTCCCTCCAGTCTTTTCTGACGTGACTGCACCCAGTACTTAAGTATTCATGGACTGGTTTTCCACAAAGAGTATTTCAGATTAGCATAGTTATTAACTCAAACAAAGAGAGAAACCCTGCTGTGTTTAAGGTGGGGAAGCATAAGTCCTCTTTGGGGGCTCCTGCCATGTGGATAATACAACTTTGAGGGACTGGAAGGATTGTTCCATTTGGGTTTAATTGTTATGTGTCTGACTGTAACACAAAGCACACAGTATGGATTAGGAACGGGCCTTCAGAATGTGCAGTACATTCATCTCTCTCTCTCTGTCTGTCAGCGCAGTGTTACGGTCTCTCTCTTTCTCTCCCTCCCTGTCTCTCTCTCAGCACAGAGTTAATGTTTCCCGTCCTTCCTCTCTCTCTCTCTCTCTCTCTCTCTCTCTCTCTCTGCAGTGCTCAGTGGGCGTTTTGCCCAGGAATCTCAGCAGAACTGCAGGAGCAGACAGGTGGAGGAGGACTGTTATGTAATTCAGCACACAGTCACCTTCAGCCACAGAGACAGAGATCACACAGTCACACAGAGTCACTCAGTCACAGAGATCAGTGCTGTCACACAGAGTTACACAGTCACAGAGATCAGCACCGTCACACAGAGAGACAGAGTCACACAGTCACAGTGATCGGTGCTTTCGCACAGAGTCTCACAGTCACAGAGATCAGCACCATCACACAGTCACAGAGATCGGTGCTGTCACACAGAGTCACACAGTCACAGAGATCAGCACCGTCACACAGAGTCACACAATCACAGAGATCAGCACCCTCACACAGAGTCACACAGTCACAGAGATCAGCACCGTCACACAGAGTCACACAGTCACAGTGATCAGCACCGTTGCACAGAGTCACACATTCACAGAGATCAGCGCTGTCACACAGAGTTACACAGTCACAGAGATCAGCACCGTCACACAGAGAGATAGAGTCACACAGTCACAGAGATAAGCACTGTCACACAGAGTTACACAGTCACAGAGATCAGCACCGTCACACTGAGTCACACAGTCACAGAGATCAGCACCGTCACACAGAGTCACACATTCACAGAGATCAGCGCTGTCACACAGAGTTACACAGTCACAGAGATCAGCACCGTCACACAGAGAGATAGAGTCACACAGTCACAGAGATTAGCACTGTCACACAGAGTCACACAGTCACAGAGATCAGCACCATCACACAGAGTCACACAGTATGTAATGTATTTATAGTTTATTTTATTTTGTGTGCATCTGTGGGAGTGAGTGACAGCAGCGCTCTGTCCTCGCGCTGCGCGGTGCTGATGTAAGAGCGTGACATCTCTATCGGTCGGCGCGGGTGGGAGGGGAAGAGCGGTGACTACGCTGCCGCTTTTCTCACAAACGCATGTGTCATCAGCCTTACTGGCCAAACATGGCTGTCACAGGGTTGCCTCCATTATGGCAGGCGGAGAATAGGCCTTTGTCTCACAGAGAGACGGGCATCCTCCGGTTGGGGGGGCGTGGAGCTCAGTGTGGGTCACGAGGAAACAGAGGAGATTCATTATGAGGACAGGAGCCGCCGAGCCGCTCAACATAAGCAGAGATTCAACAAGGCTGCGCCACAGCACCTCCCACAGCACCTCCAACACCTCCATCTCACTCAGCTCACAGCGGTTTAAGGATGGGTCTCAAAAAAGATGAATGAGTCAATAGATTGATGGAAAGATTGATTGATTAGAAGGTTAATACATTATATATATATTTATATATATAGACAGATTGAGAGACTGACAAATCAATGGATAGATAGAAAGATATCTAGATACAGATAGATATAGATAGGTAGATACAGTTAGATTAATAGATAGATGCAGGTGGATAGATTGATAGACTGAGGGACAGAAAAATTGGAAAGATAAATAGGTAGATACAGGTAGAAAAATAGGTACATAGTGTGGTAGTTGTGGGGGGGGGGGTCCTCTTCTCCAGGCCAGGATGTCCTTCAGCCCCAGGGGTGTGAGACCACCCTGCTTTGTACATAGAGATGCCCCCCCAGAGAGGGGCTTAACACATCTCCAAATACCCATCCACCTCATCGCCAAGCCAACCAAGGCCTTAGTCAAGCCAGGTCTCCCTCTGACTAATGAGGTGTTAATTCCTGTGCCCCCCTTCACATCCATGTTGGGGTAGTCTCTCTCCCTCTCTCTCTCTCTCTCAACCCTCTCTCTCAGCTCCATTTCAGTCTCAGAGAGATCATTGTGTCACTGTTGTCTGGAGGCCAGCTGAGTGGGAAACTCAGGGAAAGGTTTCTGTTGTCCAGGATGAGGTCACACAGGCAGGTCACACTGCCCAGTGTTGCTGAACAGGGGGGGCAGTGTCCTGCTCTCTGTGGCAGTCAGCATACAGTTTATGACGTTTCTAAGGATGCGGGGAGGCAAAGAAATAAGTCGGACAACATCCAAAACAATAACACTCATTCAGTACCACTGAGGTTATAACAGGTTATAAAACAGTAATAAAGCCATTATTCTCCCACTGTACAGCAGCTGTGTTCTGCACTGTGGCCATTCTCAGGGCCTGGTCAAGCTACACCTCTGTGACCGGAGTGGACAAGCTCATTGATTTACCCTGAGGATAAAATTCAGACTCATTCAGAGGGCGTACCCAAAAGAAACCTTTTCAAAACAATTTCATTTTGCTGGAAATGAGCTGAAATTGAGTTTGGGGTAAAATACAGAAAAAGGAGGGTCACTCGTATTGGCATGCAAACATCTCCACAAAAACGGCAGGATCGGGGTTCCTGTCTCTGGGCTGGCGTGTGGTGCAGGGTTTGGGTCCTCTCAGATCGTCCTCTAACAGGAAGTGAGCAGTTAGAGATGAGTGGTCACAGATCAGACAGCGCCATTTTCACTGACGCGTGCAGTGACTCTGGGGTTTGAGCTGCAGCACTGTGCATAGGGGGGCTGGGACTCAAACCCTGCTCCAGAATGTGTTTATGATCGGCCGGTGTGGAGCATACTGCCTCATGCCCTTGTCCGATGCCCAGTCTGGATGTTCGGCCTCGCTGTTGCACCGGGCGCGTCGGGGTGTGAACGCTGCAGTCTGCAGTATGTCCTGAAAGCTCTCAGGGACAGATGTTATCCTCACTTCCTGCTAAAGTCTAAACGGTTTGGATGGAGGCCACTGCAAACACTGCTCTGCTGGCCATGAGCGTGTGTGTGGAAACCCCAGCCCTCCCTGCTGTTAGTCTGCCGCTGCTCCTCCATTACGGCTCTCGGACCAAGGCAGTCTCAGGGATCCATTCGTCTGTTATTCAGTATTACAGACTCATGTAAGCCATGACACCATGAATTCAGGCTGTAAAAGCAGAACCCTATGACTGAAATGGTGTGTGTGAGGCGAGGGCTGGGGGGGTGAGGCGAGAGCTGGGGGGGTGAGGCGAGGGCAGGGAGGGGTGAGGCGAGAGCTGGGGGGTATGGCTGAAACACTGCCTGTTATGGGCACAGGAATGTACATTTGCCTGTGTGATATTTTTGGGATGTGAATTCTGGGGGCTATTTGTGCCTTATCAGAGCTGCTACAGTATGAGCATCTCTGAGCATCTCTGAGTATGGGGTATGTGTGTGTGTGTGTGTGTGTGTGTGTGTGTGTGTGTGTGTGTGAGAGAGAGGGGGTGTGTGTGTGTGTGTGTGTGTGTGTGTGAGAGAGAGGGGTGTGTGTGTGTGTGTGTGTGAGAGAGGGGTGTGTGTGTGTGTGTGTGTGTGTGTGTGTGTGTGTGTGTGAGAGAGGGGTGTGTGTGTGTGTGTGTGTGTGTGTGTGTGTGTGAGAGAGGGGTATGTGTGTGTGAGCGAGGGGTATGTGTGTGTGTGTGTGTGTGTGTGTGTGTGTGAGAGAGAGGGGGGGTGTGGGTGTGTGTGTGTTGTGTGCGAGAGGGTGTGTGTGTGTGTGTGTGAGAGGGGTGTGTGTGTGTGTGTGTGAGCGGAGGGGTGTGTGTGTGTGTGTGCGCGCGGGTCTGTGTGTGTGTGTGTGTGTGTGTGTGTGTGAGCGAGGGGTTGTGTGTGTGTGAGAGAGGGGTATGTGTGTGTGTGTGTGTGTGTGTGTGTGTGTGTGTGTGGCGCGCGCGGGGTGTGTGTGTGGTGTGTGTGTGAGAGCGGGGTGTGTGTGTGTGTGTGTGTGTGCGCGCGGGGTTGTGTGTGTGTGTGTGTGTGCGCGCGGGGGGGCGGGTGTGGGGGTGTGTGTGTGTGTGTGTGTGAGCGGCGCGGGGTGTGTGTGTGTGGTGTGTGTGAGCGCGCGAGGGGTGTGTGTGTGTGTGTGTGAGAGCGCGGGGTGTGTGTGTGTGTTGTGTGTGTGTTGCGCGCGCGGGGTGTGTGTGTGTGTGTGTGTGTGTGTGTGTGCGCGAGGGGTGTGTGGTGTGTGTGTGGCGCCGCGAGGGGTGTTGTGTGTGTTGTGTGTGTGTGTGGTGTGTGTGTGTGTGCGCGCGGGGTTGTGTGTGTGTGTGTGTGTGTGCGCGCGGGGGTCTGTGCGTGTGTGTGTGTGTGTGAGAGTGGAGTGTGTGTGTGTGTGTGTGAGTGAGGGAGAGGGGGGTGTGTGTGTGTGTGTGTGTGAGAGAGAGGGGTGTGTGTGTGTGTGTGTGTGTGTGTTTGTGTGTGTGTCTGTCTGTCTGATCTGGAAGAGGAGGAAACAGCAGAGCTACACCAAGGCCTGAGTGACATGTTATATGTGGACAAATAAAAAAAGAACAGAAGTGCCATTATGACATACTCAGAAAGGTTAGCCATGGGCCAGACGCTATACAGGCTCAGATTTATAGCGGCGTGAGTGAGGTAAGTGAGAACCACACCAGCCTGAGAGTGCAGGCTAGAGCGGAGTTCCAGGAGCAAACGCTCTCGTGTGATTTCTGTTAGCCCTGGCTGTTCACATGCCATACCCCACAGAAACTCCGAGCTCCAGCTCACGCGTCATACACCACAGAGCCTTCACTGAGAGTGTATGCTCTCCAAGCTGACTTACTGTCCAGCAGTCAGGAACGCTTGTCCGATCAGAGACGTTGTTTGCTCCAGACCAGATGCAAGATATGTGTAAGATACTAATCCTGAGTCTACACTGTGGATGAAGGAAGAGGCCGGAGTCATGGAGACCAATGTTTATGTTTTGCTGCTACACTGAATTCTCAAATAAGCATCTATATTTGGTTGTGGAATCCCCTCTTTGTCATTTTGGTCGTCATTCATTGCCATAAAAGTCAAAACTAACATGTGTCTGTGGAAGGTGAGGTGTCAGCATGGCCGCCTCTCACTAGCTTTGCTAAATGAAATATAATCTGTGGCTCAAAGTTGCTGGCCCTTGACGTGTGTGTCTTTAAAGGGGGGGAGGGGCTGAAGTCAATGCTTGAGGGTGTGATGCTCATGGGGGGGGTTATATTATTCTGTCATGCCAGGGAGCAGCGTCAGTGTTAGTGGTGCCCTTTGCTGTCTGACAGGAGATGAACAGGAGAAGCACACATCGTGGGGGAGCATGCTGCTTTTCCAACATTCCTCTGCTCAGGAATTGTAAATAAAACTGCAGTTTTTTGGTGCTGAGGGTGAAGAGTGGGCGGCGCGCTCCTCCTGGGGGTTTAGAAAGTGCTCAATACCATTTCCACGGGGACCAGCGTCCGTGGGCGCGAAGGCCTGCCCTGTGCATGGGGTTTAAGCAGACTGATCGCTCTGAGCCACTGAGCGGAAAAGGGGGGGGGGTCTCAGCAGGTATTCCAGCGTTAACGGTGTCCTGACATGACTCACGACCCCCTGCCTGACACACTGGCTCAGGGCTGTGCTGTCTGTGTACGGTCACCAGCACAGCTCTTTAAAAAAAACCTTATTCAGCTAACTAAAAGACCTTGATTCGGTGCATTATTTTAGAGGGGGGAACGTGGGACACACAAAACAGACAAAGCGTCTGCCTCAGCATCAGAGAGACGAGAGAGATTAGAGAGAGCGCTCAGTGGTTTTACCATCTTCAGCTGTCCTGTCATCAGCTGGGACCAGAGCGTAGATGTGCAGGCTGGACCACATCGCCACTAATGCCCACACAAACGCACACTGACTAACACACTGCTGGATCTGTGGTCTGCCTCTGGTTCTGTCTTAGGAGGTACATAACTCACGATTAAAAACATTAAGCATCGCAGTACTTTTGGGAAACGCTGGCTTCCGAGCGTGGGCGTGGTTGCCATGAAGATGCGGATACTTCACTTGCACAGATTTTTCCAAGACAGAGGATGGATAGCTTGGTATCAGCGCTTTGTAATCAGTGTGAGTGTTTTTTTTCTGCCGTGTTGTTGGCACAGAGATCAGTTTACCATTAGAGATCGATTTTAGGGAGAGCACCACCTCATTCTGCCATTTATTTCCTGTTACTGAGCCAGTAACAGGAAACACCAGCATCCCTGACCCCGCACACACCTGCTCCCTCTGAGTGATGTGAGGGTGCTCTGTGTGCGGATCTGTCAGGGATAAACGCTCGCCAGCTCATGACGCCTGTCAGATACAGACAGAGCAGTGGGGTCCCATGACAGAACAGTGGGGTCACATGACAGGGCTGCCCATGGAAGGCTGTTTCAGGCTGACTGGTGCTGGAGTTATTTAACCAGCCCAGTCATGTGTGTGACCTGACAGTTTCTGTGTGTGTGTGTGTGTGTGTGTGTGTGTGTGTGTGTGTGTGTGTGTGTGTGTGAGAGTGTGTGTGAGAGTGATCTGACAGGTTCGCTGTGTGCATGGTAAGATCATAAGTGACAGCGGAAGGCTGTGCTGGGTGTGCTCATGGAAGCTTCACTGTGGTCTGATCTGCAGGATGATCTAATTACACAGCCGAGCCGGGGTCAGCAGTACAAACACAACCCTGCACTCACACCGTGCTCCAGGCAGGCGCTGCCTACAGCTGATGTGGGAGAAGAGAACTGCATTGTGTGTATGTGTGTGTGTGTGTGTGTGTGTGTGTGTGTCCTACACCATTTCCTGTGAGCTCCTGGCGCAGTGGGTTGTGTTTGTGTGCTGCTGGGCGCGTCTCTCCTGTGAGAGCATGTAAGCTGAAAGAAGATATGGTTTATTGTCCATTTGTACAAAGTGATAGACAAAAATGACGGTGGATTTGAGTGGTTGATGATTCATGGAAGTTGTGTACCTTGAGAAGGGAATTCAATGGACCAATCAGTGCCTCTTGACCTGAGGTACAGAGCCTAATCCCTCCTCCATCCTTTGCGCTTCTGTGCTGTGTCTCTGCATTACCTCCTCCACACTCTCCATCAGTAAACCCAGATTCTGTTCTGAGATCAGTGTGTGCTGGCAGAGCGTTGGGCCTGTCTGATTATAGCACAGAACAGGGCCTGTTCTGAGATCAGTGTATGCTGGCAGAGCGTTAGTCATGTATCTGATTATAGCTTGCAGTCACTGCTGCTTTTGGAACAGACTGAATGCGTTCACCCTTGAGTGAGTTTTTATGTTCTCGCAGCTTTTAAAGGCACAGCAGAGAACGGGTGAATTCTTCTCTGCTTTGGAAGAGGGGGAGTTTAGAAAGAGGAAGTGTGTGATTAGAGGCAGAGAAAGGAAATCTCAGGGGCGTAAACCGCAGACTTTACTCCCTAAATCTCCAACCTGGCAGCGGGTACTGAGAGCCGGGCTGGGTCTGGGCAGGGAGAGTGGAGCTGACTCTGACACCAGGCCTGCGAGCCTGTTCCACTCCTATGGGCTGAGTTTATTTTTTTATCTTGTTGTTGTTGTGACATGTACATGCAGTTGCACACACACACTCACACACTGCTGCTCACATTTACGCTGTCACGCTGTTACTCTTGGAACATTTCATTACCCAAACTGCCTCTTGCAAGCACGCACGCACGCACGCACGCACGCACGCACACACACACTCACTCACACTCACACACGCGCACACACTCACATGCACTCGCACACGCACGCACACACACACTCACTCACACTCTCACACACACACACACACACACACGCACGCACACTCACACACACACACACACACACACACACAGAGGTTTACTTGTGCTAAAATGCCTTATCTTGAGCATTTGTTTTCTTTACAGTGTTTGATCACTGATTTTCAGTGGGCACTTGAACATTCTTTGCAGAGCGTTAATATCCCTCAGAGAGTACAATCTGTGAGATACTCATTATTAACAACAATAAACAATGTTGTAATGTATTATGTGAAAGAAGAATATTCTCGCGCCATTCTTCTTCCGGTCTATAGATGGCGCCAAAGCTTACATTTTCCTTGTTAATGCAATTGCTACAGCCCTTAACACCTTCCACACGGTGGCGCCAAAAACTAAAGGCAGCGCGTAGTCTACCATTAAAACAGTATAATCTTAGGAATTCTTGTCGCCATTCTTCACAGATTTTGTTGAATATATCAAACATGTTGTTGAAAAACCCTTGGCTAATATGCTGAGAGCTGATGAAACTTGATCAAGCCCTTCACACAGTGTGTTGTTATTTTTTTTACAATTTTAAGTCTCTCTTCATATCTCACTGCAATCAGCACAAACTCACAGGATTAAAAACATGTTTGAAGTGAACTCATTCCTGCTATCTGCCTCACCTGCTGGGGGACTGCAGGTGAAAGAGAACTCTTGAGCCAAAACAGGCTCTCCATGCAATGATGTCATGACGAAGGTGCTGACTGTGTACACTCTCCCTGTTAAGTTCATACATGAATAAGGGTTCAGTGTTAAAGTCAGTGTGAATCGCTGAAACAGCGCCAGTGTTGTGAGAGAGGGACTGAAGTGATGTTTCTGGCAGCATGTAGATACTGGGATGGAGGTGAACGTGACGATGTTCCCTCTGGTCCTTCTGAAAGCGTCATGGTGGCCTCTGGGAAAAAATATCTGACATCACATCTCTCTCTCTCTCTCTCTCTCTCTCTCTGGTGCCCGCAGGGTGTGGTGTGCTGAAGCCGATGACGAGGCTCGTTGTCTGAAGGTGGCAGGATGACTTCAGTAGCGGCGGATTACGATCACATGGAGATCCAGCAGCAGTACAGCGAAGTCAACAACCGCTGGGAGGATGAGTGGGACAACGAGAACAGCTCTGCGCGGCTGTTCGAGCGCTCGCGCATCAAAGCACTGGCAGGTGAGGTTGGAGGGGAGGTACCTGCCCAGGTGTTAACCTGGCAATATTTTAAAAAAGAGATATTTGGTCAAAGTTAAAATCTACTTTACCGGGACACAAAGCCAAGTAGGACAGTATGTGAGTGACACCCAAGCATGTAGAAAGCTCAGGTCAGCACAGGGTAGTAAGAGAGTCAGTTTGCCCATTCCATGCCGCAGAGCTTCTGCCCTCAGCACTCCTGAAGTTTGGAATGACCTTCCTCAGGTCTGACAGCAAGCACACACTTTGGCCTTTGGATCGCAACAACACATCTCAGCCTGTGGCTCAGCCCTGGCCCGCCCCCCATACCCCAGGCCTGCCCAGGGGTTAATTATATATACATAGGTAGATACACACATGCATACATGTTTATGCATGCTGCATACTCATATCCACATATACTCTCTCTCACACACTCACACACACACACACTCACACTGTCCTGCTCTGGTACCTCCCAGAATAAGCCTGGTTTAATGGTGTGAGTTTAAATCAAACACAGTGAACACAGTGGTAAATGCAGAACAGAGCCAGGAAGATCAAACCCAAACCCGAACGCAGTGGAGCCAGCTGGAGCTCAGCTGTGCACACAAGCCCAGTCAGCCAGCGTCACCCCGCGCCACGGTGCCTGCTGAGCACAAATGCTGACATGGGTTTGGCTGGCTCAGGTCAGGGGGCGGAGCAGAGGACAGTAAGGGGCGGAGAGAGCTGAAATCACCGTAGATGGAGGGAGGGAGCAGATTAACGAGGAGGTACGAACAGACAGAAAAGTGAGGACTAATGGACAGAAACCTGTAGTGGAAGTGTAGCAGCCCACAGGACTAAAGTCACACACTCACACACAAACACCACCATGTCTGAGAGCATGCAGACCCAAAGACATCACATGATCAAGGCCCCAGGGTGTTTCAGAGGCTCTGCAGTGCCCTCTCCAGGCAAACCAGCAACATTGCAGGCTTCAAGCCAAAGTGTTTCCCAAGAGTTATTTCAACATTCAGGGCATTTGAATTAAAAACTTCTGTCTTTCATTGTCTGCCCCTTTGCCCCTTCAGAAGTGTGTTTTGATTGTTTTGGGTCTGGTTTGTAACCCCTAGCTGCTAATTGCTCTGTCCTGAGTGGCCCCTGGGAAGGAGAGGCATGTGAAAACCTTCCCATGAGGCTGTGTGTGCAGGGGGTTGTGGGACAGTTGTTTACATATTGCCCAATTTCTGCTTTTCTTGGAAAATGTGAGCACCACAAACCTAACAGTGTTTTGGATTGTCTTTCAGTGCAGTTTCAAAGTTGCTTTTGGAAAAGCAGAAGTATTTATTTAGTAGCTTTACTGAAGTATGATACAGTGAGTTTATTGTAGAATAAACACACTTGATTTCATCATGCCTGAAACTCGATATTTGCAGCTGAATCTGTGTAATCTGCCATGGAAAAAGGTGTGTTCTGCCTGTGCTGTAGCAGTGAGGCTGTGTTCTCCCTGTGCTGTGTTCTGTGCTTTGCTGTGGCAGTAAAGCTGTGTTCTGTACTGTAGAGTAGTAGAACTTTGTTCTGCCTGTGCTCAAAAAAATCCATTTGAGATATCCTTCTATGATCATTGTGGTGTGTTTGATCGTAACTCTAAATACACTGTATCCACTCAGGTTCCATCAGACTCTGTCTGTGATGTTGTGTAACTCCCACACGAGGCCAGCGTATGCAAACCTCATCCCTGTGTGTTTACCTGTAACCGCTGAGCACTATCTCTATCTAACCCTGTCAGTCTCCGTTCAGCGAAACTCCCATGCAACGGAGGGGAAATCAGATTCCTCCCCCTTCGCTGAGTATTTGCATAAAAACTACTTTCTGGTGCTTTTTGTTTAACCTGAAACTCAAACCACAGGAAGTGACTCGGTGGAGATGAGTCGGCAGTAGGAGCTGCTTTCTTGTTTGTCGTCTTCTCCAAAGCTCTGTAACCCCCACACCTTTCCACCCCGAGTTCTGTTTTTAATCACTGTGTGGGGCGGTGCCGCAGCATCATTCACCATGGTTACCTGTGTGTACGCCACATGACTCCTGTGTATCGCCTTATCAGGGTAGAGTGCGGCTCTGCTTGACGCAGACACTGTGTTTGTCTGCCTGTAACACCGCGTTTTATATGGTGTTATAGTGTTGTGTATTGGTTTGCACACTCAGGTGTGGGAGTGGTGTTAGTCCAGTCTGGTAACCGTGTGGCTCTTTACTCTTCTGGGTGCTCTGTGTGATGTAGGGCCAGTCAGAAAGCGAGCGCTCTCGTACTGATCTCATATCTTCACTCTCATCTCTCACAATGCTATTCTCAGTGAGTGCCTGGAAGCCCAGCCAACTCCAGGGTAACAGCAGAGTCTTCTGTTAACTAAAGGTTTCATCCATTCACATTCATGTCATGGCTTAATTGCTTCCATCATTATTTCTATTTTAAGTCAAAAGTCAAAGCCTGGAAAACGGGACAGTAAAAGAACATCAATTAGAGATAATCCATTTAAGACACATAAAAATGATCATATGTCACTTTTTTCTACGTTCAAGACAGAGGTTAAAATAGCAAAAAATGTTGTATTTATAATAACACAGAACTGAGGATGCCTTCTGTCATGGGTAGTTCCAGTTAGATCCTCGTGTGTGCAGATGTTCTCATTTTGCTGTAGTACATCAGAACCGCTCCTTATCACCCTACAACAATTTAATAATTACTGACAAAACTGTCTGGATCATAATCCAGACCAGGTGAGCATTAATATCCATAACTCCCAACTTTATATGAAATAAAATTAATTAACATTAAAGTCGTTAAGCTGATGCCTTATCCAGAGCAGCTCTCAGTGCCAGAGATTATGTGAATAAGCGTATGAATAAGAGTAAAGAGCATCAGTGATACACACCTGGCTAACAGCATGACCACATCAGAGAGTGCAGGTACAGCACCACTAAAGCCCTAATGGAGTTAACTATGACCCAGACACAAGACAGATCAACATCAACACCGCAACAGCATGTATAGTGGAGTGACTGTGGAACCTGTCTGTACACACACACACTCACACACACACACACACACACACACACCTAGTTTACACCCATAAACACACACACACACACTCACACACACACACACTCTCACACACACACACACACACACCTAGCTTACACACACTCACACACTCTCTCTCACACACACACACACACACACACCTAGTTTACACCCATAAACACACACACACACACTCACCCAGTCACACACACACACACCTAGCTTACACACACTCACACACTCTCTCTCACACACACACACGCACACAGACAGTGAGTTTTGACTGAACAGAACCAAAGTGCTTTAGGTCTGAGCTGAGAGGTGTATCAAACTTCGCCTGTCAGTGATGTCACATGATCAGGTTCACCCCAGCGTCTCCTCATTGTGGAAGTGAAACCTTGCATGTATTTAACCTGAAATAACTGTGACGGGCTCTTCCAAGGAAGAGAGCATCACTTCAGATCTGACTGTACTTGAATCAGGGCCTCGGGGAATAAACCCAGCAAAAAATCCCAATCTAATCCAGCTCTGCCTGACCTGGGGTCAGTCCCCCGGGCTGGAGGGTGCTGCAGGAGATTGTTGGCTGGTTGTTTCACGGAACCTTAATGAACAAACACTCTGGAACACAGGAGATGTGAGTGTTCCTTCCTTAGGCTTGCAGAGCCTTAAGAAAGAGGAAAAACTTCAGAGCTCAGAGGAAAAAAAAGACACGACACAGCACAGACCCCCACCCATGGCGTTACCTACCACACCCCGCCTCTCACATGACCATGTTTTCCTGCATTCCTGCCCACTGGAGCAGATGCCCCCCACCCCCCCTGCACAGTGAGGAAGGGCAAGGGGAGGGTGGTGGGGGGGGGTGGTGGGCTGAACACCATTTTCTCAGACCCCAAAGCCGTCCCTGCATGCTGCTCCTGTGCTGGTGCTCTGGTCATGCTGAGGTTATTGTGTAGGACATGGCTGCCTGCACCACAGCGCCCTGCAGCCAACCAGAACTGGACACTCAGCAGACGCTTTCATCCTGAGCGATTCACACTGTGAGAGAGCAGCACAGAACAGAACGGCAGGGCACAGAACTCCCAGATCAGAGACTGCAGGTACAGCACCCCCCCACTGATGCAGTTAAGAATAACCCTGATGCAAGCCCAGATCAATACCACAGTACCACAAAAAACACAGCGCTGTGCTTTCCCATCAGTCCGTGTGGCTGTGCGCTTTCCCAGGTCTGTGAACCGAATCAGTGTGACCATGGCTGTATATCAGCAGTGCCTACGCCCTGATTCAGAACCTCACACAGGGCCTCAAGTGCAGATATCCCAGGGTGTTAGAGGGGCTGTACCTGATTCAGAACCTCACACAGGGCCTCAAGTGCAGATATCCCAGGGTGTGAGAGGGGCTGTACCTGATTCAGAACCTCACACAGGGCCTCAAGTGCAGATATCCCAGGGTGTGAGAGGGGATGTATCTGTGATTCGACTGAGTTATAGGTATGGGGTTTTGGGCTTGATTTCTAGGATGAGTTAAATGAACAGAGGATTAAGCTGGGTTGCCAGGTTGAGTTAAATGGACAGTGGATTAAGCTGAGTTGCCAGGTTGAGTTAAATGGACAGTGGATTAAGCTGGGTTGCCAGGTTGAGTTAAATGGACAGTGGATTAAGCTGAGTTGCCAGGTTGAGTTAAATGGACAGTGGATTAAGCTGGGTTGCCAGGTTGAGTTAAATGGACAGTGGATTAAGATGGGTTGCCAGGTTGAGTTAAATGGACAGTGGATTAAGCTGAGTTGCCAGGTTGAGTTAAATGGACAGTGGATTAAGCTGGGTTGCCAGGTTGAGTTATATGTGCATTATCATATTGGGGTAGGTTGTGTCACAGGTAAAGTGTATTGAGACTAGGATTCCAGGTTCAGTTTTGAGGGGGAGGATCTGTACCTCAGCACATTGTGTGCCACGGAGGTCTTCTGGGATGCGTTGAGTCTGTGTGCTGTGGAATATTAAAGTCTCTCGGCCGCGGAGTATAAAATTCCCCGCATTACAGCGAGTCCCGGGAGGGTTTAGGAAAACAGACCCAAAGTTAATATTATCCATGCTGCAGAGCTGGCCTGGTGCTGGATCGCACGGCTCGGTGACTGCGCACAGCTGCTGAGGTTTCGGGGGATCTGCGCCAGCCGCACACAGCAACATGTGTTTGACTGGAAGGAGCAGGAGGCCCCCACAGCCAGTGCTGCACCGTAGCCTTCACTGAGTCCACCTCACATTCTGCACTGCTGAAGCTGGAGGAGCTAGAGAAGCTAGTGACGCTAATGAATCTAGTGCAGCTAATGAATGTGCTGAGCTAGAGAAGTTGGTGAAACTACTGAAGCCGCTAAGCACATGAGCATAGTGAAGCTAAAGAAGCAGGTGAAGCTAGCTTAGCTTTCCAGTTAGTTAAGTTACTGAAGCTGGTGTAGTGAGTTTAGCTAGTTACGGCTACTATGAAGCAAAGTCCACAGAAGCTACTGAAATTAGTGAAACCACAGAAGCTAGAGAATCTACTAAAACTACTTTAAGTTAGTTCATCAGCTTGGTTTTTTTTTATCTTGTGGTCTTATATCTCAGCTGGCTGTTAGGTTTGCTGGCTGGATGTTTTGTTTCTGCTGTGCTTCTCCCCTGCTTAGGAGATGTGAGAGTGAATTTCACAGATTGAATTAAAATAGGCAGGCAGTGTAGCTGATGCTAAGCTACCACAGCATGGTGGATCCGTCTCTAATTCAGTACCTGCACACTCTGTTCTGAGACAGATATGGGGGTCCTTTTGGTGTCATAGCGAACCAGCATACATCTGTCTCCAGCAGGGTTATATTATCAGAGGAACAGTTCATACTTCTGACATCCATGAAGCACATATTATCCCCCTAGTGTGAATGATAATGTTAGAGATGCATACTCTGTACATAAGATAATGTGTGCTGACATCTTCAGCTGAATGTGTAATGAATGACTTCAGCGCGGGTTTCTGTCCGTGCTTTAACTGTGTTTAGTTCTCGGTGGAGAATGTGCAGGCATCCTTAAATGCCGAAATGAAACCGGCTTTGTCCTTTGATCGTAGGAGTTTCATTGATTCAGTGATTTAATGGAAGGGCCAGAGTTTTCAGTCTGATCACATCTGTGTACAGGCAGAGAACTGCCAAGGGCGTGCTGCGTTTTGCTCATTGGTGTAAAATGCAAATTCAATATGTATTTTTCATTTCCAGAGCTAGGAATTATGGGGTTATGACAGTAGTGACAGTATGAAAGGAACAGCATGTGTAAAACTCCTTTCACTGAAGTCACAGAACCTGGGAATCTGCTCTGCCTTAGTCCTGAACTGAGTCTGAATCCTAAACTGAGTCTGAATCATTAACTAAGCCTGAATCCTGACCTGAACTGGGTCTGAATCATTAACTAAGCCTGAATCCTGACCTGAACTGAGTCTGAATCGTAAACTGAGTCTGAATCATTAATTAAGCCTGAATCCTGACCTGAACTAAGTCTGAATCCTAAACTGAGTCTGAATCATTAACTAAGCCTGAATCCTGACCTGAACTGAGTCTGAATCCTAAACTGAGTCTGAATCATTAACTAAGCCTGAATCCTGACCTGAACTGAGTCTGAATCCTAAACTGAGTCTGAATCATTAACTAAGCCTGAATCCTGATCTGAGCCTAAGCCTTGAACTGAGTCTGAATCATGAACTGAGTCTGAATCCTCAAATCCAAACACAATGCTCTGTGGCTGGTTTTCTCTCAGGAAGATTTGCTGATGTAATGGGCTTTGGCTGCCGCAGACTGCAGCCTGGTGAGCAGTTTGTGTTTTATTAGTGCCGCACTTTCCTGTTTATTGGGGCGTAATGAGGGAATTCGAAAACATTTTCTACCTGCCAGCGTTTGGGAGTCTGCCTCGTCTATCCATTATATCATCAGCTTAGTAAAAAATAACCTTAGAGGAAAACTTTCCAGGAAAACAGAAACTCTGTTCTGTTTTTACATTCCATTAAGTTAGATCCATTGTTTTCACATGCTGTTTTGAATGAACTTTATTAGTCACAGAGCTGTGAAATACAGTGACAGTACACAGCTGATGATGTTGGCTTTGTAAGTGTGTGTCAGACTCAGAAGCTGAGATGGGCGTTTTTTAATGGTGCTGGCGATGTTCTTGCAGGGAAATGTCAGCCCGTGTGAGATGGCCTTGGCGTTCGCTCATGCTGGCGCACCCGTTGACCCCCCCACACCCCAGCGCACCCCCTGCATTTGTGAGCCAGATGTGAGTTTCGCGTGGCAGTGGCAGGGGCATTCCGACCCGGCTGTGTCACCGTGGAGACGTGCGCTGCGTTATCATCTATGCAGTCTCACATTCCTGTGTATTAGCGAATCACCCTGCCCCTGGGCCTCGGACAGCGCTCAGATACCAATGCAACTTTCGATTATCGTTTGATTACCTCACTGGAGCTGAATTCATTTAGCGTGTTGTATAAGATAAAGACCCACCAGGTTAACCCCCACCCTCCTGGCCCTCTGACACCCCTCCAGCCATGGACTGTTTCTGGTTTTGGTGTCCTCTTATGACCCCTCCCCCCCCCCCCCCCCCCCCACCCACCCAGAGTTTGTTGGCATGGCAATCACGGCGGTAAGCCATGTGCGGAGTCAGTGAAAAGGCCGTTTCATAGGCTCTCCAAAGGGGCCATTGTCACCTGACCCCGCCCCAAATGACTGGAACTCCACGCAGTTACATTCATTAGTTCAGCATAACTTCTGAACCAATCACAGCGCTTTCCCATGAGCGCCTGCCCCCATCCACTGTGTTTACTTTCCACCCCAATCATTCTCCGCTTTTATTCTCCTCTTCCCTGCTGCGTCACCTCTATTTTCCTGAACAAAGTTTGTTTTGGGAGAAAAGCAAATGTTTTTAATGAAGTTATGAAAATGGTGGTGAAGATGAGGTATAATTTGATGTTCTCCCTGAGAGTGTGAGGTGCTGCTGGTGCACATAGCTGATTACTGCATGGCATCGGTTCCACTGCACTGCTTGCAAAAACATCTAAATTCATTTCTAGGCTGAATTATTTGCATTGAGGCTGTTAGCGATTAATCAGATGATCTGCCAATCACTCGGGGCTGAAAACTCCCTGACAGTTCTGTTTGTTATTATGTAGTTCAGAGGAAAAAAAAGTAAATACAATGAGCTGCTTGTTGCTTACGCTTGTAGCGATATGTCACTTTGACTTGTAGTCATATGCCAGTAGCTTGTAAAGATTTTTCATTGCATTTTACTGTTAGTCATTTGTGCAAAATGACTTAAACGGCTTAGATTTCTACTCGCTGTACAGGGGGTTCTGCCCCTCTGTGTCAGAGATGCTCAGTCTGTGTGTGACAGGATTGTTGCAGGTTTTATGTTTGATCGTGTCACTCCGTTTTGGATTTGTAGCTTAAAACTTTGTTGAATCTCCCTTAGTAATTTATGTTTTGTTTGAATTCTTTCCTAATGGTGTTTTTATTTTCAGAAACACACACCTGGGTCTGCAGGCTGCTGTCTGTTCAGTGTTAGTGCCCTAGGGTTTTCGTCTGCTGGAGTCAGTCTTGTCTCAAACAATAGGACGACTCATGCATATTTATTTTTGTAATTTTTTTTGTTTTTGGTTTTGAAATGTATCCCCTCAGCGGCCGGCATTTTTGTCAGATTGCGAAATGTTTCAGAGGAAATTTCCAAGAATGTTTTGAGGAGGCAGAAAAAGGGTTTCAGTTGGCGCTTCCTAATTCTGACGCGGTTAAGCCTGTGAGCGTTTCTCCAGCGTCCTCTCAGTTATCCACTGTCAGTCTCACGGTGAGCTGCTGTTTCGACCCAAAGCACGTTCATCCTCACAGTCATACACACGAAAGCATCAGCAGTGCAGATTCTTAAGAACTCCAGTATCTATCTTGACTTACATCAGCAGTACATGATCTTTGAAAGTGCCCTGCTCTCATTTTTAGCAGTAAGGCCTGTATTAAATTAAGCAATCATCAAAACAATGTATCAAAACCAATTATCAGATCAAGATCTCTTTACAAATATTTTTCTCTATAAATGATTTGTGAATGATGTGTGTCCTGAAATGTTTGGCTTCTTCAGTGAGCGGTCTTTGTTCTGTATTTTTGACTTTTACTGTGGTTTGAAGGTCACTCTCCATGTTACGTATTTGTGTCTCTGTTTGCAGCAGCGCCTCGGTCCCGTGGTTCTTCCTTCAGGAATATAGGCCAACCTAACTCATTGTGAGACTACTGGCCTAACTGTTCTGCTTCTGGAAGGAAAAACATATAAACGTTTAATAAATAAAAAAAACATATAAACGTTTAATAAATAAAGCCCGCACGCACACACCCGCACACGCATACACATCCACTTGCACACAGCCCATATGCACACACCCGCACGCAGCCCGCATGTACACATCCACCCGCACGCAGCCCGCAGGTACACATCCACCCGCACACAGCCCGCAGGTACACATCCACCCGCACGCAGCCCGCAGGTACACATCCACCCGCACGCAGCCCGCAGGTACACATCCACCCGCACACAGCCCGCAGGTACACACACACCCGCACGCAGCCCGCAGGTACACACACACCCGCACGCAGCCCGCAGGTACACACACATCTACACGCAGCCCGCAGACACGCACACACCCACACGCAGCCCGCAGGTACACACACACCCGCACGCAGCCCGCAGGTACACACACATCTGCACGCAGCCCGCAGGTACACACACATCTGCACGCAGCCCGCAGGTACACACACACCCGCACGCAGCCCGCAGGTACACACACACCCGCACGCAGCCCGCAGGTACACACACATCTGCACGCAGCCCGCAGACACGCACACACCCGCACGCAGCCCGCAGGTACACACACACCCGCACGCAGCCCGCAGGTACGCACACACCCGCACGCAGCCCGCAGGTACACACACACCCGCACGCAGCCCGCAGGTACGCACACACCCGCACGCAGCCCACAGGTACACACACATCTGCACGCAGCCCGCAGACACGCACACACCCGCACGCAGCCCGCACAAAACCTGCCTGCACACACCCGCACACCACCCGCACACGCATACAAGTCCACTTGCACACAGCCCATATGCACACACCCGCACGCAGCCCGCAGGTACACATCCACCTGCACGCAGCCCGCAGGTACACATCCACCCGCACGCAGCCCGCAGGTACACACACACCCGCACGCAGCCCGCAGGTACACATCCCCCCGCAGTGGTTTATGGGACATGGTGCAGCTGAAAGGTGGTGTAGTTACTGGCCTGTTGAACCCTTGGCAGTGTGTTGTGTGGCCTCTGCTCAGCCCAGGGCTGTGCGCTGTCTCCCACTGCTGACCCCAGCGGGACAGAGGGCCTGAAATAACAGCGGGGTGCGTAAAGTACATCACACAGAGGCTGTTGGGGTATTGACACATTCTGCAAGGCCAGACCAGGCCTCTGAATAATTAAAGCCAACCTGGGACGCACAGAGCGCCCCCCCCCCCCCCCCCCCCACAGTGTGCCCCACCCCTGAAAAACTCCACACACTGAGGAAACCAAACCAGCAACTCCCTCAGTCTCTTATTTTCTCCTCCTTTTTGTAAAATTTTGAGTAAAATTAAACTGTAGAGAACTATGAAAAATCTGCCTGGCATCATGGCAGGAGAGGAACCGATTGGTTAAATTTTCATTTAAAAACCGAGCTGTGAAGGTCCATGTGAAATTCGGCACCGTAGGTACAGAAAGTACAGAACAGTGCAGCGCTGAGGCGGGTGGAACGCGGAATAGCACAGCACTGAGGCGGGTGGAGCGCGGAATGGCGCAGCACTGAGGCGGGTGGAGCGCGGAATAGCGCAGCACTGAGGCGGGTGGAGCGCGGAATAGCGCAGCACTGAGGCGGGTGGAGCGCGGAATAGCGCAGCACTGAGGCGGGTGGAGCGCGGAATAGCGCAGCACTGAGGCGGGTGGAGCGCGGAATGGCGCAGCACTGAGGCGGGTGGAGCGCGGAATGGCGCAGCACTGAGGCGGGTGGAGCGCGGAATGGCGCAGCACTGAGGCGGGTGGAGCGCGGAATAGCGCAGCACTGAGGCGGGTGGAGCGCGGAATAGCGCAGCACTGAGGCGGGTGGAGCGCGGAATAGCGCAGCACTGAGGCGGGTGGAGCGCGGAATAGCGCAGCGCTGAGGCGGGTGGCGCAGTGATCGATTAGCCAATGACAGGCCAAGTGTGTCGCTCTGCTGATACTGCAGTCCTCTGCAGGAAACCTGGGGTCAGGAGGGACATGGGGGCCAGTGTGTGTGCGTGTCTGTGTGCGTGTGTCTGTGTTTCTGAGTGTGCATAAATGTCAGTGTGTGTGCGTGTGTGAGTGTGAGTGTGTGCATGCATGTGGTTTCACTTTCTAAAGAAAACATGGAAAGATGAAAACTGCGATATGTGGAGTGCAATATCTGAAAGATGAAAACTGCGATATGTGGAGTGTAATATCTGAAAGATGAAAACTGCGATATGTGGAGTGTAATATCTGAAAGATGAAAACTGCGATATGTGGAGTGTAATATCTGAAAGATGAAAACTGCGATATGTGGAGTGTAATATCTGAAAGATGAAAACTGCGATATGTGGAGTGCAATATCTGAAAGATGAAAACTGCGATATGTGGAGTGTAATATCTGAAAGATGAAAACTGCGATATGTGGAGTGTAATATCTGAAAGATGAAAACTGCGATATGTGGAGTGCAATATCTGAAAGATGAAAACTGCGATATGTGGAGTGTAATGTCTGCCCACCACCCCCCCAATAGTTGATAGACTGAAACCAGCTTTAGATGACCATAAGGTAGTCACATGGGCTGGAACATATTCTCTTATTAATTTCAGTGCTTTCTTGTCATGGCAGACATGCCCAGGTAGTGTTCTGAGCACAGTGCCCTCTGAATGGAGGAAAGTGCAGTATGGGCAGAATGTAAACAGGAGGCTGGAAACGGCTGAAGCTGGGCAGCAATGTGAGCGCAAGAGAGCTGGTAAATCAAATCACTTTATACAGTGTTACGGATGGCTGTGGGTTACGGATATGTGTTTGTGAGATTACGGTTACAGCTCATTCATGATTAAACCAGTCATGGGTCACTTTGCTGAGGGACGGATGACCAAATACTGTGATTCCTCCCTCCCTCCCTCCCTCCCTCCCTCCCTCCCTTGTTTTTCTGTTAAAGTCGAGGTAGAAAGCAGAAAGTCTTCCAAGTAGTAAAGTGCGACGGAGGCTGGTTTTGTGTGCGTTAAGCGGGGGAACCATGACTGTGGGAACAGATAGCAGTGTGTCTGGAGAGAGAGGGCGAGTATGTGTGTATGTATGTCTGTCTTTCTATGCAAGTTAATGCATTACTGCCACATTTTCTTGTCATGACATAAAGTGTATCTGAGTTTGAAAAAGTGAGGAAGAGACACAGAGACTGGGAAAAACAGACAGAGTGAGAGAATGTGAACAGCTTGGTGTAGAGGGAACAGGGATGCCCGGAGGGTTGTGGGGGGGTCCGGGGTGGGGGGGGGTTGGGCAGGCACGCGGGCCCTTGTGATCAGCAGTGTGACCTTATGGGGAAGAGAGCAAGCAGTCAGACTTCAGGAGCCATGACATCGTCCCCCCCCCCCCCCCCCCCCATCAGCATCACACGGCCGGCCGCATTGCTGTTTACTTGTTTGTCTGAGTCTTTGCTCCACTGCTGCAGGGTATAGGGTGGGAATATGCTCCAGGTTTGACATGGGAAAAGGACAGAGTTCAGCCCCACACTTTTCATCAGCAATTCCATGTTGTACATCAGGTTTCATCAGCAATCAGACACAAGCACAGAATCACGCTCTCTGACACTGAGCGCTCTGAGCAGGGGGTGCCCCTTATTCTCACACTGTGTGTCACTGTGGGTTCCTCCCATGATTCCCAGGAAATGGGGAGTGCGCACAGAATCTGGGAACACCACAGTGAAACAAGCGTTCGGAATGAGCATGGAAACACCGTGTTTGGATGGCGAACTCAAAGTGAGCTTTCTCTTGCTCTCTCTTGCTCTCTCTTGTCTCGTTCTTCTCGGCTTCGCTCTGAATAATTTAATGCCTCCCCTAGTGGTCATCAATGGGGGTGGGGGGATACTCTACCCTTCGTCTGGCCAGGAAAACGTCACGTGCATCCAATTTCCCCCCGAAATCTCAACACCACAGGGCACCTGAAACCCAGAAACACTCAACACCACAACACTTCACTTCTGTTTCATTTTGTTTTTGTTTCGTTCTGTTCAGTGTAGGAAAGCAGAGACCCTTTTATCCCTCTGTCTGTCTCTCCATCGCACTCTCCTCTCCTGCATTGATTCCATGGGAGAATTTTATTACAGCACAACTCCTGTGCTATAACACTCTGCTTGCTGCTAACAGCTATTTTTGCAAACAGGCATTCTCTGCTAATATTGTGGTATGCCGTTGTGTTTCCACTTCAGCTGAATGCACGATCTGCAAGCCACTCAGGCTGCCAGTGTCTGCCTAATAACAACACTGTGAATCGTACCTGTCACTAAATAAAGCCATCTGTCTCACATTGGAGTAGTGTGGCATAATAGGTAGAAAGTTCTGCTTGAGGGCACTGCTGCTGTACCACTGAAAAGGGGTACTGTACCTGAACTTCCTCAGTAAAATATCCAGCTGTATAAATAGAAAATGTGTGAAACACAAACTAAAAAGTAAGCTGCTGAAGTCATTCTGTGTAAGAGCATCTCCAGAATGCTGTAAATGTAAGTCTGATCTTCCCCCTGGTGATGTGGAGGACTGGCTCTCAGAAAGAGCTCCCCCCCCCTCCCCCGGCTCAGGATGGGGGTTTCTGCGCTGAAACGGAGGCTCGCTCTCTGATATTTGGGGATTTTTGAACACCCTGGTCTGAGACTGGAACTCCCTCCTGACAGTAATCCGAGCACTCTGTGCCTCCGCGGGGCCTCTGTGATTCCGCCAGCTTTGTTTGACTGCGCTCAGAAGCGGCTGCATTTCTGCCCTGCCTACACACTTTCTCAAAGGAGCCCAGGACTGACGGGGAGGGGGGGCGGGCCGGCACACGGATGCTCCCCAAGCAGGATGTCGTGTGTGTGTGTGTGTGTGTGTGTGTGTGTGTGTGGGGACGGGGGGGGTTCAAACAGGAAATTGATCACACACACCCGAGAAACAGAGAGGGCTGAGTCAAACATTTACAGACATCTCAGTCCCTCTGAAAGAATACCAGTCTTTGGTAACAGCATGGGAATGTGCTTGCTAACCAAGCTGAACCCCCCCTTTCTCTCCTGAGACTTGGTTCAGCCCACCCCCTCCTCTTTCTCTCCACCCCACCCACTTTCCCATTATGGTAATGAGGTGGTGACATCACTGCTAAATACATGGGCAGGCACTGGCTGCTGGTGAAATTACAGCCTCCCGGCTCCGCCCCCTCCTGCTGCCAAAGGTTGGTGAAAGGTGTGCAGCGTGACTGAGCTCCATTCAGCGCAGGAAAGCAGACCCTGCTGTATCTCTCTCTCCGTCTCTCTCCTTTCTCTCTCTCTGTCTTTCCCTCCATCTCTCTCCGTGGCTGTGCTCGTGCCATGAAAGGACTTTTATTTCCTCCCGTGCTGAAGGAGTCCCCTGCAACCTGGTGTCTGTGAGAGGCTGCGTGTGTTACCCCGCTGGAGTAAGGAGAGGGGAGGTGTGTGTGCGTGTGCCTGTGTGTGTTTGTGTGCTTGTGTGTGTGTGTGTGTGTGTGTGTGTGTGTGTGTGGGGGGGGGGTCTGTTTTGAATGAGGAGGAGGGAAAGAAGGAACATTGGAGAAGCATGAGGCTCTACTGAAAGCACTTCAGAAGGCTGCTGCTGTAGCCTCACACACACACACATACACACACACACACACACACACACACACACAGGGTTTTGCCTGCCACTGTCTTTCTCCTCTATTTGGACTGGGATCTTCTCTCTGGGACTGACGGCACCGCTGGGCCCCTGGGTCCCCCCCCTCCGGCCCCCGTTTGTAGCCCTGTTTGTGTGCTCGGGTTTGGGGAGCTCCCCTCTGCTGTCTGTGGATGATGGAGCTCCAGAGGACCTCCAGCGTGCCGGGCGCCCTGGCCTCCCCCGGGCCCAGCCCGAGCCCCAGCCCCAGCCCCAGCCCTAGCCCTGTTGCCGGCCTGTCCGCCGCTCAGGCTGCCTTCAATTACAACCAGCTGGAGGGCCGCTTTAAGCAGCTGCAAGGTAAGAGACCCCCTTTGTTTACCTACGTTGCTACGGCGTGCACCCCAGCATCGCTATGCCAGCGGCACGGGCTGCGCTGAACGGGCCTCAGTGATTGCAGGAGCAACTGAGGAACATCTTTGCCTCTCCTTGTTTTGTTTTGATTGTGATTCCCCCCCATATATGCATTAAAAATGTAAAAGAGCCACCAGTCATGGAGAAGGGGGCGGGAGGGATGGTCTCGGTTTTGACAGGTCTGTCTGAGTGCTGACAGAGAGTTAAATATTTATCACGTCTCAGAAAGCACTTCATGTAGTCATAAAAGGTGATTGGGGGGAGGGGGGCAGTGGAGAACGTGGGGGCATTGTGTGAGAAAAATGGGGTGAAAGCAATTACTGAAAAGAAATGAATCTCAGACAGGACCATTCCCTCTGTCTTTGAGGTGCCCCTCCACCCCTCTAATCCCCTCCCTCAAGTGAGAGGGCTGCTTCCTGATTGGCTTGTCACAGAAAGGCCAGTCCCTGATTGGGCAGTGGTCCACAACAATAGCAGCTGAGGAAGGAGGTGGTGGGAGGGGAGGGTTTTTGTTTTGACACTCCTAGGGGGAACAGGGCTGTTTGTGCAGGGTACCGCTTGCTTGTGGAAGCCCAGACTGCATTATGTGTGTGTTTTTGTGGGTGCATGTGAGTGTGTGCATGTGTGTGTCTGATTATATACATGTTATAATTTTTCTTTGTGTGCATGTAGAGCATGAGTGTGTGTGTGTGTGTGTGTGTATTGTGTGAGTGTGTATGTGTGTGGATTGTGTGTGTGCATGTGTAGAGTGTGAGTGTGTGTGTGTGGATTGTGTGTGTTTGCATGTGTGTAGAGTCTGCCTGTGTGTAGATTGTGTGTGTGTGTGTGTGTGTGTGTGTGTGTGTGTGTAGATTGTGTATGTGTGAGTGTGTGTGTGTGTGTGTGTGTGTGTGTGTATGTGTGGCGCAGAGCTGTGAAAGAGCCCCTTGTTCTCCAGGCCTCTGGTCACTCCTCAGAGTCTGGCATGGAGCTCTGGACAGACGGGACGGTGTCCGAGCGGCCGAGTCTGCCCCAGTCCTCTGGGGCTGCTCCAGTCTCCTCCAGGACATTGGAATGGGGAGGTGGGGTGTGTTCTCTGTGTTTATGTTCTGCCCTCACTAAACCTCCCTGTCCCGTCAGAGAAAAAAACCCTGTCTTCACAAACAGCAAGGGAACAGAGCCGCTGTCCCACCATGGCCATTTCACACTCCCTCTCTCAGAGTGTGGCATCTCATCGCCACAGTGCCCAGACGGGCACCAGCACTGACCAGTCAGTGACCATATTACTGAAATGAAAAATGTCTTACACTGATCAAATCAATAATATAATAAAACAGATACATCAATCTATTCATTGTACATGACATATAAATAAAATGAAGTGTTGAGAATGAGGCAATACCAGTGCTCGCCTCTGACAGCAAACAGGACGGTGTGACAGATGGGCGGGATGAAGGAAAGCAGAGCGCGATCCAAACGCATGCCCAGTGTTAATAACCGCGCCTGCGTACGCACGCCGGTCGCCTTGGCTACCTGGCGGGTCTGTGATTAAGCGAGCCTCGCGGACGTGCGGTCTGTCTCGCGTGGCCCTCGGCTCCATATCGGCGCACCGCGAGCAGCAATCAACCGCCTCGGTTTCTGCTACGCTTCAGGAACGTGGTCTGGGTTTGGTTAGCCGCGACTTAACTTCCCGTGGCACCAAACTTTTGCTGTTGTCATTGAAGTCTTTTTTGAGGTCGGTGACGTTAAACGTTCTATATATTACGTCAAAATTTCCACTCAATTCGCACAGCATGGAGACTTAATTAGCAAAGCACTGAGAGTGTGGGGCTGCGAACCCCCCCAGTCATGGATACTGTCGTGAACCCAAGGTGGGGCTCATCTCTGTCCTCTCAGCTCAGCGCTGCAGACTAACTGTCACTGTCAGACTTCACAGCGATGTGACAAATTCCCGCTGCTCAGATTGCGCTAATAAACATTACCCAAATGATGGCATGCTTTGTAGACGTCGCCTTCCTACGTAATGGTACTTAATTAGAAAACCACAATAATAATGAACAAACAGGTCTTTTCCAATAGCGGTGACTATGCTGAATGCACTGTAAACTTGGGAGCTTGACAACAGGACACTGGCTCCAGTTTCCGTTCAGTTATTTGTAACTACTTCACCTGGTTTTTATGTGCATTGTGAGACTGAAAGAGACAAAGGAAGCTCAGCTAGTGAAGAGAATTTGGGAATTCAGCGAGGAAGGACATCTGTGCTTCATTCATAATTCAAACGATCTCACAAGGCTTTCAAAGAGTCTGGGCATTCATGACAAACACATTTTGTGTGGACTATCTACAGGAATTGGGGTGGGACTACAATTACTATTCTGGTTAGGAAACTAGGCTTGTTGCTGAGAGGCTGCAGGTTTGATTCTTTCATGTGGCAGTGGCGTTTTACCCCTAAATGCCTTCGTGAAATAGTAATAAGATGCATTGCGTTTTCAAATATGTTATGTGTGTAAGATGCTTTGGATAAGAATGTACAGTAAAAGTCAGGAGTGAATTGCAGGTTTGAGCTTTGTTTCAATCTGGCTGCTTCTGCGTTAGTCCGGCACAGTGTGCAGCCACTGTGTTAAGCTTGCTGTGCGCAGCCTCTGTGTTAAGCTGGCACATTGCTCAGTAGATGGGAACAACAGTGAGGGAAGTGTTTGACAGTGGAAGCGCACCCAGCACCGTTAAGTGTGACTGCCACAGCCCTGTCAGGCACACGAGCTGAAAGCCTCTGCCTGGCATTCTACTGTGAGTGATCGACGCAAAGCTCGCATTTCGCCAAGTGGCTCTTCCCATCGGCCTCCTGCGGACGTGAAGGTGTGAAGGTGATTTACTGATGATGTCACAGCCGTGTTTTGTCTGTAGAGAGAAATTATGTGGCTCAGCCGTTCATTTTTAAACATTGTTTATGTTACAGGCGCTGGGTTAAACAGTAGCTTGGATAGTGACTTGCAGTCTAAAACGAGAGGAACAGAGGGAGACGCACACACAGAATGAGAGCGAGAGAGAGAGACCCTCACACTTTGATGGTAAATTCGGTATCGCCATAGAGATGACATGAGGCACTGTCAGATGAAAAAGCTATTTGTATGATAATGTTCAGGATCCCCTCCAGCTCGTTATGTCTCTGTAGGTAATGAGGGTGCAGTTTTTTCTGCCACCTGAGAGGGAGCAATGGTTTCCTTCGTTTTTACTCCAGTCAAACTGCTACTTTGCAGCGTTTTTATGGTTTGTTTGGTCTTTGTCCTGTCATATGGTTTGTTGCTTTCATTTCAGTCCAGTTAAGTAGATAAGTACTCTTAACGTCTCCATTGAAGAGTTTTTGTATTTTATGTTTATCGAAGAGTAATCTACGCCACTAAAAATGTTCCAGAACATCTAAAATATCAGAGTTCAGCAGGTGCTTGGGTACATGAGTAGTGACGCACACACAAAGAAAAACCTCTGTATTTAGTACAATACAATACAATACAATATGCACATAATTATATATAACATAGTCACTTGGTCTTGGTCATGAGGGTAGTTTAGTATCTGAACATCAAAAACAACTGTGTTTTTTTTCAGTATGGACATCAGAACTGCACACACGGCTACACTGAAAAGTAAAAAAAATGTTTTGCAGATCTATACAAAGGAGCACAAAAATGATTTGTAACAATAAAAAGTCTTTCTGAGATTCAGTCTTTGATTTATTTAACAGTTGATGTACCATAACATAAACTAAAATAAGCCATAACTGGAAACCCCAGGTATCAGTGAGTTAAGAGGGTGCTGGGCTGCTGCTGCTGAGGCTTGTGAGTAGCGCAGAGTCCTCCCGCAGCTGGATCAGTCACACAGAATACAGCACTGCTCTGCCACAGGGCCGTCAATAAGCTCACACTTAGCGGATGGAAGAGGAGATGCTGTCTCAGGCGTTATTTCAGTCTGTGATAAAGATCAGCTCAGCTCTGGACCCTGAGAGAGCCGGGCCGGACATATAACCTCAGTGTCAGCTGCCTCAAAGCTGTGCTCTGTGCAGAGGCACTCTGGGAAACGCAGTTCCTCAAAGCTGTGCTCTGTGCAGAGGCACTCTGGGAAATGCAGTTCCTCAAACCTGTGCTCTGTGCAGAGGGGCTCTGGGAAACGCAGTTCCTCAAAGCTGTGCTCTGTGCAGAGGCACTCTGTCATTGAGAAACGCACTCTGCCCTGCAGGACGGAAACTCCTGAGCACAGAGTGAAGATGGTCACTGTGTGCCTTTAGGGAATGATTGATGCTGCCATTGCATTCTGCAGGGATGAGCGTGTCCGGGCCGTGCCAGGAAAATGTGCCTCATACATCAGAGAACTTCCAGAACACCTTCACTTTCAGAACACCCTTTTGTATCACCTGCTGCTCTTTTCTGCAGTTACTTGACCGAGATGTTTCAGTTCACACTGATACAGTGTTAAAACAGGTGTCAGATGTGATGTGCTGTTTCAGTTTTATAGCACCGTCCCCTGAGAGAATTATAAAGCAAAAACTCTTCATATGATTGTATATAGTACATAATGTGCCCCAGTGGTGAGACTTTACTAGAGTGTAACAATAATCTCGGACATTGTAACATTGTGTTCCGCTGGTGTGAATGTAGTGCAGGGGAACAGTGTTGCATTTTGTACATTGTAACGTTGCGTTTCACTGGTGTGCATTTAGCACAGGGGAACAGTGTTGCATTTTGTACATTGTAACGTTGCGTTTCACTGGTGTGCATTTAGCACAGGGGAACAGTGTTGGGGAAAATGTCAGATCAGCATAACAGAGACTGTGCAGGTTTAGCGGTGTGTTCCTGCCCTGTTTGGTTTTATTGTTGCTTTGGTGCAGTGGTTTATGGGTTTATTACTGTCGCAGACAGACAGCATGGTGTGTTTGCATAGCTGAGTAACTACTGGGTCTGATGATTGTCAATGTGTGTTGTTCAAGTCCTATTGTAAGTGGCGATATGCACCAAAACATGGTCTGGTATTGTGATTTATTTTCAGCCCTGAAAGGGTAGAAACAGCCGTAAGAATGGAACGGTGCTGAAAGGCTACGGACTGGCTGACAGACAGAAGAGGGGAATTGTCATATTGCTCAGTTCTGTCATAGTCAGGCATTCATCAGTTTGATCTGTAGTGCTTTGGGTGACTGAAAACCTCCCCTCATGCAGAAGGTGTGAGTTTGTTCACAGTGGATGGTTTTACTGAAGACTGCCAAGTCCACACAGAATGAAAAGTGTATATATGGCAGACCCTGGATTCTGAAATAGTGGTTTTGTCGCATTGATTGTACTTTTTCACTGGAGTAAAACAGAAAAGTCCATTGATCAGAGAGGGGGAAAAGTAAAATGAGACACAGGTAATTGGTATTGACCAAGACGCCTAAATATAGGCCATGAATGTGGCCTTCACTGGCAGGCCAGTTGAGGTGTAGACCGGGATTGATCAGAAAACAATTTCAGATCAATTACAGCTTTTCTTACAAAGAATCAGGAGCCCTGGAACCCTGATGGCTTTAGTGAAGTGGAGCAGCTGCACCCCCTTCATCTTCATGTCTATTTCAGTATTGAGCCAATCATAATCTGCCATGTAACATCATTGGGGTCCTTGGACAGAAAGTGGGCCAATCAGAATCACTCAGCTGGTGAGCTGATGAAGTCACAGGGTTGCTTTAATTATCCACAGTAATGCAGGTGACCAATCAGTCACCACTGGAGCACAGTGCAGATCAACGGTAATGGTCAGACACTTTCACTGATGGACCTGCTGATGCACTGCCTGGGGACTTCAGCTGCAGCTGGATTCATGCTTGATTTTGAGCTTTAGTCACAGATATTAATGTCTGCTGTACAGTTGCACTTCTGTAGAGCTGCCATGTCTTTCATGACATAGGAAAACATGAGTGTCAGTTTGATAGATTTGTTTGTCTTTCTTTTTCTGCATCATGTGTAAAATTATTGATTTGTGAGACATTTGTTGGTGAAAGTAGAGGCTAATTGGAACCAGATAGGCCACAACATCTGACTGCTCACAGAAATACTCTTTTTGACATGGACACTGACCAAAAGCTCCAGCAGCTGGGCTTCTGTGGTCTTATTAAAGCGCAGTAAAAGTGTGGCGCAGACGGCTTGGCCTCCAGTTCCCATGGTCATCAGGAAGGAGCAAGTCCTGTTCTGCCTCAGCTGAAGGCCTCACTGTCCTATAGCAGCTCCTCCACTGTCAAAGCAGTGAAGGCCGAGCAGACATCCTCCAGGTCTCTTCTGAAAGCATTACGCTGGGCCGGAAATGTCTTACAGAAACATAAACCTCTCCTTGTCTCGGGTGTGGTGCCGGGCGGGTTTGGCGGGGGGGTAGGGGGGCTGAGGGTTGCTGTGGCGCAGGCTGAGACTGCGCGTCGTTCCGCTGCTGTCTGGGCCTGTTCTCTTCCTGGCTACAGGAATCCCTCACTCTCCAAAGGCATGGATCCGTGGACCTCTGCACCTCTGCCAGGGTGCAGTTGCCTCACACAGCGCAGCACAGAGCCAACATTTACAGTAAACATTTCTTCATACTGTAACTTCCTGAGTTTTACTGGATGACACTGCTACATCTTAAGACTAGACCTGGGACCAATATGTGTCTGAGGTACTTTAACCCGTTCCATGCTGGTGAAAGGAGGAAACATAACCTAACTTAACTGCATAACCTGGATAATTTTTGATGATATGTGATTCTGAATGTCTGTGAGAACAGATTTTAGAACAGATTTTAGAACAGATTGTACAACTACCAGTAATTTACAGTGAATGGGCTGGTGTCTGAACGGTTAACGTATTGCAGAGAAATTATCTTACCTGCTTCAGGTGTGTGTGTGTGTGTGTGTGTATGCACATGTGTTTTGTTAAACCTTTCACAGACGCATCTGTGTATCTCCAGTTCAGTCGTGTTGAAAGAGCCCCCACCCCAGAGCCCCCCCAGCCCCTCCCGTTCTCTGCCTTTATTGGACACAGATGTGTGATATAATGAGTCTTTCAGCCCCCAAGCATTCCAGCCCGGCCCCTCTGCAGGCCCCGCCCCTCTTCAGGCCCCGCCTCTCTGCAGCTCCACCCCTCTGCAGGCCCCGCCCATGGACCCAGCGCAGGGCCGCTGTGTGCGAGGCTGGGTCCAGCCCGCCTCGGTGCTGCATTCTGCTGGCAATCCCGAACTCTTACAGCTCTGACTCTCTGCTCCAGTGCCTGAGTTAGCCTGAGATAGCTGAGAGACCTGGGACTGTTACTCAGAGGTTGCCAGCTTAATTCCCAGGTTGGGGCACTACTGTTGCACCCTTGAGCAAGATGCTTAACCTGAAGAATTGAAATAAGTATCCAGCCTGAAAACTGGAAATGGTTTGTAAAAACATGAGCCATGTTCGGTCCTCTGGTTTACATCCACTAAATGCTGCAGCTGTAATACGATGCAGTGAACGTGCTGAAAAAATTTGACTTTCTGGTCTAGTGCTTTTGGCTTTCAAAGTGTTTCACAGTGTCCTGGTGGGCGGGGAGGTCCTGAGAGGCGATCTGTCTAAGATCCCTACTGCCTCTTTGTTTCTGAGGTCTGGGGGATGGGGGGTTCAGCCTGTGTTTAGTCTGTGGAGGGTGGAAGTACGGCTCGAGGAATTATTTATGTTTGGATGCATAACATGGCTCTTCAGTCGCACATCGTTTGTTTTGCCTCTCTCTGTGAGCTCTTGAGATCCGTGTCTCAGCTGTTGTTTCGTTGCCCAAGGTTTGTGAAACACCCTTCCTGTTGGCCTTTGAAATACTGTGCAAAATAAAGAAACGGTTGTGTACACAAAACAGAAGCTTGAGGACGTGGCTGGGTTGCTGCCTGGGAAGGGCAGTGGCAGGTTAGTTCACTGTCATTTGTCCTTAAAGATGTCTGCTCTGCTGTCTCTGTAAACTTCCTGACTTTTATCAGGTAAGAATCAGACTACAGTGTCTGCAGGTATAACTCCAGTCCTGGAGGGCCGCAGTGTCTGCAGGTATAACTCCAGTCCTGGAGGGCCGCAGTGTCTGCAGGTTTAACTCCAGTCCTGGAGGGCCGCAGTGTCTGCAGGTTTAACTCCAGTCCTGGAGGGCCGCAGTGTCTGCAGGTTTAACTCCAGTCCTGGAGGGCCGCAGTGTCTGCAGGTTTAACTCCAGTCCTGGAGGGCCGCAGTGTCTGCAGGTTTAACTCCAGTCCTGGAGGGCCGCAGTGTCTGCAGGTTTAACTCCAGTCCTGGAGGGCCGCAGTGTCTGCAGGTTTAACTCCAGTCCTGGAGGGCCGCAGTGTCTGCAGGTTTAACTCCAGTCCTGGAGGGCCGCAGTGTCTGCAGGTTTAACTCCAGTCCTGGAGGGCCGCAGTGTCTGCAGGTTTAACTCCAGTCCTGGAGGGCCGCAGTGTCTGCAGGTTTAACTCCAGTCCTGGAGGGCCGCAGTGTCTGCAGGTTTAACTCCAGTCCTGGAGGGCCGCAGTGTCTGCAGGTTTAACTCCAGTCCTGGAGGGCCGCAGTGTCTGCAGGTTTAACTCCAGTCCTGGAGGGCCGCAGTGTCTGCAGGTTTAACTCCAGTCCTGGAGGGCCGCAGTGTCTGCAGGTTTAACTCCAGTCCTGGAGGGCCGCAGTGTCTGCAGGTATAACTCCAGTCCTGGAGGGCCGCAGTGTCTGCAGGTTTAACTCCAGTCCTGGGGGGCCGCAGTGTCTGCAGGTTTAACTCCAGTCCTGGAGGGCCGCAGTGTCTGCAGGTTTAACTCCAGTCCTGGAGGGCCGCAGTGTCTGCAGGTATAACTCCAGTCCTGGAGGGCCGCAGTGTCTGCAGGTTTAACTCCAGTCCTGGAGGGCCGCAGTGTCTGCAGGTTTAACTCCAGTCCTGGAGGGCCGCAGTGTCTGCAGGTTTAACTCCAGTCCTGGAGGGCCACAGTGTCTGCAGGTTTAACTCCAGTCCTGGGGGGCCGCAGTGTCTGCAGGTTTAACTCCACTCCTGGAGGGCTGCAGTGTCTGCAGGTTTAACTCCAGTCCTGGAGGGCCGCAGTGTCTGCAGGTTTAACTCCAGTCCTGGGGGGCCTCAGTGTCTGCAGGTTTAACTCCAGTCCGGGAGGGCGGCGGTGTCTGCAGGTTTACCTCCACTCCTGGGGGGCCTGCAGTGTCTGCAGGTTTAACTCCAGTCCTGGAGGGCCGCAGTGTCTGCAGGTTTAACTCCAGTCCTGCACGGCCACTCTTGGGATTCAGTGTTGAAGCCTGTCGGCTCTCTGGAAAGGGCAGGAGAGGTGCTTGAGACCCTGACCTACGTGTCTGCTTCAGTAAGGCTTCTGTTCCACCTGTCTGCTTCAGTAAACTCATCACTCTTTAAAGAGATGGAGTCCTAGCTGGCCATAGCCTTGCAGAGTTGCAGAGCATTGCTTGTTTTTGTTGTTGCTCAGCACTTAATTGGTCAATTAGCACAGCTAATTGCATCGTTAGCTCACCTACCCTGATTTCTTGGGTCTCAAATGGTGGGAAAACCAGTAGACCTTGTAGCCGCCCCCCCCTTACCTCTGCTCTAAGCAAACGCTGTAATACTGAGTAAACTGTGCAGCTCCTGGCGTTTTATTACTCTTTAGTAGCGTTAACTCTGTCTGGCTACCCTCCAGTAAGACTAGACAGGCTTCTATTAAAGCATAATAACGCAATGTATTGCTTGAAAAGTCTTTGTTCTTATCAACTACAGCTTTCAGAGGGAAATGTTTTGTTTTCTGGGGAGTAGGTAGTCATTAAGATATGTTCTTTGTGTTCAGACAAGCAGATATAATACCTGTGTTTGGCTTATCTCCAGCCGATGTGTAACCTTCTAACATGCGTTTTCACACCCTGAGGATGGACACACATGTTGGCAGTGGGCATGTCTAAAGTACAGTGTTGAAAAAGCTCTGAAATGCGCTGTTTAAGTTGACGGGACACGGGGCAGACTCCTGACTGTGTGGTTGCCTCTCTCTGTCTTTGTTTCAGAGCAGGTGGGAGTGGAGTTTGGCTGGTTTCTCAGCAGTGAGATTCTCTTGTGCTTCGCTTGTGGTGGAAATCTTATCAGGAAGTATTCCTTAAGCCCTTGGGGCAGCAGTCTGCTTTGTATATGATCAGGGAAATGATTAACCGACTGGAGCACTGTTTACGCGAAAGAACACACAGAGCCGCCCCACACACCCACACACACACACACACACCCACTCACACCAAGATGCTCCTTAATAAATGGTGTTTTGTTCTGTGCCTTGACATCATATATTCTCATTGCATTTCAGGGGTTTTAAAAATGCAATTTAGACCTGAAATCAACAGTAGTGTAACCTCTGGATGGCCTGGACCGCAGGTCACTCCTGGAGGAGGGTTTCTGAAGAATGTCTCCAGGGTCAGTCATGCCAGCATCTGGTTTTCACTCTTGTTTGTCCCTGCTTTGAGACGACAGGCAAACTGCTGTTCTGTCTGTCCAATAAGCTTGAAACGTGGACCTACGGTTTCCTCTCTTTGTAAGAAACCAGTTTTAACCCATGAAGTTCACCATACTGGATTTTCAATCGTTCTGAATGCAAAAAAACGTTACTGAAGTGTGGTCGCTCTGTCAGCTGGAGACTCCATCATTCATCGTTAGTGATGACAGAGATGTTTTTCCTGCTTCTTTGTCCTCGTCCTTCAACTCCACGGCGAGGTACGCAGGATGCCGGCAAATTAATTATCAATAACAAAAACATTCTGTTCGTGTCCGAAGATTGCGGAGGAAGCGGCGTCTGAGGGTGGGTGGAAGTCCGCTCTTTCGTGCCAAAAGATGTCTGTGACCTCCTCGGACCGTCATTGTTCTGCCCCTCGGAAGTTTGGGTATCTGCTTCCTGAGCCCCAAGGTTAGCTGTGCCCTGCCAGAAAACACATGACAATGACCTTCCCTGGAATGTTCTGGTAGGTGGGGTGGAGGTTTGGAGAGAGGAAGATATGGACGTACTCAAATCTAATTATGCCTCATTTTTCTCTTAGATCATCTCAGACTCTGTGCATGGAAAAAATCTGAGCTACAAGCCCAGCTCCCTAACCATTATACTACACTGTAACCTCTGAGCTACAAGCCCAGCTCCCTGACCATTATACTACACTGTAACCTCTGAGCTACAAGCCCAGCTCCCTAACCATTACACTACACTGTAACCTCTGAGCTACAAGCCCAGCTCCCTAACCATTACACTACACTGTAACCTCTGAGCTACAAGCCCAGCTCCCTAACCTCAGCTACAAGCTGTAACCCTTACACTACACTGTAACCTCTGAGCTACAAGCCCAGCTCCCTAACCATTACACTACACTGTAACCTCTGAGCTACAAGCCCAGCTCCCTAACCATTATACTACACTGTAACCTCTGAGCTACAAGCCCAGCTCCCTAACCATTATACTACACTGTAACCTCTGAGCTACAAGCCCAGCTCCCTAACCATTATACTACACTGTAACCTCTGAGCTACAAGCCCAGCTCCCTAACCATTACACTACACTGTAACCTCTGAGCTACAAGCCCAGCTCCCTAACCATTACACTACACTGTAACCTCTGAGCTACAAGCCCAGCTCCCTAACCATTACACTACACTGTAACCTCTGAGCTACAAGCCCAGCTCCCTAACCATTATACTACACTGTAACCTCTGAGTGCTCTCAGTGTTATATTGCATTCCGGCAATGTTTAGTCACTGGCCCATAAAGCCCAGGCCGGAAGCCTATAGCTGTGGCAGATGCACACTCTTCCTCTGCAGGTGGTGCTTCTCTCTGTGCCAGGCTGAGATCCAGTCTGGATGTCATGCGTTCACGCTGCCCTGTCGCTGAGGTGGGCGGTGCGGGCTGCGTTTATCAGAGCCAGCGCACTGCAGGCGCTAGCAAGTTAGCACGTCCTCTCCATGTCATCAATCGTAACTCTCACTGCTCTGTATACCTCTCATGATGAGGCTTCTGCATGTGGTTATTTCTTATTCTAAACCATATGGCATACCAAAAGAACTACATCAATTCATTTTATGTGACATACATAAGACCTACACAGATTGGTGTATAGAGCTTATTTTTTCCTTTTTGTACTTATTTAATCTTTACCATCCTCCTGGATCAACATGTTAGGCTGCCAAGTTTTTAGTCAGTCTGTCAGACAGCCTGTTTATCCTAAACGCTACGAGTGATATGATTTTTTTTTCCAGTTTAATCAAATGGTGTTCAAACCCTAAGTGTCTCTGAGGGATGTTGTTATATTATTTTGTTCAAAAATCTTAAGTCCTCTCCTGCTGAAAATCATAATTAATCAGGAAAAATAGTGTACATTTTCTGTTGGCATATTTGCATGCTTGTCCACAGGGACTCTTGAAGTCGTTTTTGGGGTTGTCTGTGTCGCTCCTTGTCGGTGTCAAATTTTGACTGGCCACTCCAGGCTGAGCCAGAGGAAGTCTTTGTTCCTGTAGCTGTGGGACAGACGGCCGAGAGGCGAAGGTCAGGCCCCACCCAGATGGTCAGCTGCCCATGACCGCAGCGCTTAGCCACTGCGCCCCCGCAGGCCGATCGAGCAGCCTCCCCATAGCCGTTTCGCCTGGTTTTACGGTCAGCCTAAAAATACGCTTCAGTTCGTTCAGCATTTTCAGCCAGCCAAGGGCAGTAATCTAAGACAGGCTTGTCATTGAGCGCTGACTTCAGGCCGAACGCGGAGGAGAGAATTGATTGTGCTGCAGTATGTGTAACAGGTCATGCTGTCTCCGGACACTGTGGCTAACGCTCTGCACGTCACTCAACGCTTTCGCTGATGGACGGACCCGTGGATATAGAGATCTTAACAGACATCTTAATATTTTACATTAGTTTGTGCAACTCTTATTTGTATGGCCCTGGTTTCACTTAGACGCTGGTCTCTCTGAGGGTTAACACACTGGTTTCTGTACTGCACAAGTGTTAGCATGCTGGTGAAACGCTCTGTCTCACAGGCACCAGGAAGTACTCCACAGTGGGCATGGTCATGTGTCTGCTGTCATGATGATGTAATGCTCCAGCCGTTCCCCCCCCCCCCCCCCCCCCCCCTTCGCCCACAAAGCGCACCTGTGGAAAGTCCCAGCCAGGTGAATTTCGCAACACGTGAGAGCATGTTTTGAAGGTCCACCTGCCCCCCCCTCCTCCCCAGTCTGAGCAGGGAGTAATCACTCACACCCTGCGTGCCCCCCACCCCTCCCCCACCCTGCATGCCCCCCACCCCCCGCGTGCCCCCCACCCCCCACGTGCCCTCCCCTGCCCGTTTCCCTTTATCTGCTCTCTGCAGCCATTGTCTGCCAGCCAGAAGGCTCCCATTGTTATTCTTAATTCCAGCCCATTCTCTTCCTGGATAATTACTAATTAACTGTGTGAAAGTGCTTTCATTTTCCTTATTCCAGCTTGGGTTTGAACAGTCTCACTCAGCCGCTGAAGAGCTTGTGTTCAGCGTGTGCGAGGCTTCCCGCTGCGTGTCAGAGTCAGCATCTGTGTGGCGTGAGAGGGAGAGAGGAGCGGCAGTCCAGACTACCGGAGTGTTCTCTCCTTACTTACAGATCAGATCATGCATGTGTATGTGTGAGTGTGTGCGTGCGCGTTTGTGTGTGTGTGTGTGTGTGTTTGCACACATGTGTGTGCACTCTGCGTGTGAATGTGTGTGAAAGCAGACGGCTGCTGTCTGACCCTGCTAATCGGCGCCGCTTAGTTTGGGTTCTGCCAGAGGAGGAGGCCACACCCAACTGGTTACCAGGGCAACCAGGGCAACCATGCCACATGCGTTAAATTTAAGTGTGTCCGAGCAGCTGGCAGCGCATCTGTGCTGCCCTGAACCAGGCCACCCGAAGGCCGGGGGCTGCTCCTAAAGGTGTTATTTTCAACCTGCAGGATGACAGAAAAATCCGACAGTCACTCTCAGGGAAATGTTTCTTCACTTATAGCTTCAGATATGACCTTTTGGCCACCGTATCCTGGAGAGAGGGGAATTGGGAGGGGGACAGCGTGTTTGAGTTTTTGGGCATCCCAGGTGGGGGATGCTGTTATATGACGCAGATATGTTTGGGCTGCCCCCCCCACCCACGGCCCCCTCCAGGCTGTGGTATGTGGGATAATGGCTCGTCTATCAATTATCAACACTTCCTTTTTCCTGTTTTACACATCCAGGACAACGTGGTCCCTCTAACGTCACTCTCTCCCACTGTCACTGGTCCCTCCTGGAGAGGAAATGCAAGATATGTTCCAACCACACCCCTTTCCTGTGTTTAAATCTGTTATTTATTAATAATCTCCAGTCCTGTGTGCCTGATTTATTTTAAATGGCTGCCGTGTTTGGATGGTGGTGTGCCCGTAAGAGGAGTTTAGTGTCACAGCTGAATTTCCAGGTTGAGCCTCTTGGGTCAACCGGTTACACAGATATGATTTATTTGCCGTGAAACTGGTTGGCGTTGAGAATTCTGGTGCTTCGGAAATAGAAGCCTGCTGCCCACATCAAAGAGAGAGTGGCACAGAAAAGAACAAACCCCCGCGTGTGGGTACACTGTGCCAGCTTGTTTCAGACCTCAGGCTGTTTATGCTAACCTTCAATTTAAAAAAAAGTTTTGTTTTAAATTGAAACTGATGGGAGCTACTTTAAGCTAATTTCGTTTTTTTTTTCCATTGGACAGAAACTGCCTCAGGTAAAATGTGTGAACAGCAACGTCTGTGCTAAATCAATATTTAATCAAGCTGATGTGAAAGTGGGTATTGACACTGACATCAATTTAATTACCATGATTTCTTTTCTTAAATGGAGGCCAGGTGTACACTTGTGTTGCTAATGACTGGTATGCTGGCTTACAGACCGCTAATGTGAGCATTACCTTTTACCTTTAACAGGAAATCTCTCCAGAGTGACTCACACAGCTATCGGTTTGTACACACATGCATTTGTACAGCTGAGTATTAACTGAAGTGGTTCAGGTGAAGTGTCTTCACCTTCAAAACGTAGGAGTCAAACCCACTCTCTATTATATAAGCCCAGCTCCCTGTGCATTATTCCACATTACAAAAAGCTCCTTTAAGCAGCATGAATGCCCTTAGCCTTGTGCTATATTAAACTGGACCCTGCTACCCCTGAGCTGAGCTGTCAGTGTTGAGCGGCTGTCGGGTAGCAGAGCAGTGTGTTTGTGCAGCGAGGCTCTGGACCGGCGGCTGTAGGGTAGCAGAGCAGTGTGTTTGTGTAGTGAGGCTGTGGACCGGCGGCTGTAGGGTAGCAGAGCAGTGTGTTTGTGTAGTGAAGCTCTGGACCGGCGGCTGTAGGGCAGCAGAGCAGTGTGTTTGTGTAGTGAGGCTGTGGACCGGCGGCTATAGGGCAGCAGAGCAGTGTGTTTGTGTAGTGAGGCTCTGGACCGGCGGCTGTAGGGCAGCAGAGCAGTGTGTTTGTGTAGTGAGGCTGTGGACCGGCGGCTGTAGGGTAGCAGAGCAGTGTGTTTGTGTAGTGAGGCTGTGGACCGGCGGCTGTAGGGTAGCAGAGCAGTGTGTTTGTGTAGTGAGGCTCTGGACCGGCGGCTGTAGGGTAGCAGAGCAGTGTGTTTGTGTAGAGAGGCTGTGGACCGGTGGCTGTAGGGTAGCAGAGCAGTGTGTTTGTGTAGTGAGGCTGTGGACCGGCGGCTGTAGGGTAGCAGAGCAGTGTGTTTGTGTAGTGAGGCTCTGGACCGGCGGCTGTAGGGCAGCAGAGCAGTGTGTTTGTGTAGCGAGGCTCTGGACCGGCGGCTGTAGGGTAGCAGAGCAGTGTGTTTGTGTAGTGAGGCTCTGGACCGGCGGCTGTAGGGCAGCAGAGCAGTGTGTTTGTGTAGTGAGGCTGTGGACCGGCGGCTGTAGGGTAGCAGAGCAGTGTGTTTGTGTAGTGAGGCTCTGGACCGGCGGCTGTAGGGTAGCAGAGCAGTGTGTTTGTGTAGTGAGGCTCTGGACCGGCGGCTGTAGGGTAGCAGAGCAGTGTGTTTGTGTAGTGAGGCTCTGGACCAGCGGCTGTAGGGTAGCAGAGCAGTGTGTTTGTGTAGTGAGGCTGTGGACCGGCGGCTGTAGGGTAGCAGAGCAGTGTGTTTGTGTAGTGAGGCTCTGGACCGGCGGCTGTAGGGCAGCAGAGCAGTGTGTTTGTGTAGAGAGGCTGTGGACCGGCGGCTGTAGTGCAGCAGAGCAGTGTGTTTGTGTAGTGAGGCAGTGGACCGGCGGCTGTAGGGCAGCAGAGCAGTGTGTTTGTGTAGTGAGGCTCTGGACCGGCGGCTGTAGAGCAGCAGAGCAGTGTGTTTGTGTAGCAAGGCTCTGGACCGGCGGAGGTCGGGTAGCAGAGCAGTGTGTTTGTGTAGCAAGGCTCTGGACCGGCGGAGGTCGGGTAGCAGAGCAGTGTGTTTGTGTAGTGAAGCTCTGGACCGGCGGCCGTAGGGTAGCAGAGCAGTGTGTTTGTGTAGTGAAGCTCTGGACCGGCGGCTGTAGGGTAGCAGAGCAGTGTGTTTGTGTAGTGAGGCTGTGGACCGGCGGAGGTCGGGTAGCAGAGCAGTGTGTTTGTGTAGTGAGGTTCTGGACCGGCGGCTGTAGGGCAGCAGAGCAGTGTGTTTGTGTAGTGAGGCTCTGGACCGGCGGCTGTAGGGTAGCAGAGCAGTGTGTTTGTGTAGTGAGGCTCTGGACCGGCGGCTGTAGGGTAGCAGAGCAGTGTGTTTGTGTAGTGAGGCTCTGGACCGGCGGCTGTAGGGCAGCAGAGCAGTGTGTTTGTGTAGTGAGGCTGTGGACCAGTGGCTGTAGGGTAGCAGAGCAGTGTGTTTGTGTAGTGAGGCTCTGGACCGGCGGCTGTAGGGTAGCAGAGCAGTGTGTTTGTGTAGTGAGGCTGTGGACCGGCGGCCGTAGGGTAGCAGAGCAGTGTGTTTGTGTAGTGAGGCTGTGGACCGGCGGCTGTAGGGTAGCAGAGCAGTGTGTTTGTGTAGTGAGGCTGTGGACCGGCGGCTGTAGGGTAGCAGAGCGGTGTGTTTGTGTAGTGAGGCTGTGGACCGGCGGTTGTCGGGTAGGGGGTGAAGGAATGGGGGGGAACACTGGCTCCATTGTCCACTGCGCTCTGGGGGCTTGATCAGAGAAATGCCCTCTGCCTTCTGACACTTTCACTGCCTGGGTATCAGGTGACGCAGGAGTCATGTGATTTGCGCTGGATGCTGGGGGTGGGGCTTGAGCAGGACGAGGTCAAATGGAGTGGAACAGTTGGGGAACAGACCTACGCCATGTGCAAAATGCAGTAACACGTTAGCACGTTAGCAGTCATGATTGATTTGTGTTCAGAACCTCTTCAGATTCAAAAAACCAATACGGTCAGGGTAAAACTGGTCTAAGATCAGCAGTCCTGGTCTGAGATTCTTAATGAATACAGGCCCTGATCTAGGATCAGCTCTTGTAGCACATACTGGATAAGGATAGGATACGGACAGGACAAACCAGAGCTGCTGTCCATTAAGCTGTCAGTGTACGCCTCTGAGCTCATTTGCGATGGAATTTAAGCCAGGATAAGGAGAGCCTTGCCCTGTTAAAGCATTGTGTTGGCCACACTTCATTAGCGGTGTATGATTGTGGATGTGGGGATAATTCTGCTGTCTGATTGGCTGGTCCTGGATCAGAGGGGAGGGGTTATTTATGGGCCTCACAGTAGGGAGTGGCACTCATCCTCCCCAGGAGGTCAAACCTCTTACGCCAAACCCCCGGGCAGCCTGTCTGTCCACTCTTAAGCTCTGGACACAGCCGTCAAACCGTGGCCTCTACACCCCAACATTCCAAAGGTGGCAGTTGGTAGTTTTAAATGCCAGGAAACCAACCGTCACCTGCACTCTGTCCAAACAGTACTAAACAGCATCTGTGGGCTGTCCTCTGATTTGTTTGTGCTGTTGTTTTTTTGAAAAAGCACCGGTGAAGCATGAATGTTTGACTGGAGATGCTCAGACACTGGTCTGAGCGTATACAGCAGAGGTTCCCTCTATCTTACAGAAGTTATTGTGTTTTGTGGTACATTTTGTGAAGGAAAACATGGTCAGCTCAAACCCGATAAAACCTGTGTGGACCTGTGTGGTTTCCGATTGTTAATGGCCTTCTGCTTGTAAAGCTTTGTGTTAAAATGTGTCATCAAACTTAGCGTTTGGCTTTTCACTTTCCAATCAATGTAACCCTCTTAAGCTGTTTACACAATATTCAAACAATGCCCTGCCAACCCCAGCATTCCATACTTGGCAGCTGTTCATTGTTGGTATGAATTATAAAACCAACTGTCAACTGCACAATATCCAAAAAACCCCAGCAAGAAACATCCACTGCAGGCCGTGTCTTTTCTTTTGAGATCCTTTTCCTCCATTGGGGAAAATTACCTCTTTGCAATGTCTTGTTCATCTGCATGTCTAAAATCAGAGCACACTGGTCAGATTGTACAAAACAAAGTTTAATATGTTGAACATCTGTTCAAAAACAGTCCAGTCCCCAAACCATAATCAACATATACTGTTGCCTCATTGACAATAGAAGGAAAAAAAACACCCTTAGAGACAGTGAAGCCTCTTCAGCTCGTTCAGTGTGGTTTAGCTGATGGTTTTCTGCCAATCTCTCGAGTGTTCAGTGAGAAAATGGGCTTGGGAAAACGCTTCCATTGAACAGCCAAGTGAAGAACAATCGAAAACCCCAAAGCTTACATTTAGAGTAGGCAATAACAGGACAATGTCTGCGGCGATTCTGATCTCGGTGGAATGTGATTGGTTTGTGTCTGGGGTGGATGGGTGGAGCTCCCTGTGGAGCTGTGGAGAGTAAACAGGATGGGCTCGCGGTCTGTCCCGCTTTGTGTTTTGGTGGGGTGGGTACATTCTCAGGTAAAGGTGTGTACATGCGTGCGTGCGAGGCTGCACGCGCCAGGACATTTGCTTCGCAAAAAACTCTGCCAGCTTCTTACCTCAAAGGTCAAAACATTGATTTGTGTTTAAACTGCAAAAGACAAAAGAGAGGCATCTTTTGTGTTTGACTCAGAAGTAAATTATTCATTTGTATTGTTTATCTAGGGTAGGAGTTGAACTCCAGTTCTGGAGGGTCACTGTGTCTGCTGAGTTTTAATAGTTTTCAGAACTTAGGGCAGATTAAATTAAGTCACGGAAATACTTCAGCCATAATGTTTACAAGACCCACCATTAGTTTTTCATGATTGAAAGCAAACCAACAAAAACCTGCAGACACTCCAGGACTGGAGTTAAACCTGCAGACACTGGGGTCCTCCAGGACTGGAGTTAAACCTGCAGACACTGCAGCCCTCCAGGACTGGAGTTTCATCTTGATGTAGGGCTTTCTAATTATTTCACTTTTTTTATTAGGGGTCAGTGATTAGTGCAGGGTCTCAGGGGTTAGTGATTAGTGCAGGGTCTCAGGGGTTAGTGATTAGTGCAGGGTCTCAGGGGTTAGTGCTTAGTGCAGGGTCTCAGGGGTTAGTGCTTAGTGCAGGTTCTCAGGGGTTAGTTTCACTTGGCTGAGTGGTGAACCTGACAGTCACGGCTCTTCTTGTTTCCCCAGATGAGCGAGAGGCCGTACAGAAGAAGACCTTCACCAAATGGGTGAACTCACACCTGTCCCGAGTGTCCTGCAGGATCACGGACCTCTACATGGACCTGCGGGACGGACGCATGCTCATTAAGCTGCTGGAGGTTCTGTCCGGGGAGAGGCTGGTGAGTCTGGGGCTGGGTCAGGGGCGGAGTCTGGGGCAGGGTCAGGGGCGGAGTCTGGGGCAGGGTCAGGGGCGGAGTCTGGGGCAGGGTCAGGGCAGGGTCAGGGGCAGGGTCAGGGGTGGAGTCTGGGGCAGGGTCAGGGGCAGGGTCAGGGGCGGAGTCTGGGGCAGAGTCAGGGGTGGAGTCTGGGGCAGGGTCAGGGTGGAGTCTGGGGCAGAGTCAGGGGCGGAGTCTGGGGCAGGGTCAGGGGCAGGGTCAGGGGCGGAGTCTGGGGCAGGGTCAGGGGTGGAGTCTGGGGCAGAGTCAGGGGCGGAGTCTGGGGCAGGGTCAGGGGCGGAGTCTGGGGGGTCAGGGGCAGAGTCTGGGGCAGGGTCAGGGGCAGGGTCAGGGGCGGAGTCTGGGGCAGGGTCAGGGGCAGGGTCAGGGGTGGAGTCTGGGGCAGGGTCAGGGGCGGAGTCTGGGGCTGGGTCAGGGGCGGAGTCTGGGGCAGGCTCAGGGGTGGAGTCTGGGGCAGAGTCAGGGGCGGAGTCTGGGGCTGGGTCAGGGGTGGAGTCTGGGGCAGGGAGCTTAGCTCTCTTCCTGGTCAGCTAAAGGGAAAAAAATGAAATACATAAAAATCCTCCCATCCTGAGTGACATAGAGGGCAGTTATGAAATCTCACCGTCAACCCTGGCATGGGCGGGTTTTACAAACACGGCACTATACTGAGAGCAAGCCTGTTAGCTGATAAACATGCTCTGTAGTGATAATATGCAACGATCTGGGCGGGTAGAGAGCCGCGTGTGTTTCCAGGGTGTTTGTGCGTACTACTCTGTTATGGCATCTGCTCCCCGCGCCTCTGATTAGATATCTCACTTGATGAACAAATAAAGGAGATAGAGAAAGTATGTGACCAGACGCTCCCTTCTGTAGTCTGCAAGGGCGGCAGTTTGACTTTGAGTTTGAGGGAAACACCATAAGCTGGGCAGGGAGGGTTTCAGCCCAGTTTCCCCTCACTGCCTGCACGGACCAGGGCTCTGTCACACAGGTGCAGCTGTGTAGCACACTGCCTGCACGGACCAGGGCTCTGTCACACAGGTGCAGCTGTGTAGCACAGGGTCACTCATAAGCATGCTTTACACACGCACTCACACACACGCACTCACACTTTACACACGCACTCACACACACGCACTCACACTTTATACACACACTTTACACACGCACTCACACACACGCACTCACGCTTTATACACACACATACTTTACACACACACACACTTTACACACACTCACACTTTATACACACACACACTTTACACACGCACTCACACACACGCACTCACACTTTATACACACACACACATACATACATTACACACACACGCACTCACACTTTATACACACACACACACACTTTACACACACTCACACTTTATACACACACACACTTTACACATGCACTCACACACACGCACTCACACTTTATACACACACACGCACTCACACACACGCACTCACACTTTATACACACACACACACACACATACATACATTACACACACACGCACTCACACTTTATACACACACACACATACATACATTACACACACACAAACAAACAAACTCATGCACATACTTTCTCTCAGACTTGCTCACATGCTAACCTAGATATGCGTCTTTTGTCACTTATGATATTTTGTCATTGTAATGAATTTTTCATTCAATGTTTACATCACAAAAGCTTGTCTGTAATATTATTTAGCTGGTATTTGATGCAGGCTGAAAATGATTGACGTACAGACTTTGTATAAAACAGTAAGTAGCTTACAGTAAAGCTTGTGCTACCTTCCCGCGCTGTTGTCTAAGTAAGTTTGATTAAATAATACGTTTAGAGATGGTTTGATGCCTGGAGTTACCTAAGCCCAAAGCCTCCCCAAGGTCAGCGCTGTTCGTCCTGTAAAGACTGCTCATGTGTAGATTTGGTGCTTTATGGACACAATGCTCTCCGCTTGAGCTCCCATCATGATTACAACTATCTATTTAATGAAGAAGCAGTGAGATTAGGTGGGTAAAACGGTTCTTAACTGTCTCAAGGTGGGACAGGAAGGGCTCTGTGGAGATGTAATGGAACTCCTTGAGGACCAGCCAGTGCACAGTGGAAACGCAGCGTTCCAGAAGAACTGGGTGGATGAGTGAACGATTTAACGGTGTACCTGAGGTGAAATGAAACGGATGCCTCCTCAAAGAGAGCATGCTCAGTGTCGGTCAGCGGGAGAGAGGGGTAATCCCTCAACATCAGAGAGGGAGGAGGGGAGAGAGAGAGGGAGAGACAGAGAGAGGGAGGAAGAAAGAAAGAGAGAGGGGGGTATTAGTCTTTTGTATTTAGCCTTTCTATTCTATACTATGAGACAGTAATGCCTTGTTTTTTTGTTTGTTTTGAAAACAAAACATATAAGTGAGGTGAGTTTTTTTGTCTATGGGGGGTGGGGGGTTGATTGTATCATTACTGTACTTAAATGATGTAGTGAAACACAGGTTTCTCCTGTCATGCCAGCAAAGGGCATGAGTTAGAGTTTGAGAGGAGAGTGAGAGAGGTGCGCAGCGCGGCCGGTGCATGAAAGCCACGTGAGAGAGCCCGAAGGTGGCCTAAGTCTGCCAGAGCGGCCATTACTGAAAGCCGTATAACAGAGCTGGGGGACTGCTTTGTCCAGACTCGCCCCACAGGGAATGTAAATAAAAGGGGTAATTTGGCGAAATGTGCCCATTTGCATGTCTGTGTGACTGGGGTTAATGAGGCAGTATGCCGTATGCACCTGATTAATGAAAAACCTGAACTTTGAGCTGAGGCAAACCCCCACCCACCCAAACGGTTTCGCTTTTGAAGACGTTGCGTAAGCTCCCGCAGGTTTCGCGAAACCTTTTCTTTGCTCAGGCCTGGCCCTAAACTCCACCCAAAAATGGCTCTGCCAAGGGCAGCCTCTCTGATTGACGCGTGTGGACAGCTTTGGAATGGAAACGCAATTAAAGGCAGATTACAGCCCGCACACCCCTCCCCCTCCACCCTTGGGAATTGCACCGGACCATGCCAAGTCTGCGGCTCGTTTGATTGGTTCATAGGGTCACTGTGAGAGAGATCTGACCATCAGTTCACCTCCTATCTGTGAATGCCTTCATGTGGGCTCCCCTAAACTCACCCAATCAGGGCTTGATTGGCTCAGTGTCTGATTGGTTAAAGCAATGCTTCTCAAATTTGCTCCCTTGTTTTTGCTGGGTTTTGTTACTGTCCGTGTCCTGGGGGTACCCCAGTACCAGCACACACAGGGGGACCCCAGGGCCAGCACACACAGGGGCACCCCAGGGCCAGCACACACAGGGGGACCCCAGTACCAGCACACACAGGGGGACCCCAGGACCAGCACACACAGGGGTACCCCAGAACCAGCACACACAAGGGTACCCCAGAACCAGCACACACAGGTGTACCCCAGGGCCAGCACACACAGGGGGACCCCAGGGCCAGCACACACAGGGGTACTCCAGGGCCAGCACACACAGGGGGACCCCAGGGCTGAGGCTTGGAGCCACTGGTTCATTGGAAGTGAAACCAGGGGAAATGCCCCGGCATGAGCCACCGACACCCCCATAGGGATGGGGGCAGAACAGCCTGGTGGATCTCTGGGAGATCTGTATGGGGGGAAGGTGCTGGATTGTGGCGTTATCAGCTCAGATCTCATTCATCCCTCCCTAGCAGTGAAATTCCCCTGTGAGACAAAGCCAGGAAGCCAGCCAGAAACCTGCCAGAGAGCGCCTGGCTGCCGCTGTGCTGACCTGATCGGAGCATGCTCAGAGCCTCAGTCACCGTTTCAAACTCCCTCTGTGTGACGCCGAGGAAAAGCAGAACTGCACCGTCAGTTTGGCCACGAAAGAGGGGGGGAACCCAGGCAGACATTGCAGCCTGGTGGGGCAGAGATCCAGACCCTGGGGCTTGGCTGGCTATACCAACACCCTGCAGGGCCCTCTGTGTATTTGTGTGCCCTAACCTGGACCTCCAGGGCAGTAGGGGGCGACCTCTCCCCAAACAGTGGGCAAAGGTTGGGGCTTTACGCATGAGACACATAACCTCTAACCTACCCCACCCTCAGCTCCACGCTGCTTATCAGATAGTCCTGTACAGTGCTCATTTATTCGGCAAAGACTTAATTGATGGTACCAACAGGCAATGTCTAGCTTGCCCAAAAATCGATCACTTTATGGGCGTGTCTGCCAGAAAAGTAGGCTGCCCCAGGTCAGTGCAGAACTGATGACAGCTGCGCAAACATACTGCTCTCTCCAATATGCCACACAGGTCGGTCTGCATCTGCATGAAGTATAAATGTATGTTATAAAAATATGCTGAGTTTTCGCCATCCTGGCTGGCATGTTTTCCTCATCAACACTGGCTTCATTCCCTGTGCATTCCTGCGCTTGACTCTCACTGCGCAGCTTCACTGTCTGAGCACACACAGACTCTCACTGCGCAGCTGCTCTGAGCTCACACAGGCACAGAGGGGATTTTGTGCACTTAGTGCAGTGACTGTGGGTGCCCCATCACCCCCCCCCCCCCTCTCAACGCCAGCACAGTCTGTATCTGACACCAGACCTCTGGGCCCATCCCCATACTAGAGAGGTGTCTGAACAGTGAGGGTCGTCCAGCCACCCCTTTTAGCACCAGATTTAAGGGTCAGTTTGCCACTTCCTAAAGTACTTCAGTCTAAGTGCCCCTCCTGGGTGTCAAACCTGCAGCCTCACTTGGGTATAAGCCCAGTTCCCTAACCATTATTCCCTAACCATACTGCTCTGAGTCCAGTGTTGCACTATCAACCCATGAGTTGAGTAATACTGTCTGAGGAGGTGGGCATACTGTCACTCCAAAGCCTGTATGTGTTTAATGTCATAAGTCGGTATTCTGTACATCCCCTGCAGTTTAGTTGGTTATACTCTGTATGAATGAGTTTTCTCTCCACTGCAGCCCTGACTGCTTCCCATGGTTGGAGACTCAGTCTGTTGCAGTAATACAGAGAGCCAGGCCTCAGCCAGGCCTCGGGCATCTGAACTGTCATGTGAATAGGGGCCGGTTTTTTGTTTATTATTTCAGCTGATAGCCCCATGTACTGAAGCCTCATACTGCATTTTTATCTGAGAACGCCCGACCATCACAGATAACAGCTGACCTGTTAAGAATGTGGCTCTCTGTCTCCCCCTGTGGCCAGGGAGAGGAATTGCCAGTGAGGACAGTGCAGAGGGTGTAACGGCCCTTGGAGAAGCTCATGTCATGGTTGTGGGTGGGCTTTGCTTTATGACGGTGTGTTCTCTGCATGTTGATTGGTCACTGCCGTGTCGGCAGGAATTTTATTTGTGAGTGATTGGGCAGTTGTATGTCAGAATTCGCCACAGAATGGACCCATCCGTACTCAAGCATGTCCAAGTCAGGAGGCACAGTGATGTCTCTCTAACATTACTGATTGGGTAACTGCATATTCACAGTTTTAATGCGTAGCACCCAGTCCCATTTTAATTCCACTGCCTTTACGTTACTGTGCATACTCTAGTTAAGTGCATAACGTCAGAATCTCTGAGTATTTTATTTGCTTAAATTCCATTCATATTGCTTTATTGGCTTGACAAAGAAACGTTTGTTTGGCTGAAACACAACTGCATTTAGAGAAATTACTGTGAGTTGGCTCTGCCCTCGGGCCATAAATGCCGTTTCTGTCCCAGTCATGGCACTTAGTGAAGTAAAACCGCCGCAGTGGAGCTGTCACTCATCTGAGCCCTGAGCACTGCTCAGGGCATGCCGCATAACGATGTCCCCCTACCTGCGCTGCAGCATAATGATGTCCCCCTACCTGTGCTGCAGTATAACGATGTCCCCCTGCCTGTGCTGTACCATAACATAGTCTTCATACCTGCGCTGTAGCATAACGATGTCCCCCTACCTGCGCTGCAGTATAACGATGTCCCCCTGCCTGCGCTGTAGCATAACGATGTCCCCCTACCTGCGCTGCAGCACAATGATGTCCCCCTACCTGCGCAGTAGCATAACGATGTCCCCCTACCTGCGCTGCACTATAACGATGTCCCCCTACCTGCGCAGTAGTATAACGATGTCCCCCTGCCTGCGCTGTAGCATAACGATGTCCCCCTACCTGTGCTGCAGCATAATGATGTCCCCCTACCTGCGCTGCAGTATAACGATGTCCCCCTGCCTGTGCTGTACCATAACATAGTCTTCATACCTGCGCTGTAGCATAACGATGTCCCCCTACCTGCGCTGCAGTATAACGATGTCCCCCTGCCTGTGCTGTACCATAACATAGTCTTCATACCTGCGCTGTAGCATAACGATGTCCCCCTACCTGTGCTGCAGTATAACGATGTCCCCCTACCTGCGCTGCAGCATAACGATGTCCCCCTACCTGCGCTGCAGCATAACGATGTCCCCCTACCTGCGCAGTAGCATAACGATGTCCCCCTACCTGCGCTGTAGCATAACGATGTCCCCCTACCTGCGCTGTAGCATAACGATGTCCCCCTACCTGCGCTGTAGCATAACGATGTCCCCCTACCTGCGCTGTAGCATAACGATGTCCCCCTACCTGCGCTGCAGTATAACGATGTCCCCCTGCCTGCGCTGTAGCATAACAATGTCCCCCTACCTGCGCTGCAGCATAATGATGTCCCCCTACCTGTGCTGTAGCATAACGATGTCCCCCTACCTGCGCTGCAGTATAACGATGTCCCCCTGCCTGCGCTGCAGCATAACGATGTCCCCCTACCTGCGCTGCAGCATAACGATGTCCCCCTACCTGTGCTGCAGCATAACGATGTCCCCCTACCTGCACAGTAGCATAACGATGTCCCCCTACCTGCGCTGCAGCATAACGATGTCCCCCTACCTGCGCTATAGCATAACGATGTCCCCCTGCCTGCACTGCAGCATAACGATGTCCCCCTACCTGCGCTGTAGCATATCGATGTCCCCCTACCTGCGCTGTACCATAACGTAGTCTCCATACCTACGCTGTAGCATAACGATGTCCCCCTACCTGCGCTGTAGCATAACGATGTCCCCCTACCTGCGCTGTAGCATAACGATGTCCCCCTACCTGTGCTGTAGCATAACAATGTCCCCCTACCTGCGCTGTAGCATAACAATGTCCCCCTACCTGCGATGTAGCATAACGATGTACCCCTACCTGCGCTGTAGCATAACGATGTCCTCCTACCTGCGCAGTAGCATAACGATGTCCTCCTACCTGCGCAGTAGCATAACGATGTCCCCCTGCCTGCACTGTAGCATAACGAGTCAGCAGACCATGCTTAGAGTTTACTAGTCTGTTTCCCAGTCCGGGCACATGTGAATGTACCCTTACACAATAGCTGAATAGCTTTGCAAATGGGTGGTGTGTGTTGGGTTCTGAGATGTGAAGCTGGCTAAAGCAGCACGCCCCTCCCCTAGCCCAAGCCCACAAAGGGCCGGATGCGGATCCACTGCCTGGAGAACGTGGACAAGGCCCTGCAGTTCCTGAAGGAGCAGAGGGTCCACCTGGAGAACATGGGCTCCCACGACATCGTCGACGGCAACCACCGCCTCACCCTGGGCCTCATCTGGACCATCATCCTGCGCTTCCAGGTGAGTCACCTGGCCACGCCTACCTGGACCTCCCAGGCCCTCCAGGTGGAGGTTATCAGGTCCTTTCTGCAGCAGGGTTACCATTGGCTGACTGACCACTATGATTAGATCAGTGCCCAATCATAGCACAGCAAGCACTTTTTGGTCTGCTGAGTCCACATTGGTCTGACCTTCCTATTCCTGAACCTCATACAATATAATCAAATGTATTTGAAATAAATCCTCTCTTTCTACATGGTGTAGTAATACTGTACTCCCTTTCGGGTTGCCTGGCTGCGGCTGCACTCTGCAGATTCCAAACAGAACACAGCCCCGCCCATCATGCGTCTTTTGTGCGTCTGCAGCAGCCACGAGCACACATTGGTAGTGATAAGATATCGGAGGGTCACATGGTAACACCAGGTGAACATTATTCTGTTTTCCCAGAGCCCTCTGTGTGTGAGGCCACCTACAGGGTGTGAGCAAACTAAACAAAAGAGGAGGAATTAGATCATTTTTTAGATCAAGTATTTCTGTGTGTGTGTGTGTAAGTGTGTGTGTGTGAGTGTGTGTGTGTGTGTGTGTGTGTGTGTGTGTGTGTGTATATTTGTGTGTGGTGTTGCGGTAATGTGTGTGAGTATGTGTGTGTGTGCGTGTGTGTGCAAGAATATGTGTGTGATTGTGGTAGGGTAATGTGTGAGTTGGTGTGTTACTCTGAAGGAGGCCTGCGTGTGACTGTGCTCTGGGGTTTCTCTGTGTGACAGATCCAGGACATCAGCGTGGAGACAGAGGACAATAAGGAGAAGAAGTCTGCCAAGGATGCGCTCCTGCTGTGGTGCCAGATGAAGACCGCAGGGTGAGAGACTGCCAGCACCGCTAATGTCACTATGCTAATGTCGCTACCGCCAGCACCGCTAATGTCACTATGCTAATGTCGCTACCGCCAGCACCGCTAATGCCACTATGCTAATGCCGCTACTGCCAGCACTGCTAATGTCGCCATGCTAATGCCACTACCGCCAGCACCGCTAATGCCACTATGCTAATGTCGCTACTGCCAGTTCTGCTAATGTTGCCCATCATCTCATTACAGTACAGCATCATCCAATCACAGCACAGCATTATGTAATACAGATTTTTTAAAAAAAACTTCATCAGAAAATTCCTCAAATTCATCCTAAATCAATGCCATCAGTGAACAAAATAGAAACCGTTTAATTTAAGTGGTCCTGCAGGCACTGGTGCAGAGGACCATGGTTTTCAGTGAGCATGTGCCTGGGTGAGCACATGACTGGACTTACTTACAGGGTGGTGTGCACTGCCGAGGGTTGGGCTGGAGTTGGCCTGGCCCAAGCACAATTACCCAATCAGAGTGAAAGGTGAAAGGTCACAAGAGAATACACCGCTCTTGTCTTTCTAGAGACTGCTATTACCACTACTCAGGCTAGCATGTAATTCAATTACATTAAATCGCTCTAAAATGAGGCTGCTGCAAGTTCTGAGCTGTAAATAGAAAATTTAGAAAACCATGTCAACTCTCAGCCATTAAACCGTAAAATATCTGTATAAAAGATGTATTGTGCTTTGTTTTCATTGTGTCTTTGGGTAAAGGCAGAATGGCCCAGAGCTGATAAGCGCTCTGACTGCTGCCGTTGTTTGGTTGTGTTGTTGTTGAGACGGTGCTGGACGGGGCTGCGGTCATGGGCTTGGGGGACGCTGGCTGAGTAATCAAATGAAAATAAAGGGCAGAAATGAGACTGAAGTTGGTAAACGATGTTCCAGAGCTGATGGAATAGAAAGAAGATTTGGAGTGTTAGACTGAGGTGTGCTTTTGATGTTTGGAGCGTCTGAAACAGTGCTGAGCGTTTCTGAGCATTTCTCTGTTCTTTTTACAGATATCCCAACGTCAACATTCACAACTTTACCACCAGCTGGAGAGACGGGATGGCTTTTAACGCCCTCATCCACAAACACAGGTACACACACACTCACACACTCTCACACACATACACACACTCTCACACACACTTACACACTCACACACACACTCTCACACACACACACACACACTCTCACACTCGCATGCACACTCACTCGCTCACTCACTCACTCGCTCACTCACCCACATTCACACACACACACTCTCACACTCGCATGCAAACTCACTCGCTCACTCACTCACACTCACACACACACACACTCTCACACACACTCACACACACACACACACACACTCTCACACTCGCACGCACACTCACATACACACACACACACACACACACACACACTCACACACTCGCACCCACACTCACACACACACACACACACACTCTCACACTCGCACGCACACTCACTCGCTCACTCACTCACATTCACACACACTCGCACACACACTCGCACATGCACAGACCTCATCCACAAACACAGGTACAACATACACACAAGTACACCTCACCTGATAAACATAGCTAAAGCCAAACTCAAGTAAAGCAAACAAAGGTAAGGGTAAACTCAGGTATGATGGAGCTCAGGTAGGGCACAGGACAGACAGGTGTGTGGTGGTGAGGGTGCTTTGGACCTCAGTCAACTCCAGGATGTGACCCTCTGTCTCTCTGTGCGACACAGGCCAGACCTGATCGACTATGACAAGCTGAAGAAATCCAACGCCCACTATAACCTGCAGAACGCCTTCAACCTGGCCGAGCAGCACCTGGGGCTAACCAAACTGCTGGACCCCGAGGGTGAGCCAGTCTCCACCAGCCCTGGCTCCGGTCCAGCCTTACACCTGTCTGCTAGCCTTGTGTGCTAGCCTTATACCTCTCTGCTAGCCTTGTGTGCCATGCTTATACCTCTCCACAAGCCTTGTATGTTAGTCTTATATACCTCTCCACAAGCCTTGTATGTTAGCCTTATTTACCTTTCCACCTCTCTGCTAGACTTGTGTGCCATCCACAATAAACCAGGAGCCCTCTTTCCAAATATAAGCAATATCCTATAGCCAATTGCATCAACTGAGTGATGGTGTGTTTGGGAGAAATTGGCAATTCAAATGAGAGATTCAAAAGGGTCAGTCACAGGGGCCTTTCTGCTTTTTAAATGTGTCATAATGGATCCCACATGACTCATGCAACACTGCTAATTGATTCTCCTTCAGGGTTTTTGTAAAAGCTTGGAGGACTTATTAAATAAGGACATGGCGACTAGGGCAGACTTTAAAGTGTTCAGGCTTATTAAGAGAGCAGCTCTGTCTTTGTGTGGCTAACCGTGCAGCTCCGAGGCGCACTCAGAGACACTGTGTTTTCAGCCCCAGCACATACACACCAGAAATAGCCCCAGAGAATAGAATTATGTAAGTTAAGGGTGTTATCTACCGTCTGGAACAAAAAGCCCATTAAGCTCAAACTGTGATTCACTGTCTGCTAATTGGCCATTCACTGTGTGCAACATATTTCAGAATGTGAAAGCGTAATGAGCGGAGGGCTGGCAGCACCGCCGCCCGTTAGTATTAGCATTTTCATTTATTATTTAGAATCTGCAATCAGGACTTATATTAACAGTCACATTCAGGATGTGCGCTAACGTTTACATTTAGTAATGGTAGATTTTTCTGAAGTTGCTGAACGCAGAGATGTTTAATCTCTTCTCATCCACTCCACACCTGGTCTGAAGCACCACAGAGATTGAGAAAAGCGTAGAAGGTGCTGGCACAGCGGCAGCGTTGCTGTAGCATCTGTTCCCGGCTGCGCTCAGCATGCGCTTTCAGAGCGTTTGAAGGTGTAATTACCGAAGCACCACCTCCGTGTTTCACCAGTCTGCACCTGACAGATCCCTGCAAAGAGCTGTGAGGTGCTCCTTGTTCCTCCTCCGTTGTTATCGAGACTGCCGCCACAAACGAACAGCTCCTCTGCAGCGGTGTCTTACATCATGCGACTGCCATTCCTCACACATCAAAATCACACATCGCTTTTTGCCATTGGCTGCCTGCAAGCTGACCAGTGCTCTCAGATTTCTGAGGGTGGATTTAGTCGAGCCCAGAAAAGTTTAGCAAGGTCTGTGATTGAATGAGGACTAATGGTTTAAATAAGAGCCACCAATGAATTTTCTGCCTCTGAATTGCTGCTTTTAACTGGACTCCAGCCTACATAAGATAATTAGACAGCAGCTGTAATTGGTCTTTGGTTTATTAGTGAAGAACACCCCTGAAGTTTGGTGGAATTAGGCCATAACAGTTTGTCAGGCTCATAGTGATGATGTCTTTGGTGTGCGTCTGTCCGGTGAGGCTGTGTTGCTGTTAAAGCTTCACCATGGGATTCTTTAGAAACCTGCTTTGTGATCATTGAAGAAGAGCATGAGAAAACTCCCAGCCATTGCTCTGCCTCTAAAATGAGAGTGAAACAGGAGAGACTCTCTCAAATCTATTTTCCCAAGATAAAGTCTCTCTCCACTCAAACAGGCAGGAAGCCTTTTGTCTCATATCTGTATTGATGTTTGGAAATGTGGCATTCGTGTAGCATAATGCTAACTGACCCAGGCGTGTAGCTTTAGCATTGTACGATGCTAACTGACCCTGTTGTGTTTTTTGCAGATATCAGTGTGGACCATCCAGATGAAAAGTCCATCATCACGTACGTGGTGACCTACTACCACTACTTCTCCAAGATGAAGGCCCTGAAGGTGGAGGGGAAGCGTATTGGGAAGGTAAGGGGGAGGGGTTCAGGTGGGAAAGCCTGTATCAGGTGTGTCCAATCTTACCCGAGAAGGGCTGGAGTGGGCGCAGGCTCCTGCTCTAAGACCCAACCCAAAAACACCTGAGTCAGCTCAGCAAATAATGATGGTAACTTTCAGAAGACCTTGGTTACCTGAGCCAGATGTTTGAGCTCTTAGATAGAACAAAGGCGCGCATGCACACTAGCACTATGATCGGTGACCCCTGGCATGTCTGAGGAGGTTTGGGGGTGGCCAGGATCACATGTTTATATGAGCACATTTTATGTTACATTTCTATTGTATATATACTGTATATATAGTCAGTGAAAAGTGCAGCCTAAGCCCAGTGCATTGAGGGTCCAGTGAGTGCTGTGTGCTGATTGGGCCATGCATCACTGCAGGTATTGGACAACGCCATTGAGACGGAGAAGATGATAGAGAAGTACGAGTCTCTGGCCTCTGACCTGCTGGAGTGGATTGAACAGACCATCATCATCCTCAACAACCGCAAGTTTGCTAACTCCCTGGTGGGAGTTCAGCAGCAGCTGCAGGCCTTCAACACCTACCGCACTGTGGAGAAACCACCCAAGTGAGGACCTCACACACACATGCACACACACACACACACACCGCACTGTGGAGAAACCCCCCAAGTGAGGACCTCACACAAACACACACACACACACCACACCATGGAGAAACCCTAACTGAGGGTCTCAGACACACACACATACTGCAATGTGGAGAAACTGCACAACTGAGAACCACACACGTACTCACACACACCCATTAATGTTCAGATTAATGAACGATCTGACTGCACTCCAGTGAAGTCCTATCTGAGAAATTTTCACTGTTTCCCATGATTCTGCATTACTGGCAGATCCCTGGGTCACACCATTTCACATGATGTCACATTGTAGCCACATGTCTGGAGGCTGCTGTCAGAATGCTCGCTGGATAAGAGAGCAAGGCTGTCTCTGGCCTAAAGGATTATCCAATAAAGAGAAACAACCAAATAAATTTACAAACTTTCAAGACAGTATCCAGGAGCGGTTTGGATGAGCAGAAACACAAAAGAGAGATGACATCATGACAAAGAAACAAAAGAGAAAGGCCCAAAGTAGTGATACAAAGTTCAGCGTAACCTTGAGGATGCGGTGCAGACGAGAGCCTCTCCTTGGAGCAGGGTGGGCTGACTGCGGGGAACAGAGAGCCTCTGTGTGCGAGTCGCAGCGCAGGATAATGCCTCTTTATGCTCACTTTCTGCTCTTATCCCGCTCTCCCTCAGGTTCACAGAGAAGGGAAACTTGGAGGTGCTTCTCTTCACCATCCAGAGCAAAATGAGGGCCAACAACCAGAAAGTCTACATGCCCCGAGAGGGAAAACTCATCTCAGACATCAACAAGGTGCGAGCGAGTGTCTTATTGATGAACTTCCTGTGTAATGAACCAATGAGCCAGCTCCAATAGTTGCAGTTCCTGTGTAATGGACCAATGAGCCAGCTCCTATAGCTGGGCCGCTGCAGGATTTGGGGCAATTCATTTCACTTTAATCAATTCAGAAAAATAAATGCAATTAAAGGGTGGAACATAATCACAATGTTCAATGATGATTTTTCAATGAAATAACTGAATTTCAGTGGAGGAAGTAGAATGGAAGTGGCCCTAGACTCTGATGTAGCATAAACCTGTTTACCGTCTCTGCACACCTCCGTCAAGCACCTTACTGCCCTCAGTGTTCACCTGCTAATCACCTGCTAATCGCTGTCAGGCAGCCGATTGTCTGTGCAAATCTGCACGCTTATCTCATGTCCGCCCCAAAGCTCACCAGAGCTGTCTTACTGAGGAGGATTTCAGTGTGGATGTGACAGAGAAATAACTCTGTCCAATTTGATGTTGTCGTTGGCCTAGGCGTGTCTTAACCAATACTGTGGTACACATATACAAATTTTAGACCGCTCTTCTATATATATGCTGTGTCTTGGAAAATAAGTCATTAGCATATATAAACGATATAATTCGTTGTGTGAATCTCTGCACCTCAGGGCTTGGTAAATATCCCCGACTAGATGTGCGTTAAATGATGGTGTGTGTGTGTGTGTTTTGTCCCGGGTTAAATGTGCGCTAAATGATGGTGTGTTTGTGTGTTTTGTCCTGGGCCAGGCCTGGGAGAGGCTGGAGAAGGCGGAGCATGAGCGTGAGCTGGCCCTGCGGACAGAGCTGATTCGCCAGGAGAAGCTGGAGCAGCTGGCCCGCCGCTTCGACCGCAAGGCCGCCATGAGGGAGACCTGGCTGAGCGAGAACCAGCGGCTCGTCTCTCAGGTACACATACACACACACACACACACACTCACACATCCATGGAAGAATGTACACACACTCACATTCTACGTGTCCTACACCAATGACAGTATCTGAATAAACCTGCATAATACCTTGTTGATCCTTAGCACCCCCTGGTGGTAACAAAGTGAGGTTTTAGCTCATGAAAGAAAGTCATAATGAGAATATAATGGAAAACATGTTTTGTCAGTAATTACACTGGCCCTGCTTAGCTCATCATTCAGTAATTATTATAAGGGGTAATTTCAGACTGGCCTAGAGGGAGGGAGGGGGTCACTCTCAAAATGTAGTAAACTTTTAAATCAATGCAAATAAGAACTAACTGTCTTCAAGGAAAGATGAATATTCCTCATTAAATTCAATTCCCCATTAATTTGGATTTTAGATATATGGTCATTATTTATTATTTATGTATTCTAGTGGTTCCTTAAACTTAAAATTAGTCAATTAGAGGACTGTAAAATCATGAACTGCTGGTATATTTTTTCAGTATGATTCCAGCTACTGGTAGGACAGTTTGTGTTGAATTGACCCCCTTCCTGTTTTCCCACACAGGACAACTTCGGCTTTGACCTGCAGGCGGTGGAGGCCGCCACGAAGAAGCACGAGGCGATCGAGACGGACATCGCTGCATACGAGGAGCGTGTTCAGGCCGTGGTGGCAGTGGCGCGGGAGCTGGAGGCGGAGAACTACCATGACATCAAGCGCATCACGGCGCGTAAGGACAACGTGATCCGGCTGTGGGAGTACCTGCTAGAGCTGCTGCGCGCACGCCGCCACCGCCTGGAGCTCAACCTCGGCCTGCAGAAGGTCTTCCAGGAGATGCTCCACATCATGGACTGGATGGACGAGATGAAGGCAAGTACTGCACCCGGCCACCAGGGGGCAGCGGCCTGTTCTCTGTCCTGTAGTGACAGTCTCGCTTTGATAACACCTGACTTGCCTGCACCCTGTCGGTATTCCAAAATTTTGGTTTGTTTATTTGGGATTATTTGGGATTCTAAAAAAAGAAAACTATCATGACTTTCATCAAACCTCAGTAGGTAAATATTCTAGCAAATGTAAAAATTCCATTGTGCCAAAGTGGGCAGGTATCTGTGTAAATGTATGTGCACACATGCGTACTTGTATGTGCTCTGTAGTAACCTGGTGTGTGCCCTGATGCAGGTGTTGCTGCTGTCCCAGGACTACGGGAAGCACCTGCTGGGGGTAGAGGACCTGCTGCAGAAGCATGCCTTGGTGGAGGCCGACATTGCCATCCAATCTGAGCGCGTCAAAGCCGTCAACGCCAACGCTCAGAAGTTAGCTGTGGACACCGAGGGTGAGCAGAGGGGGCAATCGGGGACAGTACCGCAGCTTTAAAAACCTAGTTCTCTGATACAGCTGGATATTTTCAGAAGTTAATGATAAGGATCTTACTCAGGGGTATAAAAACACATTAAAAGTGAGTTTGCTGTGACCGACAAACCACCGCTCTCCTGTTTTGTCCCAAATTTGGCTCAACATGGATTTCTTTCCTGTTATTATGGCCAGTAAGGAGAGCTGTGTCACAAGTCTTATTGCCTTATAAACTGTTGATTGAGTAATATGAAATGATTGATTGGCTAACCCTCCCCTCCCTCCAGGCTACAAACCATGTGACCCGCAGGTGATCAGGGACCGTGTGGCACACATGGAGTTCTGCTACCAGGAGCTGACCCAGCTGGCAGCCGAGCGGCGCGCACGGCTGGAGGAGTCCCGTCGCCTCTGGAAGTTCTTCTGGGAGATGGCGGAGGAGGAGGGCTGGATCCGCGAGAAGGAGCAGATCCTGTCATCGGACGACTGTGGGAAGGACCTGACGGGCGTGCTGCGGCTGCTGAGCCAGCACAAGGCCCTGGAGGACGAGCGCAGCGCCCGCAGCGGCCCCCTGCAGCTCACAGAGCGCCAGGGCGAGGAGATGGTTGCCGCCGGACACTTCGGCGCCGACAAAATCCGCCAGCGCCTGGACGACATCCGCGAGCAGTGGGCGGGGCTGGAGAGGCTGTCGGCCACGCGGAAGGCGCGCCTGCTGGAGGCGCAGAAGATGCACCAATTTCAGGCGGACGCAGACGACATCGACGCCTGGATGCTTGACGTGCTGCGGATTGTGTCCAGTGCGGACGTGGGCCACGACGAGTTCTCCACACAGGCGCTGGTGAAGAAACACAAGGATGTGGCAGGGGAGATCGAGGCATACCGACCAGTGATGGAGGCGCTGCAGGAGCAGGCGAAGGCGCTGCCGCCGGAGCAGGCCGCGTCCACTGAAGTGCAGGGCCGCCTTGCTGGCATCGAGGAGCGCTACACTGAGCTAGCGGAGCTGGCCCGTCTGCGGAAGCAGGCCCTGCAGGATGCCCTGGCACTCTACAAGATGTCTAGCGAGGCGGACGCCTGTGAGGTGTGGATCGATGAGAAAGAGCAGTGGCTTAACAGCATGGAGATCCCTGAGAAGCTGGAGGACCTGGAGGTCATACAGCACAGGTGAGGGACAGAGAGACGCACACCTGTACACGCAGAGACACATCTACAGGCAGGTGAAAAGCACAAGTTAAGGGCTCAAGGGTACAGTGGCAGTGCCTCTCTGGGAATCAAATCTGTAACCTCCTGTGTTTCAATCCCACATATCCAGTCATTATACTACACTGCCACCAAATGACAGAGGATTCTGGGTGTTGTAGTTCATCAGTCTGATGAGTAACATTCTGTCAGTTTGGCTGTGACTCAAAGCTAACAGAATCACAGCTGGAGTAACTGTAACCCCATGGCCCTGTTCCGTCTGCTGCCCATGTCAGGAGCAGATGTGCCTTCTGCTCTTACCCATCCTGCATCAGCTCAGTCTGCTTTAGGGTGAGCAAAGCCGGTCAGATAACAGCTACAGCATCCACAGCAGCTACAGCCGCTAAAGCATCTATAGCAGCTACAGCATCCACAGCAGCTACAGCCACTAAAGCATCTATAGCAGCTACAGCATCCACAGCAGCTACAGCCGCTACAGCATCTATAGCAGCTACAGCATCCACAGCAGCTACAGCCGCTAAAGCATCTATAGCAGCTACAGCCGCTAAAGCATCTATAGCAGCTACAGCCGCTACAGCAGCTACAGCCACTAAAGCATCTATAGCAGCTACAGCCGCTACAGCAGCTACAGCCGCTAAAGCATCTATAGCAGCTACAGCCGCTACAGCAGCTACAGCCGCTAAAGCATCTATAGCAGCTACAGCATCCACAGCAGCTACAGCCGCTAAAGCATCTATAGCAGCTACAGCATCCACAGCAGCTACAGCCGCTAAAGCATCTATAGCAGCTACAGCCGCTAAAGCATCTATAGCAGCTACAGCCGCTACAGCAGCTACAGCCGCTAAAGCATCTATAGCAGCTACAGCATCCACAGCAGCTACAGCCGCTAAAGCATCTATAGCAGCTACAGCATCCACAGCAGCTACAGCCGCTAAAGCATCTATAGCAGCTACAGCCGCTAAAGCATCTATAGCAGCTACAGCATCCACAGCAGCTACAGCCGCTAAAGCATCTATAGCAGCTACAGCATCCACAGCAGCTACAGCCGCTAAAGCATCTATAGCAGCTACAGCATCCACAGCAGCTACAGCCGCTAAAGCATCTATAGCAGCTACAGCCGCTAAAGCATCTATAGCAGCTACAGCATCCACAGCAGCTACAGCCACTAAAGCATCTATAGCAGCTACAGCCGCTAAAGCATCTATAGCAGCTACAGCATCCACAGCAGCTACAGCCACTAAAGCATCTATAGCAGCTACAGCCGCTAAAGCATCTATAGCAGCTACAGCATCCACAGCAGCTACAGCCGCTAAAGCATCTATAGCAGCTACAGCCACTAAAGCATCTATAGCAGCTACAGCATCCACAGCAGTGCTCCAGTTTCTCTAAATATCTGCGTTTTGCTCCCTGCTACACACTTCTGTTACAATAGGAACGTGCCAAATTCTGCTCAAAGACCAGATCTTTCTCTTCGTGTAGTTTCCATTTCACTCCTGTGAAACTTTAATCCAGTTATTAATAAATGATCGTTGCCTCATCAAAAATAAACCCAAAACCTGAATTCTGTGCAACATCTGTGCTTCAGGAGAGTTCGGCTTGCATTTTGATAATACTGTTAATTTTTTATTTTTCTGAAATACAATGTAGTGGGTTCAAGTGATAATCCAAACCAAATTCCACAAGAACTTTGTAACTGACAGATAAAATGGAAAGTCGCAGTAGAGGACAAATGGTGGTTGAATTCAGGCCTCTGTATTCCAGAAAAGAGTCTTGTGTGGGTTATGGGGTTCCCCTGGCAGGCCACCCCAATAACACACAGATAAGGATGAGGTTTCCTGTCCTCTATGAGGGGATGGAAATGGGTGCCAGACAAAGGGACAGACACGGGCTGTCCTCTCCCAGTCAGCTGAGACCATGCGCTACAGGGCTGTCCTGTGCTCAGTGTCCCTTTGTGAAACAGTGTCGCACTGATTAATCACCCACAGCGAAAACTGCGTCTCCCCCCTCACTGCGTTTCATAACCACTGCTAACGTGCTAACAATGCTACCATTAATGGTGCGATTTTAACACAATGCACGGATGCATTTCACATTGGCTTGGCTTGTTTTTGGGGAAACTTCAGGGTTACGCAGAATAAAGTAGCGGCACAAGCATTGGCTGGAGAAAGACTTTTCCTGCTTTGCATTCTCATGCAGCCTCTACAATGTTCTGTTTGCAAAAGTTTACTTTACTCTGAGAGCACATTATGCAAATAATTACAGCAAAGAGCTGCTGCAGAATTTCTGAGTGTGAAATGTGTGAGTATTCTGATGTGAGTGTGGGAATCTATCTTTTGGCTCTCACTGAGGAGTAAAAGCACCCAAAGCCAGATGCTGGTTTCTGCCAGGGTTATAAAATATTCCCACGGTGTGAAAGTGAGGAGTTTCAGCAGAATTGTTCGGCCTGCGTTAGTTGTGTTTGTGCCTCCGCTCAGAAGCGATCACCTGCTGCTTATTCCCACAGTGTTTATGTGCGGTGCGTCACACGGAAAGTAACTCTGCCCTTCGTCTGAGTTTATGGTGTTTTTCCCCATGGATCAGCACTGTAAAACAACATTTTGGGTAATAGTGCCAGAATGAATTGCTGTTTTAACTGTAAAAGTTTTAAAAGAACAAGGGTGATGCTGGTTTGGACCTATACACTCATTGCTGTCTAGCAGCCTCTTCTGGCCAGCAGGGGATCTGCAAGATGCCTGAAATGGTTGTGTTGTACATGGCCTGGGCAATATGAGTTGCATCTGCGCTGTTTGAGTCCACTGGGCCCATCTGCTCACACTGGAATGTCTGTGTTGTTTTCCCTGGTCTCCAGAAGTCTGTTACAGCTCTGTGCTTCCTGTCTTGTGCCCCAGGTTCGAGAGCCTGGAGCCTGAGATGAACAACCAGGCCTCACGGGTTGCCGTGGTGAACCAGATCGCCAGGCAACTGATCCACAGTGGACACCCCAGCGAGAAAGAGATCAAAGCCCAACAAGACAAGCTCAACACCAGGTAATGTGTTTCCAAATCCAGGCCCAGGTTTAACTCCTGGCCTCCATGGTGCTTGTGTGGTTGGAGGCCATGTTAGCAGACTGACTGTGGGTCGTCAGCATTAAATGTGAAGCAAAGCTGTACAAGCTTCATCTGCTGGAGAACCTCACCCAGCGATGTCATTTTAGCAGATTAATCTGAGATGTCTGACCTTCCAGGCTAAATGTCTGTGGGGTTCATTAGTATTTGTGTTACTGTTGAACATTTTCTCCTGCTATTAGCTGTCACAGAGTGCAGTAGCTCTTAATGTCTGTGCTAATGACAGACCCAAGTCCTCTGCCTCTGAGACATTTAAGGCCTAAACACCAGTACATCCTGATTAATCCTGAAAAATCACATCCCAGATGTTAGTCACAAAGCTGCTGTAGTTCACATGTTTGTGGTAGTTTATGTAGTGCTGCCTAAACAATAACAGAGTGGGTGGAGACAGCATTTTGGGAGCATGATTTGAATTCACTGATGCTAAAATATCTCATTAGCTGTGATTCGTTTTCGTTTGGCTTTCATGAGTAAGCACAGAGACGGTAATCTCTGGAAAGTGGTTTGCGGATTTTCCAGCGTCTGTTGAACGTGCTCTCCATGTTTCACATGTTCAACACAAATCTCCCCAAACAAACTCTAATCCCCTCACACACTTTCACTCACTCTCTCACACGCACACACACACACACACACACACACTCTCTCTCTCACTCTTTCTCATAGTCTCACTGTCTTTCTCATACATGCAAACATATGCACACACACTCTTTCTCAGACAAACACACACACTCACTCTCTCTGACACATACCGTGTGTAAAGACACACACACTCACTCTCTCTGACACATACCTTGTGTAAAACCACAAACACTCACTCTCTCTGACACATACCGTGTGTAAAAACACACACACTCACTCTCTCTGACACATACCGTGTGTAAAAGCACACACACACACTCTCTGCCACATACCGTGTGTAAAAACACACACACTCATTCTCTCTGACACATACCGTGTGTAAAAACACACACACTCACTCTCTCTGACACATACCGTGTGTAAAAACACACACACTCACTCTCTCTGACACATACCGTGTGTAAAAACACACACACTCACTCTCTCTGACACATACCGTGTGTAAAAACACACACACAGATGCTAACGGTCTGTCCTTTCCCCTGCTCTCCCCTGCATTCCAGGTGGAGCCAGTTCCGTGACCTGGTGGACCTGAAGAAGGATTCTCTGATCTCGGCCCTGGGTGTGCAGAACTACCACCTGGAGTGCAATGAGACCAAGTCGTGGATCCGGGAGAAGACCAAGGTCATCGAGTCCACCCAGGACCTGGGAAATGACCTGGCAGGGGTCATGGCCCTGCAGCGCAAGCTGACGGGCATGGAGCGTGACCTGGCCGCCATCGAGGACAAGCTGGGCGACCTCAACAAGGTCTCTGCCACCTGCTCAAACTCTCACATTCGCACTCATTTAGGACCCACCCCTGAATCTCTGCTTTTGGCCTTTCATTTGAATGCAGAGAAAGCTTGCCCACACTTGTTGTTTTAATGTGTAATTTTTGTTTTGGCACCAGCGTTTCGGCTCCAGTCGAAGCTCATTTATTGTGATGAGTACAGTAGGGTCCAAAAGTCTGAGACTACTTTCCCATTCACTTCAATGGGAAAGTGGTCTCAGAGTTTTGGACCCTACTATATATATTAAATTCCTGCTCTTCTGATGCCATAGCAGTGATATATGTGCAGCTTCCTCATCAGGTTGTCTCCTGAGGGAGGGTCACCACTGTGAGCTGATAGGTTCAGCTTAGGTAGGGGAAAATGGAAGGGGGGTACCCCTAAACATATGCTGTGTAAATAATATTGTTGTCATTATCACCATGTAGGAGGCAGAGCGGCTGGGGGCGGAGCATCCGGACCAGGAGCAGGCCATCATTGGGCGGCTGGCAGAGATCACAGGCGTGTGGGAGGAGCTAAAGAGCACGCTGCGGAACCGCGAGGAGTCACTGGGGGAGGCCAGCAAGCTGCAGCAGTTCCTGCGCGAGCTCGACGACTTCCAGTCCTGGCTGTCGCGCACGCAGACCGCCATCGCCTCCGAGGACATGCCCAACACGCTGGCCGAGGCCGAGAAGCTGCTGGCGCAGCACGAGGGCATCAAGAACGAGATCGACAACTACGAGGAGGACTACCAGAAGATGCGGGACATGGGCGACATGGTGACGCAGGGCCAGACGGACGCGCAGTACATGTTCCTGCGGCAGAGGCTGCAGGCTCTCGACACCGGCTGGAACGAGCTGCACAAGATGTGGGAGAACCGGCAGAACCTGCTGTCCCAGTCCCACGCCTACCAGCTGTTCCTGAGGGACACCAAGCAGGCCGAGGCCTTCCTCAACAACCAGGTACCCCCTGCCCAACGTCCCTGATACCTTATAGCCTATACTGTACCTCAACAACCAGGTACCCCCTGCCCAATGTCCATGCTAGTGCACATGCTAACAATGATGAGTGCTTATAGTCAGTCTCAAACGTGACACTCTTCCAAAAAAATCTAATTTCTAAATATCAGTTCCAAAATAATCAATGTGAAAAATTGCAACCAGAAAAGCAGTGAAAAATTATGCAGATGTATTTGCACATGTGCGTGTGTGTGTGTGTGTGTGTGTGTGTGTGTGTACACCTTGCTTCTAGATTGCCCTTTCTTTCACCAGTTTCCTTCATTTATCTCCTTACTCTCTTAAGTAGTGCTAACAGCAGTGTTGTGTGTGTTGCTGGGTTTCAATGCTGAAAGTTAATCTCCTCCAGTCACGCCAGTAATAGGATTACATGGTCATAGCTGTGGTTTAGTCTCTGCTAGCCACTGAGCTAATGACTCTTACCTTCAGGTCAGTAATAGAGGCAGAGCAGTGAAGTCACTCTGGATGATTGATCAAAGGCAGATGGTGCGGTTTACAAGGACAGCATGCTTTTGTGCCAGGAGAGAGAGCTGCAAAACAGTATTTCAGTGTTTGGCATACACATGCACGGGTATTTCTCTCTCCCACAATGCAGTGCAGGTGCAGGTAGTTCTGTCTCCCAGAGCTGCCAGCAGTTAGCCTCATCCAGCCGCAGAGCCCAGATGCTCAGAGCTCTAGAGATCCCAACGCAATCTTGGGAACAGCATAGGGAACAGCTCTTACTTTAGCAGTGACCCCACAGCAGGGCTGGTAACAGCATAGGGAACAGCTCTTACTTTAGCAGTGACCCCACAGCAGGGCTGGGAACAGCGTAGGGAACAGCTCTTACTGTAGCAGTGACCCCACAGCAGGGCTGGTAACAGCATAGGGAACAGCTCTTACTGTAGCAGTGACCCCACAGCAGGGCTGGGAACAGCGTAGGGAACAGCTCTTACTGTAGCAGTGACCCCACAGCAGGGCTGGGAACAGCGTAGGGAACAGCTCTTACTGTAGCAGTGACCCCACAGCAGGGCTGGGAACAGCATAGGGAACAGCTCTTACTGTAGCAGTGACCCCACAGCAGGGCTGGGAACAGCATAGGGAACAGCTCTTACTGTAGCAGTGACCCCACAGCAGGGCTGGGAACAGCATAGGGAACAGCTCTTACTGTAGCAGTGACCCCACAGCAGGGCTGGGAACAGCATAGGGAACAGCTCTTACTGTAGCAGTGACCCCACAGCAGGGCTGGTAACAGCATAGGGAACAGCTCTTACTGTAGCAGTGACCCCACAGCAGGGCTGGTAACAGCATAGGGAACAGCTCTTACTTTAGCAGTGACCCCACAGCAGGGCTGGGAACAGCGTAGGGAACAGCTCTTACTGTAGCAGTGACCCCACAGCAGGGCTGGGAACAGCGTAGGGAACAGCTCTTACTGTAGCAGTGACCCCACAGCAGGGCTGGGAACAGCATAGGGAACAGCTCTTACTGTAGCAGTGACCCCACAGCAGGGCTGGGAACAGCATAGGGAACAGCTCTTACTGTAGCAGTGACCCCACAGCAGGGCTGGGAACAGCATAGGGAACAGCTCTTACTGTAGCAGTGACCCCACAGCAGGGCTGGGAACAGCATAGGGAACAGCTCTTACTGTAGCAGTGACCCCACAGCAGGGCTGGTAACAGCATAGGGAACAGCTCTTACTGTAGCAGTGACCCCACAGCAGGGCTGGGAACAGCGTAGGGAATAGCTCTTACTGTAGCAGTGACCCCATAGCAGGGCTGGGAACAGCGGAGGGAACAGCTCTTACATATTTGACACATGCCTCCTGTCGTTGCAGTTTCTCCCGAGGTGCTGAAATGTTTTGCAAATATTGTTTACCCATCTGAGAAAGGTGTGACTTACATGGTTTCAAAGCAGAATAAAACCCCATTTCCACCCAGATCAGACATCACACAGCAGGAAATTAAAAAAAGGAATTGAGACAGGTATCAGATGAAGATGGGGGTGTGTGTGCTGAGTGTGAAATGGACGTGATCGCACGGGAGACGTGCTCACAGCCCTGCAGTAGCTGCAGGAGACGCTGCTCCTTGCAGCCGGGCGCAGAGAGCATTTGGAGGGAGGTATCTCGGGTCACACCTGTGGTTTCCTCAGGATCTCAGTTCTTATTTTAGTTATGCAAGGGAGGAACAGCAGAGATATGGGCGAGTGTGTACTGACACTTAGCCTGCCTCTCTGTTCTGTTTCAGCTGTGGCCGCATTACCAGGCCTGTGTCATACACACGAACAAGAAACATTCTAGTTTGATTGCTAAGTGAATTGTGACAAGACAGAAAGTGGATGTTAAACTACAGCGCTCGTTGTCCAGACGGACGACCTGAGGTAGGGCCGTTTTACATGGAATCTGAGCTGTATCCGTTGATCACTGTAATGCATTTTTGTTTTAAGCTTTAACCGAGTAAACATTTTTTCATAGTGCAGATCTCATTGCTGGAATCAAATTGAGAAATGGCATTATTTCTGAACACTTTTTATGCAGATTAGGGTAATCGTCACAGCTGTTGTCATTGAATCCAGCTTTTGTTTGCAGAGCTGAGCTGAAACTGCATTCGCCTTAATGCTTTTAGGGCTACAGAGAGGCTAAGGATGGGGTGGTGTAGCTGTTGAATGAAAGTGGGAAATGCTCAGACTTTAATGAGCCAAGATGCAGTGTGACCAGCTGGACAACACTGTGTGTGTGTGTGTGTGTGTGTGTGTGTGTGTGTGTGTGTGCCGCTGTGTGTGCGTGTGTGTCGCTGTGTGTGTGTGTGTGTGTATGTCGCTGTGTGCGCGTGTGTGTGTATGTGTGTGTGCATGTGTGTGGCTCTTTGTGTGTGTGTGTGTGTGTGTATGTCGCTGTGTGCGTGTGTGTGTGTGTGTGTGTGGTGTGTCTGTGTGCGCGTGCGTGTATGTCCGTGTGTGTGTGTATGCCGCTGTGTGTGTGTGTGTGTGTGTGGCTGTATGCATGTGTAACCCCTCCCTCTCCCTCGCTCAGGAGTACATGTTGGCGCACACAGAGATGCCTGCCACGCTGGAGGCAGCAGAGGGTGCCATTAAGAAGCAGGAGGACTTCATGACCACCATGGATGCCAATGAGGAGAAGATCAGTGGCGTGGTGGAGGCAGGCCGGAGGCTGGTGGGCGACGGCAACATCAACGCCGAGCGCATCCAGGAGAAGGTGGACTCCATCGACGATAGGTACCCTTCCCAGCCAATCAGCTACTGCACACATTCCCCTCCCAGCCAATCAGCAGCTCCTCATGAGCCTCTCCCAGCCAATCAGCAGCTATGCTACCTCACCCACATTTTCTTGGCTCCTGAGGCTCAGTTAGCATCAGATTTTTGCCAAAGACTGCCTGTAAGTTTATTTTACATTTATTACACAAAAACCACCATGATTTCCCAGCCCTGAGTGGCCACGTCCAGGTGGAATCCCACCTACATGTGACAGTGATTGGTCAGAAGTAGCACTGACCTTTGGTTTATCTGCACTTATGCTATAGTGGGGACGGTAGCCATCCGCGTGGACTAGCATTAATACATGGACTCAACTAATCAGGCTTTGACCAGACTGCACCGTGACATTTGATTAATGAAATCAGATGTTTTAGCACAGGTCATAAAGAGGCACAAAATTAACTGAGCATAAGCATGCATATAATATAGAAGTAGATGTTTCAGTACTACTGTGCTCCTCTGTAAATGATGTTTCAGTACTACTGTGCTCCTCTGTAAATGATGTTTCAGTACTACTGTGCTCCTCTGTAAATGATGTTTCAGTACTGCTGTGCTCCTCTGTAAATGATGTTTCAGTACTGCTGTGCTCCTCTGTAAATGGGAGGTGAGCCCATAACTCTGCACTTCCTACTTCCACTTTTAATGTTTTTCTCTCAGTTCTTTAACCATGAAGTCATTCAAAGCACATATGATGCTGTCCAAAGTGAGGAGAGAAAGTCTCTGTTTCAGTCATGAACAGTGTCACACCCTGCTTCAGTAAACTGGTGAGGAAGCTGATACACAGACCAGCTGTTAATAGGCTGAGGATAGGGCCAAATAATGTGAGTGTGTGTGTGTGTGTGTGTGTGTGTGTGTGTGTGTGTGTGTGTGTGTATAACCCGTGTCTGTGTGTGTTTGTTTGTGTGTAACCTGTGTGTGTGTGTATAACCCGTGTCTGTGTGTGTTTGTTAGTGTGTAACCTGTGTGTGTGTGTATAACCCGTATCTGTGTGTGTTTGTTTGTGTGTAACCTGTGTGTGTGTGTGTATAACCCGTATTTGTGTGTGTGCACAGGCATAAGAAGAACCGTGAGGCTGCCAGTGAGCTGTTGATGAGGCTGAAGGATAACCGTGACCTGCAAAAGTTTCTGCAGGACTGTCAGGAGGTGAGCCGACAAACACAGCCTCCAAACCAGACAAACACACCCTCCAAACTAGCTTTGCTCGCTCACTAGCAATCTGAGCTGCCACATATACTACACTACACTAACTACACTAACTTGTGCTCTGGCCTCCTACACACTGTACAATAAGTAGTGCTCTGAGCCACTACATATCAGAATCCCAGAATCCCATGGGACAACGGGTGGGAAGTGGCCTTAGTCCAGGGCAGTCAGATCCTGTGTCCGTCACTGTGTGTGTGTGAGTACACTGCAGCCCTGGGGCATCTCAGTGTGCCTTCACTGATAGCCCTGATACAGATAAACACCACTCAGGCTAAACCACCGTGCGCTTCTACTGGAAAACGAGGAGTAGGGGTGGGCCCGAGGAGTAGGGGTGGGCGAATGAGCTGCCATGACTCCAAAAATGGGTGGAGCTACGATTAACCATCAATCACTGACTTTCAACCAGGGGTGTCACCAGACCCTGTTTACTGGGGCACGTACCCCAGTGATAATTCGTTGTGCCCCATTAAATGATCATGAAAAATAACTAGTTTTTAAAAAGTGTCATAAATTGCAAGTGTGAGGATGTGGGCACTGGGGGCCTGCGCCCCAGTAGTGCTAAAAGTCCAGCAACATCCCTGCTTTCAACAAATCAAAAGATTTTGTTCCTCACACTAATGATTGCTCACAATGATTGGTTCATATCTGTCAGGTACTGGTTAATATTTGGCTGCTATTGGCTGCCACCTATTTTTGGTGTCATGATACTTCAGTCTCTCATCACCACATGAAGGTCTGTTGTTTTTAGGTCTTACTGAGCTTTTAATAAATCAATTAAAGCAAATGATTGCAGTTTAATCGGCTCACTTCTTTATTTGGGCCAGAACTTTTAGCTGATTTTGATGTGAACACACAAACCCTCGCAGGATCGGAGTTAGATGTACTATGTGTGCATAGATACCGGCTCTGGGTGTACGTTTTCTCAATTCTCTGTTTCATCGTGGTTGTCATGGAGATGGAGTGAAACTGTTAGGAAATGATTCCTCTCTCTCCACGAAGACATCCGCCGCCCACTCACACACACTCACACACACACTCACACTCTCACACTCACACACTCACACACACACACTCACAATCACACACACACACTCAGTCACACACACACTCACACACACTCTCACACACACACACACTCACACACACACACTCTCACATGCACACAGTCTCACACACACACACACTTAAGGTCTGTGCAGTCAGTGCAGCCATGGTGTTGTGCAGCACTGTGATTGGCCCTTCTGTCTGCGCAGCTGTCCCTCTGGATAAACGAGAAGATGCTGACTGCGCAGGACATGTCTTACGACGAGGCACGGAACCTGCACAGCAAGTGGCTGAAGCACCAGGCCTTCATGGCAGAGCTGCAGTCCAACAAGGAGTGGCTGGACAAGATCGAGAAGGTGAGAGCACACCTGCACAGGTGAGGGGGGAGGGGCTGCACAAGATGGAGACCGTGAGAGCACACCTGCACAGGTGAGGGGGGGGTGCTGCACAAGATGGAGAAGGTGAGAGCACACCTGCACAGGTGAGGGGACAGGGGCTGGATAAGATGGAGAAGGTGAGAGCACACCTGCACAGGTGAGGGGAGAGGGGCTGGACATGGTCTTATGTTTGCACTGATTTTAATTGGTAGAGGTGGTGATGTTTGTGTGTGCTTGTTTCAGCCCTCAGTAATGAGTCCCTCTGTGGGGGGTGTTTTCAAACCCCTGTGCTGCTTCGCTCTGATTGCTGGGCGTGGCGCTGTAGAGAGAGCTCGGGGAGATTTCACTCTGTATCCAGGGAGTCCTCCTGCTCAGACACAGTGTGTGTGTGTGTGCTGCAACAAACATATTATACTGAAAATACAGTGCACTGTGTTGAAGAAAATGTAGAATATGTAAATAATACATATTCCAAATCATGTACAGAAAGATAATATATTTATAAAATAGCAATTAGTTTATGATTAAATAGTTAATTCATTATTCAGTAAGGAAAATACTTTCTCATTTTACGCAAGTGATCTTGGCTGACGTGTGAAAGGTTTGTTTAACGTGTGCTGAAACTGAGAGGTGGGATTTCCCATGGTCCTTTGCAGGAGGGCATGCAGCTGGTGGGGGAGAAGCCAGAGACAGAGGCGGTGGTGAAGGAGAAGCTCTCAGCGCTGCAGAAGATGTGGGAGGAGCTGGAGTCCACCACGCAGACCAAGGCCCAATGCCTGTTCGACGCCAACAAGGCGGAGCTCTTCACCCAGAGCTGCGCTGACCTCGACAAGTGGCTGGGAGGTCTGGAGGGCCAGATCCAGTCCGACGACTACGGCAAAGACCTGACCAGCGTCAACATCCTGCTCAAAAAGCAGCAGGTACGCATCACTTCCTACATCAGCAAGTACGAGTTATACCAGCTCTTTTGCACTTCCTCCTCAAGATGCAGCATCTATGCCTCACTTCCTTCTCATGTACACAATACTTCCTGCTCTTTAACAGGGATAATAAAATAAGATATTGGATAGTTTTGATGTCAGCTCACTGACCGAAAACAGAGAAGAGCTCCACCAATGACAGGTAAACAACCAACAGAACACCAACAGTGATTGGTGGATGCTGCCTTCTGGTTACCCAATGGGATTGTAGAAGTTTAGCCAGAAAATGGCATCGTCCAATCACCATGGCTGTCGTTATAGTGTTTTATACCAACCAAAACTGCTTGAGCCTGTCTGAGTTTTCTGTAAGATTGTCACCTGCACCTCCGGTTTATTATCCCTGGTGAGGAAAGCGCAGGTGCTCATCACCCAGAGCACGTGACTCTCCTCCCACACACACGATCATCTTTCTGCGTCTGACACAGTTAAAATGAGGGGAATATGAAAAGGAGTTAGCTAATGTATTTATACTGTATACAAGCTGATTTTTTTCTTTTTACATTTCTATACTAGAATATTTTTATCATAAGATTAAATGCACAGTCATAATTCATAATTGCTTTGATTGCGTGTTGTTGTGGTGCTGCTCCAGATACAGACCTCATGTGAGGCTCTGCAGTTATCTTATTGATTTTCCTCATTCACTGAGCGGAAAAGAGCCAAAGAAAGTGTTCATCCTGGAAGAAAGTCAGGCTGCGTGCTCTTTATTCTGCACGGAGAACTCATTCATACGATGCAGACGCGCGCCCCAGAGAGAGGGCTAAGTCAGTCTTACATAACCACCCCTCCCTCCTCCTTTACGTAATCCCCCTCTCCCTCTCTCCCTCTCTCTCACTCTGCACTCCACAGGAGTGGGGAAGAGCCAGAATCTCATCCCTGTGTATGAGAGAGAGAGAGGGAGGGCAAGAGGGAGAGAGAGAGAGGGCGAGGGAGTGAGAGAGAGAGGGCGAGGGAGAGAGGCAGGGAGAGAGAGGGAGAGAGAAAGAGGGAGAGAGAGAAAGATAAAAACAGAGAGAGAGTGTTACAGTCGTCCTCCCTGGCACTACCCTGAAATCCCAGTAGAGTTCACAGTATGTGCAAGTGTGTGTGCGAATGAGAGGGGGAGAAAAAGAGAGAGAGACAGAGTGAGAGAGTGAATGAGTGGGTGAGTGAGTGGCAGGCCTGCGTCTCACCTCTTCCCCCCTCCCCCCCACCCCGCCATGGCGGCAGATGCTGGAGAACCAGGTGGAGGTGCGTAAGAAGGAGGTGGAGGAGCTGCAGAGCCAGGCTCAGGCGCTGAGGCAGGAGGGGAAGGACACGGACGAGGTGGACGGCCGCCGCCGCGTGGTGGAGCAGAAGTTCCAGGAGCTGCTGGACCCGCTACGCAAGCGCAAGGAGTTCCTCATGGCCTCCCGCGAGATCCACCAGTTCAACCGCGACGTGGAGGACGAGATCGTGAGTGCGGGGGGGAGTGGGGGTGGGGGGACTTTGGCTGCTCACGTTTACATCCTTACAGGTGCTCTACAGTGACTCACAGTTCACTGTTTTATAGTTTTCCACACTGTCCATTTACACACCTGGACATTTTTAGTTAAGCACTTTCAGCATTACCGCCTCTCTCAAGGGTACAACAGCTGTGCCCTGGGTGGGAATCAAACCTGCAACCTCTGAGCCACAAGACCAGCTGAATGACAAGCAGTTGGCTTGGCCAGACTGCACATGTCACCAGTTTAGCTCTTGGGGTCTCAGGAGTTTGGGAGTAAATTTGCCCCCACAGGGGCAGTTTTGAGAGTAAATTTGCCCCCATGGGGCAGGTTTGGGAGTGAATTTGTGCACTGGGGGCTCAAGTGTCTGAGCAGCCGAGCAGCTCCTCCCCTGAGCAGGGAGATTAGGCTGAAAGAAAGAGGAAGGCCTCTCTCCCTGCTCTGGCGCTCTTTGTGTGTGAGGGGAGGGGTGTGTGTGTGTCTGAGGGGGGTGGAGGCGTGTGTGTCTGAGGGGAGGTGGGTGGGGCGTGGGGTGTCTGAGGGGTGTGGGGCGTGTGCAGCAGCAGGTGCGCACATTCAGGGCTGGAGTGGGGCTCTTTTTCCCCAGCGGTATGGGAGCCGCAGTGACCCCATTCAGCTCTGCGCATTCACAGCGTCTCCTTTCTGGAGCGCCGTGGCGCCCCTGTTTCTCTCACACTGCTCTGAACGAGCCCCAGTTTCACAGCACCCCAAACCCCAGAGCTGAGCCTGCATCTGCCCCCCAACTTACAGATATCTGCGCCCCAACTTACAGCCTGATCCCACACAGGCAGCCTGGGCAGGTGCGACAGGTTAAACCGCTGCTGTACCAGACTGTTTTTAATGTGCTATCTTTTGTGGCACATTGGCAAAAAAAAAAAAAATAAATAATTTGGACTTCATACTGCTTGCAGAGAGCTCTGCCTACAGAAGGAAAGTGTTTTAATATGTGTAATTATGTGTGTTAAAAGGAGTTTTGATTTGTTTTCAGCTCTGGGTTGAGGAGAGAATGCCACTCGCAACTTCCACAGATCACGGTCACAACTTACAAACCGTGCAGTTACTCATCAAGAAAAACCAGGTAAGGAAAAAAACAGCCCTGGCACATTGCTCTGTCTGACTTTAGACATCAGTGTGATTAGCTGGTAACATCAGAGCAGCAGGTAGTTTATTCTGTCGAGGGTACAAATTGTACAGACGACAACAGGCCGTTGAGCAGGCTCATTATCCCCCCAGACCCTGCAGAAGGAGATACAAGGCCACCAGCCCCGCTGCGATGACATCTTCGAGCGCAGCCAGAGCGTGGTGCGGGAGGACAGCCCAGCGGCGGAGGCAATCCGCGCGCGGCTGGCGGAACTGCAGCGACTCTGGGCGCTGATCATGGAGGAGACGGAGCGGAGGCACGGCCGCCTGGAGGAGGCGCACCGCGCCCAGCAGTACTACTTCGACGCCGCCGAGGCCGAGGCCTGGATGAGTGAACAGGAGCTCTACATGATGTCAGAGGAGAAGGCCAAGGTGCATGATGGGATACTGTGCTGGGGGTCACTTAGGTCAGGGTAGATTAAAGGACACTGGGAGAGGGTAACTGAGGACCAAGTGCATTAAGGGAAACTGGAGGAGGGAGAGGGAACTGAGGCCAAAGGTGCCTTATTGGACATGAGCAGAACTCCATATTTGTTTATCTCAGGATGAGCCCAGTGCGGTTGCCATGTTGTTTTATTCCTCTTTATTCTTCCCTTCCTCAGGATGAGCAGAGTGCGGTTGCCATGTTGAAGAAGCACCAGATTGTGGAGCTGGCGGTGGAGGACTATGCTGAGACCGTGCACCAGCTGTCCCAGACCAGCAGGGCACTGGTGGCTGCCGGACACCCTGAGAGGTCAGTGGTTTATGGGATTCTGTGTGTGCCCCCTGTGCCTAAACACACATATATGAACTGAATGTGAATATTCCATGCAAAATAATTTAACTCCTTCAATGTAACCCTGGCATTAGCCTTTAGCAGCTGTTCAGTAACCATGTCATTAACTTTTAGCGGGCATGTGGTAACCCTGTTGTTAGCCTTTTGCGGGCGTTCTGTAATCCTGCCATTAGGCTTTCTCAGGTGTTCAGTAACCATGTTGTTAGCCTTTAGCGTATGTTCTGTAACCCTGCCATTAGCCTTTAGCAGTAGTTAGGTAACCCTGCCATTAGCCTTTAGCGACTGTTCTTAAACCGTGACGATAGCCTTTAGCGGGTGTTCGGTAACCCTGATGTTAGCCTTTAGCGGTTGTTCTGTAACCATGCTATTAGTCTTTAGCAGTAGTTAGGTAACCCTGTCGTTAGCCTTTAGTGGTTGTTAGGTAACCCTGCCGTTAGCCTTTAGCGGGTGTTTGGTAATCCTGCGGTTAGCCTTTAGTGGGTCTGCTGTAACCCTGCCAGTAGCCTTTATTAGTGTTAGGTAACCCTGTCGTTAGCCTTTAGCGGGTGTTTGGTAATCTTGTGGTTCCCCCTCTCTTTCTCTCGGTGGCAGTGAGCGGATAAGCATGCGGCAGTCGCAGGTGGATAAGCTGTATGCCGGACTGAAGGACCTGTCGGAGGAGCGCAGGGGCAAGCTGGACGAGCGTTGCAGGCTCTTCCAGCTGAACCGCGAAGTGGACGACCTGGAGCAGTGGATCGCTGAGCGGGAGGTGGTGGCTGGCTCCCATGAGCTGGGCCAGGACTATGAGCATGTTACGGTATGACATCACCTCCTGTATTTCCATGTCACCATGTGACATCACTTCCTCTATTTTACAAAACACAGTGTATCTCCATGACCTACACTCCTCTATTCTATGAGACACAGAACAAAATTACATTGTATTTCAACAATCGCACTCCAAGACATCATCTCCCTTCACAGTATGACATCAGTTCCTGTGTTCTACTATCACACTGTGTGACATCAATTCCTCTGCTTTATGAGCACATCACAAAACAACATCACTTCCTCTTCCTTTAAGGAGTATGCCACAATATGGTCTGCAATATACACTAAGAAAAAGTAGCAGAGAGCTGTATTCTGATGCATAAAAAAAATCATTTCACATGATGAAAATTATATTTTCTCACTCATGATTTTCTATGGCTTAATCTTAGCATATTTAATGTTAGAGAGGAGACAGCAGAGATTATGAGAGATGCGTTCTGACAGGAAGCTGCTGTTTCTCCCGTTCCCAGATGCTGCAGGAGCGTTTCCGAGAGTTTGCCCGTGACACAGGCAACATCGGCCAGGAGCGCGTGGATGCCGTCAACCAGATGGCGGACGAGCTGATCAACTCTGGCCACACGGACGCAGCGACCATCGCGGAGTGGAAGGACGGGCTGAACGAGGCGTGGGCTGACCTGTTGGAGCTGATCGACACACGCACGCAGATCCTGGCCGCCTCCTACGAGCTCCACAAGTTCTACCACGACGCCAAGGAGATCCTGGGCCGCATCCTGGACAAGCATAAGAAGCTTCCGGAAGAGCTGGGCCGTGACCAGAACACAGTGGAGACCCTACAGCGGATGCACACCACCTTCGAGCACGACATCCAGGCCCTTGGAACACAGGTAGGCCCAATGCCTTGGAGCTTAGGAACAAATATGAGCACTTTGAGATTTAGCGGTAGTGATGATCTCAATTAAGAAAAAACAGGGAAAAAAAGTGTGAGTAGAAGTTTGAAAAATGGCAGACATGGCAGGTAATTAAGTTAAGAGTTTGGGGATGTATTCAGGGACAATCCAAGCCTCGCCTTAAAAGTGATCAATAAAACCTTTTATGCAGTCGATTCTCAAAGTTGCAGTACGTGTGTATATACTGTTGTAAGATCATATTGTCCCTTGAATTTATTCATGATTATTCTGTAAGACACGTCCAGCAGCATCTCTGCTCTTGCTAATGTCACTGTTTTAGTCCTCTGTAATAACATGTAACGAAGTGGAAGTTCATCTGTAACACTTGTGTACAACTCTAAACACACACACACACTCTCACACACACACACACACACACACACACACACACACACACACACACACACACACACACACACACACACACGCGCTCACACACACACACACACACACACACACACACACACACACACACACACACACACACACACACACACACACACACACACACACACACACACACACACACACACACACACACACACACACACACACACACACACACACACACACACACTCACACACACACACACACACACACACACACACACACACACACACACACACACACACACACACACACACACACACATATTCTGCTCCAAATGGGAAATTTATTTTACATAAAAGCCATTTTAAGGCTTGCAGATATCACTTGTGATCATGTCTAATCCATTGTACAATGGATGAACCCATAATCCTGTCTGCTGGAATATCAGAGGAAGATCTCAAAGTGAGAGTGTTTGTGTGACATCAGACGAGTTTCAGAGCTTTTGGGTATTGCGTTAGATCATGTCTAATCCTGTCTTTCTTAAAATGGGTCATCCTTTCATCTATGGTAGATTGCACTGTTGAATGGTCCGTTACGGGTATATGTGTGTGCACACACTTCTATTAGACCTTTGGTTTGGCCACAAAAAATAAAACAAAAACAATACAGGGAATATTTTCAAACACAGGTGAGGGCTTGCCTTTTCTGTTTATCCAGATCTTTCTGAGGAAATACTGTGCCCTCCCCACTCATACGGCTGTGTGTTAGCCATGCTAACGTGGTAACAGTCATTACTCATGCTAACGGTCATTAGCTGTGTACCCCATGGCCACTCAGGGTATTTTAAGGCGAGCAGCTCTCTGCGAATGGCAGAGATGGTGGTTCAGAATTCAAATATTTGTAACATTCACATCTAAATACACCAGTTTGAGGAATGTTCCTGTACTCTGTAAGACGGTAATTTGTCACCCCCCATTGTACAGGTGAGGCAGCTGCAGGAAGACGCTGTCCGTCTGCAGTCGGCCTACGCTGGCGACAAGGCAGACGACATTCAGAAGCGGGAGGGCGAGGTGCTGGAGGCATGGAAGGCCCTGCTGGAGGCCTGCGAAGGCCGGCGGGTCAAGCTGCTCGACACCGGAGACAAATTTCGCTTCTTCAGCATGGTGCGTGACCTCATGCTCTGGATGGAGGACGTCATCCGCCTCATCGAGGCCCAGGAGAAGCCCAGGTACGGTGGCCTGTGTGGGACACCACTACAGACAGAAACCTGACATCTCACCACACCAACAACCAGCCATATCCTACGGACCATAACCAAGGTTATCAACAGCCAATCCTCTCCCATTACCACAGCCAATCAAAACATGTCCTTAGTATAACCAATCACATAAAAATGGGGCATTCATTTTGATCTTTCAGTAAATTCAGTGACTGAAAAGATCAGAAAATACACGACTACTTTAACAGCTATTGCTGTAGATGCAGTGTTTTATATACGTGTGGCATCAGTTCTGTATCTCTTTCCTGCTGTGGAAAGCTGGATAATATTGGCTTCAGTTTCTCCCGCAGAATGCCTGAAATTCAGCTTTTATCGTGTTCAGTCGTGTTAGTGTGATATCTACTTTACAGTAAATTAATCTACTGTATGAGACTATCCTCCCCAGCACCAAACATGTCCACACTCTCTGGCCATGCCCCGCCCCCTCCCCCCAGGCTGGGTCTGTAATTGTCATAATTAGCCGTGTTTCCGCTCTCTGTGTCGCCTCTCTGTCAGGGCTGCAGCTGAAGCTCCAGAGAGAGGCTCACATCTCAGCCTGAATGCTGTAATTAGGTTCTCTGCTTCCTGCTTGTCTCCCTCTCTCCCTCCCTCCCTCCCTCCCTCCCCTCTTTTTCCCTTTCTCTCTCTCTCTTTCTCTCTCTGAGAGGGATATCTGAGCCCAGGAAGGCTGATCCGGTGTCTGACTTAATTACACTGTTAGAGGTGAAGGGATAATAGGACCCCAGTCTAGCTGTCTGCATTGTTGCCTGAGGGGAAAAGGCTGCAGGCAGTGTATCTGGCAGGTTTCCAGGGTTAGTGTGGCTGGAGCTCAGTGAGCTGCGCCCGGGGTGGGGGGCGGTGTAGGACACAATGTGCTGCTGTCACCCCAAACCCCAGACACTCAGGACCCCAGAGATCTCTGGACACCGCCCCCCCCCGTAGCCTGGAAACAGCACTTACTGTTGCCTAATTTACTAAAAAAAACACATTTGGAGAGTGCGCACAGATCAGAATTGGTGTGACTGGGGTTTGAACCCGTTAACTTTCAGGGTGAGTGTATATGTGTATGTGTGTTGGGGAACGTAACACCTAAGCCACAACTACATCACACATGTGACCTGTTTCATGCCCACCTCCTCTGGGTTCTGTTTGTTTGAATCACTGCCTTCATCAGAGTCGGTGCGTTTATAATCATGCACTGTTTGCATGGTTGGAGAGTGGGCTGGCCGGTCCTCTGATTCGGCCTGGCACGCGAGGCTGCCAGCTGGTGTGAGCAGCGAACCGGACGCTGTTTGTGAAGCTGCTGTCGCTCTCCGCCCCCCCACAGGGACGTGTCATCAGTGGAGCTCCTAATGAACAACCACCAGGGCATCAAGGCCGAGATCGACGCCCGCAACGACAGCTTCACCGCCTGCATCGAGCTGGGCAAGACCCTGCTGGCCCGGAAACACTACGCTTCAGAGGAGGTGACTCCACCCTGCAGAGCCTTACGCTGATTCACATTCAGCTTCATACGCATGACAGGAATAATGTAATAATAACAAAATCACCATAAAGCACTTTATATACATGATGCTAAAAGCTCATTCCAAATAACAGAACAAAGCATGCTTTGAAATATTTGCTGTTAAATGTATTATTATTATTATTATTATTATTAACATGCTTTGAGCACAGTCAGAAAGCAGTGGATACCCTTTACATACCCTTTGCTGTAATTGCTCACGCTCTCTCCCTCTCAGATCAAAGAGAAGTTACTGCAGCTGACAGACAAGAGGAAAGACATGATTGACAAGTGGGAAGACCGATGGGAGTGGCTAAGATTGGGTAATTCAGTCATTCATACAGTCAGCCAATCCTGTTGCTCTCTGATCAAAAAGACAACGCCCCCCCGGTCCATTACATTAAAACCTGTTGAAGTGATTTAATAGACAACTTACAATGTAAGAGTACATAAGGGCATTCACCAGAGGTAAGACCAGCAGCAGTGCAGACCTGGCAGATGGCACTCCCAGATGAGTGCTGGGACAACATCACTAAACTACTGCTGTGGGTTACTGTGAAACACATGGTGTTACTGAGCATGACCCCTGCATGACCCCTGCATGACCCCTTGACCCCAGTGTGACCTGTCTTGTGTTGTGGGCCAGTTTTGGAGGTGCACCAGTTTTCGCGGGACGCGGGTGTGGCGGAGGCATGGCTGCTGGGGCAGGAGCCGTACCTGTCCAGCAGAGAGATGGGCCAGAACGTAGACGAGGTGGAGAAGCTCATCAAGCGGCACGAGGCCTTCGAGAAGTCCGCCGCCACCTGGGAGGAGCGCTTTTCTGCACTGGAGCGGCTCACCACGGTCAGTGTGGGTGGGGTTTGAGTTAGCGGTCAGTGTGGCTGGGGTTTGGAGCTAGTGGTCAGTGTGGCTGGGGTTTGGAGCTGACAGTGTGGCTGGGGTTTGGAGCTGACAGTGTGGCTGGGGTTTGGAGCTGACAGTGTTGCTGGGGTTTGGAGCTGACTGTGTGGCTGGGGTTTGGAGCTGACTGTGTGGGTGGGGTTTGGAGCTGACTGTGTGGCTGGGGTTTGGAGCTGACAGTATTGCTGGGGTTTGGAGCTGACTCTGTGGGTGGGGTTTAGAGCTGACTGTGTGGCTGTCTCTGCTCACAGATGGAGCTGTTGGAAGTGAGGAGGCAGCAGGAGGAAGAGGAGAGGAGAAGGCAGCCCCCTTCACCCGAGCCTCTCCCTGCACCAGAGTCCGAGTCCCCACAGCAACGGTGAGAACCCGAGGCTGTGTGTGTGTGTGTGTGTGTGTGTGTGTGTGTGTGTGTGTGTGTGTGTGTGTGTGTATTAACGCAGTGTCTAACCCTGACTGTGTGTGTGTGTGAGATATTAAGCGCAGTGTCTAACCCTGACTGTGTGTGTGTGTGTGTGTGTGTGTGAGAGATATTAAGCGCAGTGTCTAACCCTGACTGTGCCTGTGTGTGTGTGTGTGTGTGTGTGTGTGTGTGTGTGTGATATTAAGCGCAGTGTCTAACCCTGACTGTGTGTGTGTCCTATGCAGGGAGGGAGAGCAGGTGTCTCAGAATGGGCTGCCTTCGGATCAGGAATCCCCTCGGGTTAGTTTCCGCTCACGCTCCTACCCAAACTACAGCACCTTCCAGAACCGCCGAACCGGGCCCCGGTAGGAGAGGCCTGCTGGACTCTGACCTTCTGATACACTCACAACCCCACCCCCAACCATACTCCCATGCAAATGTATCCCGCCCCCCCCAGCTCTGCCTCCCCCCAGCCTTACATATGCTATGGACTGGCAGCGCCCCCACTCCTAGTTGTCCTGGCTCTGACATCACTCCCCAGATTCATGTCCTGCTTAATGTTTTGAACCCCTCTCCCCCAAAAGGGTGGGGTAGCATGCTACCTGTGCAGTAGCAGAACATCTACAGTCCTTAAAGAAACCTGGTATCTGAACAGATATTCAAGAAGTTGAAGACAAAAATGGTTGATTTAATTGGTTACATTTTGAAAAGTTTTAATCCAGTGGTTTTTTGAGTAACTCATTGACTATGATGGAGGCACACGGACAAAATGCTACTTATTTGCTCTTTTATAAAAAGTATTTTTTGCTCTTTTTTATAACGGCTTTGTAGTTTATGTTTAATTAACACTGCTGCTACGGTGACATGAGTATGAGAGTGACTGCAGGATTACAAGGTATAATTTTGATATTTGATGTGGGATAAGAATCAGTTTTGAGGGTTGTGTTTTTTTCTGTAATGATATTGGGCTTTGACACACTGAAGTAAAGCCTCCAATTATATTTTACACAAGTGCCTAATTTAGTAATAAGACCTAAAAAACGAATGATGAAGGAAGCAGCAGGTACATTTTCTTAGTATCTTTGTAATGATCTGTCGGCAAATTCAATGGGGAAGCTTCTTCCTGTTTCATGTGTAATCACATTCACCGGAGTCACTATCCGTGTGTGCAGGTGAGGTGACACAGGTGTGCAGGTGAGAACAGGGCTGTATCTGAACTGTCACTGTGCTCTCAATTCTTCAGCCCATCTAGGAAATATGGGCTCTGTACCTCCATAAACCTGTTTATTCTGCATCCAGCCATGTTTCTGTCTCTTTCCTCCACTGCGCTGCGGTCCTGTCTGTCACTCCAGATTATTCATGTGCCATTCAGCACTTATTTTTAAGTAATGAATATTGATCTGTTTAAATGATAAAAGTACAAGAGTATTATCAGCAAATCAGAGAGGCGATTAAATGAAACACAGACTTAAACATGATCCTGGCGAAGGCCCAGCTGAGCCTGTACCCTTTACAGCGCTCACTAAGTGTGTTAAAAGCTCAAATTCAGTAGTATACATGAGAACTAAGTCAAAATTTATGTGAGGTAGTCTCCATCATAAAATATAATATTTATAATTCCTTTTATAATATCCTTTGCCAAGAATGTGTTTAAATGTGTGGAAAAAATGCCATTTCATTTATTTTCTGTCTTTTTCCTCCATGTTTATTTGTTCGATGTGTTGTTTTAACTGTTGTTCTGTTGCTAGTTTGGCATCAAGTTCCATCTGTTTAACCCCCCATACTCTCCCCCGCGCAATAAAGGCAGGTGACACCGATGCAGTCCGTCCCCATGTATGTCTGCCTGTTTTTGTTGTTCCTGTGTTTCTGTAGAGATAACCCTGTTTGTCTCGCTGTCACATGTCCCACTGTCTGCATGAGGTTTGCATGGTGCCAGATCACCCCTCTGTAACTAGTGTTTCCCCTTTCTTTACTGATTAACTTCTGTTTTTTCAGACTCCGCTCATTCACCTTTATTTCTTACACTCTTAAGACAAAAAGAAAGGTTCTACAGAGGTTCTAAAAGGGTTCTAAAGAGCACCAAAGGATGGGTCTTTGCTCATAGTCATAGGGATACATTTTATTTAAATCTTTATGGAGCACATTACTCAACCATTAAAGAATATTTGGTGCTCTGGAACCCTCTTGTGGAACCAGATGGTTTGTTTTGGTTCCTCAATGATCATTAGAGAAAAATCCTCCTCTGCTGCTCTTCAGACACTTGCATTTAGAGTGCATTTAGCAGCTGGTAAATATTATTTTCATTTTATTCACTGCATATTGTACATCATTTTACCTTTATTTTACATACTTTAAAAGTGAGCAATGCATATACGCGATTCAGGGTCAATAGTAGTAAAAATTTATTAAATACCGTTTGGTATTTTAATTTTGACAATCGCTAAACTAATATACATCATAATATTGTTTTTCATAAAAATTAAGTACTTTATGAAACAAATGTTCTCACTGTGACCTTTGAACTTTTGGAGTATTTAACTTCAACTGCCCAATGAACCGGTGGCTGGCTTTTCAGCAAGGTGGAAATATGTTTGCACTGAGTGACCTCAGTGATCCCAAAGCTAGATCAGTACCTCTTTCCTGTGTGTGTGTGGGCGGGGCACACACGTCCATTCACTGTTTTTGGGGAGGAATGAGGGCCGATGACCGGCCAGCTCAGGATTTCCGGGGTTCCTTGTTGGTGCTGTGAGGATGACAGTGGTATATGGTCACACATGGAGGGGTGTGGCCTCGGAAGAGCATTTCTCCTGTCTCGACCAATGAGCTGGCTAGGCCCCCCACCCATCCAGCCAATCGAAAGCCGAGATGCCTGACAGCAAAGCGGACTGGCCCAGCCTGTGACGGGTCTTTGTACTGGGGTAATTTGCTGTGACATTCTGGAGTGGCTGCAGTGTTAAATTCCCCTTAACAGACAAATTGCACTCACCCACTTTTCCCAGTAATGACAATACTGATGATTCACCAGCCCTGCAATTCTCTTAATTGTTTGCCTTATTTTTTGACCCTCCCTTTTGCTGGCATTTTTAATGTGTCGATAAGATTCACGTCTTGGGGTGGCAAAGATGTGTGTTGGTGTGTGGGCAGCTCTTAACCTCTAATTGTGTGGGCATGCTGTTTAAAACGTTACCTTTCTGACTTTGATGTTCTTCCTCTCATCTTCCTCTAATCGGTTCCTTGATCGGAAGAATCCGTGGATTCGCCCCAGCAAACATCCACGAGTAAAATCCATCGCAGCGATTAGCAGGAGCTTCATACCACCATTGCAGAGTCTGACAGGAATGTGCTCACCAATGTGCTTAAACCAATGGAGCGGTTGTTAGCACGTTAGCCCGTTAGCCAATTTTCCCACCGCGCTGTCAGATGCTTTGCAATGGTGCGAATCTCCATGCCTCTCGATCTCTCTGCTCTCCTCTCTAACATTTCGATCAGAGAACCGCAGATCTGCTCTGTCCTCATGACCACAGTGGGCCGAGCAGCTCTGCAGTTCGGCCTCAGTGATTCTCTTGCTGCTCGGACAGGGGTGTAATTGTTAAATGGACCACAGATTTAACAATTTGAGGCTGCTGTACCAGCATCAGACTCGTCCAGTCAGTCACCTGCAGGGGGCGCCCTTGATTTTCTCCCAGTAGTGACATTAGGACCCGTTCACTTTCCTTCAATGTCCTGATGCATTTCTGAGATTATAGTAAGGTAGAGAGATATGGGTTAGATTAATAAACACACTAAAGGGGCATACTGTAACTGCAGAGGGTGGCTCACACTCATCTATTAAAGCAGACCCTCCTTAACTACAAGAGTCATTTCAGAGCAGAGATCCACTCTCTACTCCACTGTTACAGAGATGGAATTACTGTGTTTCTGAGACTCACAAAATCCCCCCCTCCCATTTCTCCCTTTAGATGTGAAAGTAATGATATTTATGTTCATATCTCGGCTTAGTGTTTTTCATGTCGTAAAGCGCAGTAATGTTTCTACACAGTCTCTGAGCATCACTCGCGCATGAGGCCTGTCCTGGTGCATTGTGGGTGGAGTGTGTGGGGTGTTTCGGGGGAGGGGTGTTTCCAAGGCTGACTCCCTGTGTCTCTCTGGCAGGATGCCGTAGACGGGGGCGAGATCGTGAACGGGGTGGCGGAGCGGAGCTCCAAGGAGCCCAGCCCGATCCCCTCCCCCACGGCTGACCGGAAGGGCAAGCAGGCCGCTACGCTGCCCATCAAGGCCCCGGACTCCTCCCCCACTGCTGCCCAGATGGAGGGCCTGCTGCACCGCAAGCACGAGTGGGAGGGGCCCAACAAGAAGGCCTCAAGCAGGTACACACTACACACTACACACTACACACTACACACTGCACACTACACACTACACACTACACACCACATACTGCAAATCACACATCATGCCCTACGCACTACACACTGCACACTACACACTACACACCACATACTGCAAATCACACATCATGCCCTACGCACTACACACTACACACTGCACACTACACACTACACACCACACACCACATACTGCAAATCACACATCATGCCCTACACACTACACACTACACACTACACACCACATACTGCAAATCACACATCATGCCCTACACACTGCACACTACACACTACACACCACACACCACATACTGCAAATCACACATCATGCCCTACGCACTACACACTACACACTGCACACACACCACACACCACATACTGCAAATCACACATCATGCCCTGCACACTACACACTACACACTGCACACTACACACCACATACTGCAAATCACACATCATGCCCTACGCACTACACACTACACACTGCACACTACACACTACACACCACACACCACACACCACATACTGCAAATCACACATCATGCCCTACGCACTACACACTACACACTGCACACTACACACTACACACCACACACCACATACTGCAAATCACACATCATGCCCTACGCACTACACACTACACACTACACACCACACACCACATACTGCAAATCACACATCATGCCCTACGCACTACACACTACACACCACACACCACATACTGCAAATCACACATCATGCCCTACGCACTACACACTACACACTGCACACTACACACTACACACCACACACCACATACTGCAAATCACACATCATGCCCTACACACTACACACTACACACTACACACCACATACTGCAAATCACACATCATGCCCTACGCACTACACACTACACACTGCACACTACACACTACATACTGCAAATCACACATCATGCCCTACGCACTACACACTACACACCACACACCACATACTGCAAATCACACATCATGCCCTACGCACTACACACTACACACTGCACACTACACACTACATACTGCAAATCACACATCATGCCCTACACACTGCACACTACACACTACACACCACACACCACATACTGCAAATCACACATCATGCCCTATGCACTACACAGTGCACATTACACACCACATACTGCAAATCACACATCATGCCCTACGCACTACACACTACACACTGCACACTACACACTACACACCACACACCACATACTGCAAATCACACATCATGCCCTACGCACTACACACTACACACTGCACACTACACACTACACACCACACACCACATACTGCAAATCACACATCATGCCCTACGCACTACACACTACACACTGCACACTACACACTACATACTGCAAATCACACATCATGCCCTACGCACTACACACTACACACTGCACACTACACACTACATACTGCAAATCACACATCATGCCCTACGCACTACACACTACACACTGCACACTACACACTACATACTGCAAATCACACATCATGCCCTACACACTACACACTACACACTGCACACTACACACCACATACTGCAAATCACACATCATGCCCTACGCACTACACACTACACACTGCACACCACATACTGCAAATCACACATCATGCCCTACGCACTACACACTACACACTGCACACTACACACTACATACTGCAAATCACACATCATGCCCTACGCACTACACACTACACACTGCACACTACACACCACATACTGCAAATCACACATCATGCCCTACGCACTACACACTACACAGTACACACCACATACTGCAAATCACACATCATGCCCTACGCACTACACACTACACACTGCACACTACACACTACATACTGCAAATCACACATCATGCCCTACACACCACACACCACATACTGCAAATCACACATCATGCCCTACGCACTACACACTACACACTGCACACTACACACTACATACTGCAAATCACACATCATGCCCTACACACCACACACCACATACTGCAAATCACACATCATGCCCTACGCACTACACACTGCACACTGCACACCACACACCACATACTGCAAATCACACATCATGCCCTACGCACTACACACTACACAGTACACACCACATACTGCAAATCACACATCATGCCCTACGCACTACACACTACACAGTACACACCACATACTGCAAATCACACATCATGCCCTACACACTAGACACTGCACACTACACACTACATACTGCAAATCACACATCATGCCCTACGCACTACACACTACACACTACACACCACATACTGCAAATCACACATCATGCCCTACACACTACACACTACACACTGCACACTACACACTACACACTACACACCACACACTACACACTACACACTACACACTACACACTACACACCACATACTGCAAATCACACATCATGCCCTACACACTACACACTACACACTGCACACTACACACCACATACTGCAAATCACACATCATGCCCTACGCACTACACACTACACACTGCACACTACACACCACATACTGCAAATCACACATCATGCCCTACACACTACTCACTACACACTGCACACTACACACCACATACTGCAAATCACACATCATGCCCTACACACTACACACTACACACGACATACTGCAAATCACACATCATGCCCTACACACTACACACTGCACACTACACACTACATACTGCAAATCACACATCATGCCCTATGCACTACACAGTGCACATTACACACCACATACTGCAAATCACACATCATGCCCTATGCACTACACACTGCACACTACCCACTACACACTACATACTGCAAATCACACATCATGCCCTACGCACTACACAGTGCACATTACACACCACATACCACATACTGCAAATCACACATCACACCCTACACACTGCACACTGCACACTACACACCACATACTGCAAATCACACATCACACCCTACACACTAGACACTGCAACTCACACATCACGCCTTACACACTAGTGCAGTCTACACACTATGCCCTATGTTCTATACAGAACACACTACACACCATTAGAGCTTCAAGTTTGTATGCATGCGGATACACTATGCACTGCTCAGTATGCTCTCTAAGACCCTGCAGCAGGTACCCAGCACAAGAGCAGTGTGTTTGCAGCAGGTACCCAGCACAAGAGCAGTGTGTTTGCAGCAGGTACCCAGCACAAGAGCAGTGTGTTTGCAGCAGGTACCCAGCACAAGAGCAGTGTGTTTGCAGCAGGTACCCAGCACAAGAGCAGTGTGTTTGCAGCAGGTACCCAGCACAAGAGCAGTGTGTTTGCAGCAGGTACCCAGCACAAGAGCAGTGTGTTTGCAGCAGGTACCCAGCACAACAGCAGTGTGTTTGCAGCAGGTACCCAGCACAAGAGCAGTGTGTTTGCAGCAGGTACCCAGCACAAGAGCAGTGTGTTTGCACTGCTTATCATGGAGGAACTCCTATTTTATCTGCTGTAGAACATGAGTGTTGCTCTGTTTGTCTGTCAGGTCCTGGCATAACGTGTACTGTGTGATAAACAATCATGAGATGGGCTTCTACAAAGACAACAAGAACGCCAGCCAAGGTATCCCCTACCACAACGAGATCCCCATCAGCCTGAAGGACGCTGTCTGTGAGGTTGCCTCCGACTACAAGAAGAAAAAGCATGTCTTCAAGCTTAGGTATGACCGCGGACACACACTCTCTCACACACACATACACACAGATTATACCCTCTTAAACAAAACGTAAAGATGAACTGTTATACATTCTGTACATGAATATCATATATTTTTCATATTATAGAATTAATTTGGCATTTTGGCTTTAAAGCGGGCATTTGAAGTTGTGAAGTTATTTAGAGAAATTTAATAATGTTTTTTTTATTTGTACAGAATTACTGATGGGAACGAGTATCTCTTCCAAGCCAAAGATGATGTAAGTTGCTTTCTTTTATCCATTTTTTTTTTTGAATGACAGTTTAGGTGCTGTGACCAGCATGTGTTTATAAGGACTGAACCATCACAAAATATTTACAAAAAATAATATTACAGATTTTGCATAATATAAACACTATAAAATAATACTGTAGACCTCAGCAGGGCATGCCCTGGCTAGGTCTGGGGTCACATCTGTCCCATGTGCTGATGGGAAGGGTGAAATAAGCTGTGGAGGGTGATCTGAGGGGCTGCTGCACTGCTCCTCCCAGCCCTCAGGGGGAGCTCTCACAGTGCTTGCAGGCTCTGTCTCTCTCAGCAGTGGGCCTGTGTTGCCTGAGTGGATTTTAGAGCACTGCTGTATGAGTCACATTTCCAACAGCTGAATAGATTTATTTAAATTTCAGGGTGTAATTCTCCTTTGTGTGTGAATGTGTGTATAATAGTTGTTATTGCTGCCATGACGAGCGCCCTCTCCACCCGCGTCTCCTGTAGGAGGAGATGAACGCGTGGATTCAGGCCATCTCGGGCGCGGTCAGCTCTGACAGGTCAGAGGTCACCCCAAGCAGCCAGAGCACCCCCGCATCCAGCCGCGCCCAAACTCTTCCCGCCACCGTTGCCCTGACGACTGAGTCTAGCCCGGGCAAACGCGAGAAAGAGAAGGAGAAGGACAAGGAGAAACGCTTCAGCCTCTTCAGCAAGAAGAAATAGAGAAGCTCCTCCCCTTCCTATGCCCCCCGCCTGGGCGGCCATTTCTTCTTCCTTGTCCAATGAATTTCCAGCATGCAAGCTCTGAACCAGTACACCCCACTCTGTGCCTAATGTAACTCCAATTGGTTTTAGAAGTAAAAAATTAGGGCTTTTTAAAAATGTAAACAAGTAATAAAAATGGGAAGGTGGAAATAAAACAATAATTTAAACTAAGCTATAAGGGTGTGAGATGCATTGGGCAGCTTCCATCTTAAAAATGAAATAAATAAAATGAATAAATACATTTAAAAAATTCAGAAACAGGACCAGAAGTAGGTTATTTGTTTTTGTTACCTTTTTTCCTATTTGTTAACTTTCTTCTTTTTCTAATTTGATTCTTGGTTCTCTTTTTTGTAATTGTATGTTGTCAGTAGGGTCTGGATATTACACATTTCCTCAATTTTGTGAGGCTGTCTTGGAAAGATGACTTGCATCTTATTCTAATTTGCTGTTGTAAGCGCAAGGCAGCGGAGCTTGGGAATGATCCTTTTGACTCTGCACATATACTGAACTGTACAATTATACAAACACCTGCTGGGTTCCACGTACTAAACCTTCCATCCATTATAGGCTTAAATAAGGTATTATCGTCTTTGCTAATATTTAGTATAAACATGCATTAATTTGGATACAAATCCATAATAACGGAGTGTCAGCGATTGACCACATGCGGGGGCTTCTACATGGTGATTGTGACACGTTAGAATGTTGGATCTCTGCGAAGGACTAGTTATACTGAATACATTTTAAATCTGTAATTTTAAAACAAACAAAAAAAAATCCTTTATTTGTTCTATTGTTTTGTTTTGGTTGTTGTTCTTGAGTTGCATTATGATGTATGTTTCAGATTATTCTAGAACAGAGTATAAAATAACTAGATGTATTATAAACACTTTAAAGCATCGATGTTTAAGTGGAAAAGTGGAGCAAAGCATTTACTGAAAAATAAGTAATGTTACTAAACAAACGGCTGCTTGCTTGTTGGCTACAGCACTGCGTGTTATCATTTTTTTGCTACATTTTCCTTGCTATTTGATACATAGTGTGCATTTCTCTGTCACTGTAACTATTGTAATGAAAAATTTTCATCTTATTGCACAATCAGAAATACATAATAGGAATGAGGTCCTTTGCAAAGGCTGTGGTCTATGGGCAAATACTGAACCTGGGCCTGGAGGCCAGAGGTATGAACTTGCACCTGTAGACTTTACCCTGTTAAATATGTGCGAAGTCATTAAAATGCTTTTAAAATTACTCTTGTCTGCATATGTTTTTCCTCCTGTCACAGGGGCGTTGTTTATTTTCTGCACTTGCTTTCTTCTTGTGGTTCTTGTTCTTGTGGCGTTCAATGGGTCATTTTACTTGCTGAATAAATCTACTGGTTCTTTGTGGCAAACTTGATACACATGCCAAGCAGGAGTGAAGCATCCACATCCGCCTGATGAATTTTGGTTTTTAGGTGTAGGGTGTGGCTGTGTTCTTGATGGATGTACCTGCAGGCGTGAGAAAACGGAGGATAAAGAAGCACATCTTCCAAACACATTTTCTCTCCGCAGTTAGCTTAAGTTCTGACCAGACTGAAGTCTCCAACCTTCTGTGCCTCGTTCTGTGAATTTACAGGTATTTAACTTTATTTAGAATCGCATAAGCAAAGTGATTGAATTGGATTAATATATGTTCAGGAACTTGATCGATAAAAATAGGTAAAATGTTAGTTTCCATTATAGAATGTCCCGCTTTAAAATTGTATGGACTGTTGAGAATAGTACAGGGAAATACAGTATACTGTAAAGACCCGGATGGCTGAGCCGACTACAACTCCCAAAACGTAGCGTGGAATCACCGGTCATGATTTCATTCAAAACAGCTGCACACATCGCTTAACGCAAGAGTAAGGAGCGATGCACCAAACGCTTGACTTGGAAGGATGTTTAAAAGTAAGTAATCGGCGCCACAGGACAAAACTTGTCCAGGGGCTGGTTTGTACATCCTGCTCAAAACTCCTGGAATATCGACCTTCTTGTCTGAAACCTCTTTCCCCAAACAACAGGTACGTTCTTATAAATTAAACTATAACCGAGCAGAGCTAATGTTTTGCCCATTTAGAACACATTTTCAAACAATTAACCCTATTTTAGTTGGTAAATTAAGCTATCATTTTTATTGTACTGTATTGTTCTTAGGCCTACCTTCTGACTTTAATATGGAAGTACTAAGTTTCACTCGTAGTTTTAGCTTTAAATGCTCAAACGTTAGTTGTGCGTTTAGGATACACACAATTCCTCGTCTTTTAGAAGTCTCCAAATTACCAAGGTCCTTCCGAATTACGAGATGCTTTACTTTAAAAGGTTTCTGTGTTTTCGCTGTGTTGCTGAAGACTGCCATCTTGTGAATATATAATAATATTGCAACTAGTACAACAACATGCATTTAATTAAATATCGCCAAAGAAATCTTAGTAGGGATTTTGATTTATGTGGGTCTTTTTGGACTGTGTAATCGTGACATTTAATCTGTAACAAGAATTTCCTTTAACTGTGAATGTTGTACAGAAACATAAAAACAGCACACACGTACATACAAGAAAAACTTAATCATAAGGAATTAGTACAGATTCACACTGCCTCTATTATATAGAAGTGAGTTATGCATTTGCTGGAACCTAACCACATAATAGTGTGACACCAATAGCAACTACATACAGGTACTACTCGGAAAATTAGAATATCCTGAAAAAGTGCATGCATTTCTGTAACTCAACTTTAAAGGTGAAATGTACATATTATATTGACAAATAGTATGCGAATCAATATATTTCAAGCTTTTATTTGTTTTGATTTTGCTGATTAGGACTTGCAGCTTCAGAAAACCTCAAATTCGAAAACTCAGAAAATTAGAATATTGCTTGAAATCAATTAAAATAAGGATTTTAAATACAAAAATGTCAGGCCTCTGAAAGTAAAATCTTGCATCTGTACTTAGTTCTTGGTTGGGGCCCCTTTTGCATGAATGACTGCCTTAATCTGGCGTGGCATAGATGCTACCAGCTTGTGGCATATCTCAGGTGTTATGGAAGACCAACATGCTTCAATCGCGGCCTTGAGCTCTTCTTTATTGTTTGGTCTGTTCCCGTTCAGCTTTCTCTTGGCAATGCCCCACAGATTTTCTATTGAGTTCAGGTCAGGTGAGTGTGCGGGCCAATCAAGCACAGTAATCCCATGGTTGTTGAACCAGGAGTTTGTACTTTTTGGCAGCGTGGGCAGGTGCCAAGTCCTGCTGGAAGATGAAGTCCGCATCCCCATAAAGCTGGCCCGCTGAAGCAAGCATGAAGTGCTCTAAAATGTTCTGGTAGACGGCTGCATTTATGCTGGACTTGATAAAGCACAGAGGACCAACACCAGCAGCTGACATGGATCCCCAAGTCATCACAGACTGGGGAAACTTAACACTGGACTTCATACATCTTTCTTTTTTACGCCTCTCCGGTCTTCCTCCAGACTCTGGGACTTTTGTTGCCAAATGAGATGCAAAACTTGCTCTCATCAGAAAAGAGGACTTTGGACCACTGGGGAACAGTCCAGTCTTTCTTTTCTCTAGCCCAGCTAAGGCGCCTCTGGCGTTGCTTGGTCGTGAGGAGTGGCTTGACAACAAGAATTCGACATTTGAAGCCCATGTCCAGCATCCGCCTGCGTGTCGTTTCTCTTGAAGCAGCAACTCCAGCCTGAGTCTACTCCTTATGAAGTTCCCCCACACTTTTGAATGGCCCTTTCCTGACCATCTTCTCCAGGCTGCTGTCATCCCTCCGGCTTGTACACCGTTTTCTTCCACACTTCTGCCTTCCACTTAACTGTCCATTAATGTGCTTTGAGACAGCACTCTGAGAACACCCAGCTTCTTTTGCTATCACTTTTTGTGTCTTACCCACCTTGTGCAGGGAGTCAATGATGGTTTTCTGCACAACTGTCTGATCAGCAGTCTTCCCCATGATTGTGAATTTTTCTAAACCAAACAAGACAGATTTTTAAAAGGCTCAGGACCCTTTTGCAGGTGTTTTAGATCTCTTACCTGATTAGTGTGTGACACTTTGAGCCTACAATACTGAAGCTTTTCACAGTATTCTAATTTTCTGAGTTTTTGGGTTTGAGGTTTTAATAAGCTGTCAATCATAATCAGCAAAATTAAAACAAAGAAATGCTTGAGATATCTCACTTTGCATGTAATGAGTCTGTAAAATGTATTGGTTTCACCTTTTATGTTGAATTGCCTGAATAAAACAACTTTCACACTATATTCTAATTTTCTGAGTAGTACCTGTACATTTGTCAGTTCAGTTTAAGAGCGCGAGAGACGGTACGGGAGCGCGTTTAGTGGTGTGTTATTCTGAACGGATGGTATCTGCATCAGGATGGGCTGTAAACGGCTTCGTTAGCGCCTGTCATCTCTCAGATGGGTTATTCGGGGGGTGAGGGACACCCCCCTGTCAGTCCTTAATTTACTTCCAGAGACGCTCGGTGGAAGACATCAAGGCTGCGGCAGGTGGGTGCGGAGAGACAGGAAGGAACTTTAATGAATAATGAATTGGGAATGCACTCGTTTCCGCTCTCATGCCACGCCGCGCAGGGTAGCAACGCCGACACAAAGCTTCCTCGCCCGCTTTGATGTGCAAATACAGCCCTCGGAGCCGCTGCTTTGTGACAGGCTCCAGTTGCTCATATTTTCATATGTTTATTTATTTGCGTATCATTTATCCTCTAAGGGCCTATTTCACAGGCTTCAAAGGTAGAAAAAAGAGAATTTTTCAAAGGCCTTTGTGCAGAATTACAGACAGAGGTGTTCTGAGAAAGCACATCAGTGTGTGAACACGCTAATTTGAGTCTTTCTTACACCCACACTTCCAAATCACCTGCAACCTGGAATCAGAAACCCAGGCTGCAGGGAGCGCTGGGACCGAGGTCTTACATTTCACGTTTGTTTCATAATCAAGGCAGACTGGCTCAGGTAAGCATTAGGGGTATTCCTATTTAATATTAAAAAGAAAAGCTATCAAATAGTGGAGTTCAAATAAGACAGCACTTTGACAAACTACCACAATAACACGGTGAATGGTGAAAGATTGCTCTGTGAATCATAACTCTGTCTGCGCTTTTTGCATGTTTGAAACATACTCTTGCTCTTTGAATTTGTGAAATGGTGGTTTAAAATAACTGAAAAGGCATAGGAATGTTGTTGCTGTGTTCAAAGAGCTGAACTGGGCAGTATCCATCAGAAGAGGGAGCTGGAGATCCACTGAGCTGAGTCTGTCTCGGCCCCTCCGTTCTGCTGGAGCTCCACTGAGCTGAGTCTGTCTCGGCCCCTCAGTTCTGCTGGAGCTCCACTGAGCTGAGTCTGTCTCGGCCCCTCTGTTCTGCTGGAGCTCCACTGAGCTGAGTCTGTCTCGGCCCCTCAGTTCTGCTGGAGCTCCACTGAGCTGAGTCTGTCTCGGCCCCTCTGTTCTGCTGGAGCTCCACTGAACTGAGTCTGTCTCGGCCCCTCTGTTCTGCTGGAGCTCCACTGAGCTGAGTCTGTCTCGGCCCCTCCATTCTGCCGCTATACTGCTGACTGAGTGCCTTTGCCTGTGGATGAACAGGAACAGTGTCATTGCAAGTCAGCTCCCATTTGGGGGGGGGGTGTACAGATAGAGATTTGTGTATCTAATACTATTTAGTATAGATTTGTATGCTTGTTAACTTTTGCCTAATCAACTTCTAATTTCTAATTACAGTAATAACAACCTTACCTACGTAGACCTACCTAGAATAGAAGCTGGGACCCAGGTAAGACATTCATTTCCTTACTTCCTTTGTTTGTTCAGTGACAGCAATACAAACTTTCCTTCAGTGGTTGCAGCCAGAGCAGCTCAGAGTGGAGAGGGTCTGGGGCAGAGAGCAGCTCAGAGTGGAGAGGGTCTGGGGCGGAGAGCAGCTCAGAGTGGAGAGGGTCTGGGGCAGAGAGCAGCTCTCTCAGCCCGACTCTCCAGGAAAGCCTGCTCCCTGGCTCCAGTCTCACACAGCAAGCCAGACACGCCTCTCAGCACCAGACATCAAAACCAGGGGGAAGGAGGCTCTGGAGAGCAGCGCGCTAATGGGGCCAAAATGAGCAAATCACGGCCTGTTTCAGCCTCTTTTCTCCAGCCCATAGAGCAGTTGCTCTCTGTGGGGGGTGTGTAACGCTGCGGCTGTGCCTGCTTTCTTTTCCTCTTCCAGAATTAAAATGTAGCAATTAAGGCAGAGACTGTGGATTTGGTCAGTAGTACTCTCTATCCCTGACCTGACCAGCATTTTAACTCAGTTTTTATTTACAGAGATTGGCCAATTCCATAATGACAGGCATAGCCTGCATGGCGAGGGGAAGGAGCACGTACAGACACAGAAGCACACACATGTTAATGCACACTTTTGAACCTTGCTGCACTTTGATAGCAGGAGGCAATGGTGAAGAATAAAGCAGGAGACATGACAAGACTGAAAACCTTTAAATAATTTCCCCTCTAACATTGAAAGGATCAGAAGGATAAGTGTAAACTGAATGCAGAGTGATGTGTTCAGAGTTCAGGGGACAGAAAATGCCAGGTGTCTCCTGGATCAACATTTCTGCTTTAATATGTTCTTTGAAAACAGCCCTGGGGCTGTGGAGCTGTATAGCTGTATATAAACCTCCTGATTAGCCCTTGAGCTTGTATTTGACTTGGTGAGAATATGAACAGAGGAAAACTGAACCCAGATCACCCCACTCAACTGGAATATGAGCACAGACCTGGATCTACATGGGTCTGTACTGCAGCACAGCACAGGAAACTCCTCTTACTGGCTACAGTGTCTGGTGTTTGTTGCATTTATTTTTTTGTACTTAACAGAGACAATGGAAGAAGGACAAATTATCCCAGAATTAGTCAGGAAGCTAAACTCCATCTGTTGTGGAAGATGAGTACAGCAGCAAGAAAGTTTACAAAGTGCAGTTGTGTCTGTAGTTCTGTGCTGCAGTGTCTGTACTGCAATTGTGTCTGTAGTTCTTGGCACTTTTGTATGTTGTGTGCTGTAGTGTCAGTGGTGCATTTGTGTCTGCAGGTGTGGACAGTATTGTCAGTAGTTGTGTGCTGTTGTATCTGTAGCTGTGTGCTGTAGTGCATGTGTGTCCGTAGCTGTGTGGTGTAGTGTCTGTAGTGCACGTGTGTCCGTAGCTGTGTGGTGTAGTGTCTGTAGTGTACGTGTGTCCGTAACTGTGGTGTAGTGTCTGTAGTGTACGTGTGTCCGTAACTGTGTGGTGTAGTGTCTGTAGTGCATGTGTGTCCGTAGCTGTGTGCTGTAGTGTCTGTAGTGCACGTGTGTCCGTAGCTGTGTGGTGTAGTGTCTGTAGTGCACGAGTGTCTGTAGCTGTGTGGTGTAGTGTCTGTACTGCACGTGTGTCCGTAGCTGTGTGGTGTAGTGTCTGTAGTGCATGTGTGTCTGTAGCTGTGTGGTGTAGTGTCTGTAGTGCATGTGTGTCTGTAGCTGTGTGGTGTAGTGTCTGTAGTGCACGTGTGTCCGTAGCTGTGTGGTGTAGTGTCTGTAGTGCATGTGTGTCTGTAGCTGTGTGCTGTAGTGTCTGTAGTGCACGTGTGTCCGTAGCTGTGTGGTGTAGTGTCTGTGGTGAACGTGTGTCCATAGCTGTGTGCTGTAGTGTCTGTACTGCACGTGTGTCCGTAGCTGTGTGGTGTAGTCGTGGTGTTTGAGATGAGGCCATGTCTGTGGAAATGCCTCCCGTGAGGACTCCGTCTCACTCAGTGCTACAGCAGCTCACGGTTGCCAAGGCAAGGAGCTGCAGGGCGGCGGGGTAGACTCCTGAGGGAAAGCAGTGATTACATTATATATTTACAACAGTGCTTTCATACTGCAGCATACAGTGTAAGATTTAAGGTGAGCCAGTTTCAAATATCTTTGTTTAACTTGGAGAAGTTTGCTTATGCAAAAGCTCATTCCTTCCTTATCTTCATTGTACAAAATAAATTTTAAAAAGCGCTGAATAACAGACAGCTGTGCCTTAGATCTTTCAGGTTTTGCTTGTCCGTCTGCAGTGAAATTACAGATAGTCTACTGTATATTTATGATCTGGGTATGGGCAATAAATGCATGTTTATTCTGTTTTAAACACATTATTTGTATTTGTACTGAGGAGGTTTTCATTACTCCGGTTAGTTTTCTGATGAAATGGGCAGTGATCCTCACAGCTCTGTATCTCTGCCTTCCTCTTTCCAGCGTGCATTTTTAGATATCTCTCAGCTTTTGCCTCCAGATCTCCATTTACTGTACTTCATTCATCAGAATTTCGTTGGCTGACAGAGGCAGCACCTAAGGACCTGTTTGACAAATGGATTGGCTGGTTGCAGCATGAGAGTGTCGGGGCTCGTATCGATCGTGGTGTGTGAGAGAGACGCATCGCACCACATGGACAGCCAGGGCAGCAGGGCAGGCGTAAAAATGAGCGTCTTCCATCTTCAGAAAGTCTCCTCCACAGCGGCTCTCTCACATTTTAGCGTCAGGTCAATAGTTCCTCCCGCTCAACCTCTGCTGATGTGTAATGTCACAAAATGGCTGCTGTGTATGACTCAGGTGGGGGCTGCGCACTGCAGTAGTGGCTGGTGTTAGTTTCCTTCCCTTCCACTGGGATGTGCCTGGGGTTCAGACAAAAAGCATTTCCTTATTTTTCATCACAAATGCAGCCCAAGTCTCAGGTATCTAAGATGGCCTTTTAAATTAAAAACATTAAAAAAAAGTTATCTGCACCGAGTAAAGAATTTCAAGCGAGTAGTGTAAAATGATGTTGGTACCTGGTGAAGGAATTAATGGGGTTTCAGTCTGAAGTAAAGTTTGACATGTTTCACTCATGCTGAGGGCACCTTTAGTGAGACTTGCCTGACCACCTGTTTACCTGTTCACTCGTTCACCACACATCACCTGCCCTGGATCGCTGCTTCATCACCATGACACACCCCTTAGTTTGATCTCATTCATTATGGCTGAAACAGAATAATATATTCTCCGTCCTGTCCTGAGATGACTTTGCGGTCGTTGCTGCCAATCTCTTTACAGCGCCGTAAGGCACTGGCAGCTGAACTGGGTGAAGGTTCCCTTCACCACCGACCTGCACAGAACATCTCCCAGCTCAAGCAGCGGGGCGTAAAGGGGGCCTGCTGCTCTTCCCAGCCTTTCTGGCCCAGTCTATGTTCAATACTTCAGTGCCTCTAAAGCGGGCATGGTTTGTGGCGTGTTTTATGGTTTGATAACACACTCTGTTTTAGTCACCTGTAAATGCACGCACACTTCTCTCTCCAGGCGTGGAGCACGCTTTAAAAGCCACCCGGCCCACAGACCCTCCCTCATCAAGGGGGAGAAACAGGCCAGCTCCCAAGCATGTAATCTGCTAACTATGCTTTCCAGAGGCTCCCAGCTAACTGCAATCGATGGGTACTGACAGCCTGAACATGGTTAAGAATATCCCCCACTAGCCCTGTAATTCACTCCGTGGCTTAAATGGAGCAGTTAAAATAGTTTTTCATGTGCTTCATGAGTTGCTGTCCTTAGTAAATACGAGTCTGTCAGCAGCCCCATCTGCTAAGAGGACACTGCTGCCCAAGGCCTGAGAATTCAGACGTCTTTCGCTTGAGGGGACGGCACGCTCCGGCCGTCACCTGCACAATGACACCACCCTGCTGTTTATATTTGGGTGAAACGAAAGGTTGTTTTAAGAAACAGTGCCGCACCTGTGTCCCTGCTCCATTATGCTGGTATTTCCACACCTGGAAAGAACAGGTGCTCATTTTACCTCAGGCGTGAGAATACTGCTGTGAGAACCTGGAATCACATGTCCATATTTTCCCTTGTGCTATATTTAGTCATTTTTATCTCTAGCTATACCTTGTCATTTTATCATTTTTTATCATTGTATTTTATATCTCAGTGGAACTTCCAAGGAATTTTTTTTCAAAGGTAAAGGCCTGATAAAATATAATCTGATAAAATGTATCCATAGAAAAAAAAGACAAAGTTAAAATACCACAACATACAGTATGCACATAGATATGTGCGTTCATGACTGAAATGGAACATTTGCTGATTGCAAAAGAATGAATGGATCATCTGGATTCAGCGATGGTCACTGTGTGTATAGAATGAAGGAATAGATGTGTTAGCATTCTAATGTACTCAGTGTGTTAAAGGGCCTTTTTAATCACTCTGTAATGTGTGCTAACTAGTGATGTGTTTGCACAGTCAGTATGTATGGGGTTTACATTTATTAACTGACCTGTTATTTAAATTATCATTCTACAGATAGTCCATTTGATTTATGTATCTATTTCATAAATTCGTTTGTGCGTTCGTAAAGTGTTGAAATGGGAAAACAGGTGTATTTTTAAATATTTGTCAACCGGTTAATACCTAATTATGTCTGATGATGTAGTTTTTGCACCATAAAAATAAAAAACCGGACAGTTGGCTAATTATTATAGGCTAAATGGCTGCTTCAGGTGAGCCGCCTCCTAAGAAGACGTAAATCTCTTTCATTTTATATATTCTGTCCTTAATACACAGAAGGGTAGGGCTACCGATAAAATCCAACATTGTTGCGTTCTTGTTGCCTGGTCTGTATCCCCTTCATACGTTTATTTACTTGAGAAAGATTATTATTTCTGATACGATGTAGCGTACAAACAATTAAAGTGTAAACACTGATGAAAATATCGCTCAGGTAGAAGGAGGCTAAGGCAGAACTCACTTTGCTCTTTTAAATATGCGATAAAAATGATAATTTGTCATCATGAAAATGATGGCAAAGCTGTTGATGTTCTAACTGAGGGTCTTCTGGTCGTATACATTACCGAGCCGCTTGTTTATTCCTAACATCCACATAGGCTGTTATTGTAACCACCAAACGACCGTCTCTCTGCATCTTTGCTTTTCCAAACTAAGGACCTTGGACAAGGCTCGAGCGTTGTTTGTTGGTAGTTGTAGTCATTTCAATGTTCTTTGACAAATCCGAATGCATATTCTACGAAAATCTCCAAAACTACAGTCTCCATGAGCCTTTGCATCAAGTCGCTCTGTGTACACTGTCAACAGCAGGGGCGGCCTTCAAGGCGTCGTGGTAACCAAGTACTGCTATCGCCTAGAAACCAGAGCTCCTATTCTCGAAAATATTACGTAAAGACACCAGCCCGAAAAATCATTGAGTTCTGGCTCCGTGCGTTAAGTTTCCTGTCCTATGTGGTTCATAGAATAACGATTCCGTGCAGGGCTTTTTTCTATTTTTTATGTGTTCTTTTTTACGTTGGCACCGGCTGTTGTCATTCTGCGCACAATGATGATTCGCAGTCCGGAATCTCCCTGGTGTTTGCCATCGATTTGAGATGCGGATTAAGGGGCGAGGACGTACTGAGGGAGGCTGTGGTTGGAAGCTGTTTAATTATTTGCCGTTGCAACGAAGTTAGCGGAAAATTTGCATTTTGGGGCGTCTTCGCTGGGAGGGACGCAATCAGCGGCCGGGCAGTTGTAGTTGTCAGGGCAAAGCTGCGCCGTGTCATTTTGTTTCGCTTTGGAAATCCTCAGTTGATCGCGGTAGTGCCACTGAGGGATGTTCTTCGTTCAGATTTATGAATGGTAGTCTGACATTGTGTTCGGCCTATTTCATACGCTTTTACGGGGTCTGAAATATTTTGCTGCTAGTTCGTATCTGGGAAGTAACATGAAAAACGGTAGTAATTATGGCTGATGATAGGGCAGCGGATTAGCGTGCGGATTATATTTTTTTCCTGTAGTCCAGTCCACTATCAGATGTGCTCATTTTCTGTTTATTTGCTTGTTTTGTTCTAATGTATTTTAATTTCTCAACGAGTCTGTTCTATATGGAGTTAAACGGCATCAATAATGTTTTTTAAAACACGGATGTTTATAGGAGGGTGTTTTATCAGAAGTTTAAATATTTTACAGATTTTAATGATGGGAAAAAGTTAAATCTGAGAAGGTCTGAATGTATTTAGTTAGAGAAATAAATGCAGGAGTGAATGTTAAATGGCTTTTACCGGTGTAATATCCATTTGTCCAGAACACGTTCAGAATTTATGATATAGGCTAGTTGAACAAATGTTAATGTATATTTAACTGCATCAATCGTACTAAAATGACTATTTTCGATTAGAATATTCTGTCCAATTCTTTTGAGAAGCTAGATCGCCTGACTTCTATCCGTTTATCAGTGTAACAGAAATGTACTGATGGTGGTTCATGTAAGGATAGAATATCTCTGAACCTGTAGTTTAAATACTTAGATATTAGAAAAATATTGTCAAATATCATGGCGGACCGAACTGCTCCTCGTTGCCAACTGAGATTGGAGTGGATTTACGGGTACAGGGGACATCAGTGCCGCAACAACCTGTACTACACCGCGGGCAAAGAGGTCGTGTACTTCGTGGCTGGGGTCGGCGTGGTTTACAACACCAGAGAGCACACCCAGAAGTTCTATTTGGGACACAACGATGACATTATTAGGTAAGTCTGTTGCATTGTTTCATTTTCTCCTTGTTTGCTCTTTTCCCGTGAAACTGATACTGTATGGCCCCAAACAGTTGGAAAAAGTCACCTTTTTGGTCATAGAACGTGAACAAATAAGATGTTTAATTTGGCTCCACCAGACACTTGGGGCTGAGACCCTGGTGTGGCGGTTGTAACGGTGGGAAACTGATCTGAAATATTGGGAGGGGCCCAGACATTTTTGACAGTGATTCACTCCCTTGTTTACTAAAGATGCTCGCGGGTGACTGTCTCTCAAGCACCGAATGATCACAGAGTTCATGCGGAACGGATAAATTGTCCAAATGCAGCCGGTGACTCAATTTACTCGCGCGTTAATCCCAACAGATTCTATTATGTATAATAATATTACGCGTGCATGATTTATAGTTTCTCATAAACCATCTTGACATGATATAAATTATCCATCCCCAGAGAGTTCTCAAGACCCCATGATTTCTTTGCAGTGTAAGATGAAATAATATCGCTGAAAAGACCCTCCTGAGGTGTGCGGTAGTTACAGAGAGTTACTGGAATGCTGCCGTATTAGAATGCGCTGCTGTCTGTCTTTGAGTTTAGAGACGTACCCGATGCAGAAGTAGAGTCACTTTCAGTGAATCATAGATTAGAGGCAGTGTATTATTCAGTAGCTTTGGTTTTTTACAGCAAAGTTTATTTTTTCTCCTGACAGTGTTCAACAAAAACATCACTTCCGTTTGAAACTGAAATCTGGATCACTGTACACATTCAAAGATTTTAGTTATTTTTTCTTTCTGCTGACAACTCCTGAAAAGCGAGGTTTTGTTCTCTGCTTTGCCCTCCCCCTGCGCAGCATCACGGTGAGGACCAAACACAAGCATCTGGGCTGCAGAGAATTTTGCTGTCTTCTGTAGCACCTTCTGTCACTGCTGTGCTTTCATCTTTATTTGGACTTCCCCGTCTGTGTCGCAGTTCTGAAACATGTATTTTTAGAGCAGGCTTTCACGTACCTGTCTGTGTATTCAAGTGTCAGAGCATCCTAGTTGACACACATGCCTATAAATAGTGTTTTCTGTCAAAAAGGGGTTAGTAATAGTTTGTTTTGTGAAACGCAGGTCATGTAGATAAATAAACAGGTATTAATGGTAAGATTCCCTGAGCTCTTCATGTCCAGAGTCAAGACTTGTCGCTTGGGTTCTGTATCCCTGCTCTGTGCTAATCCTGCTCTTCTCTGTGACTGACTGAATGTGAAACAGTGTCTCCTCTCTGCGCCATCTCTCTGTCCCTGTGCTGACCTGTCTCTCTGTCCCTGTGTTGACCTGTCTCTCTGTCCCTGTGTTGACCCATGTCTCTGTCCCTGTGTTGACCCGTGTCTCTGTCCCTGTGCTGACCTGTCTCTCCGTCCCTGTGTTGACCTGTCTCTCTGTCCCTGTGTTGACCTGTCTCTCTGTCCCTGTGCTGACCTGTCTCTCCGTCCCTGTGTTGACCCGTGTCTCTGTCCCTGTGCTGACCTGTCTCTCCATCCCTGTGTTGACCTGTCCCTCTGTCCCTGTGTTGACCTGCCTCTCTGTCCCTGTGTTGACCTGTCTCTCTGTCCCTGTGTTGACCTGTCTCTCTGTCCCTGTGTTGACCTGTCTCTCTGTCCCTGTGTTGACCTGTCTCTCTGTCCCTGTGTTGACCTGTCTCTCTGTCCCTGTGTTGACCTGTCTCTCTGTCCCTGTGCTGACCTGTCTCTCTGTCCCTGTGTTGACCTGTCTCTCTGTCCCTGTGCTGACCTGTCTCTCTGTCCCTGTGCTGACCTGTCTCTCTGTCCCTGTGCTGACCTGTCTCTCCGTCCCTGTGTTGACCTGTCTCTCTGTCCCTGTGCTGACCTGTCTCTCCGTCCCTGTGTTGACCTGTCTCTCCGTCCCTGTGTTGACCTGTCTCTCCGTCCCTGTGTTGACCTGTCTCTCTGTCCCTGTGTTGACCTGTCTCTCTGTCCCTGTGTTGACCTGTCTCTCCGTCCCTGTGTTGACCTGTCTCTCTGTCCCTGTGTTGACCTGTCTCTCTGTCCCTGTGTTGACCTGTCTCTCCGTCCCTGTGTTGACCTGTCTCTCTGTCCCTGTGTTGACCTGTCTCTCCGTCCCTGTGTTGACCTGTCTCTCTGTCCCTGTGTTGACCTGCCTCTCTGTCCCTGTGCTGACCTGCCTCTCTGTCCCTGTGCTGACCTGCCTCTCTGTCCCTGTGCTGACCTGTCTCTCTGTCCCTGTGCTGACCTGCCTCTCTGTCCCTGTGCTGACCTGTCTCTCTGTCCCTGTGTCTTGCTCTGTGGGAGCAGCTTGCCCGTCTGCTCTGCTCTGGCCCGTGTGTTTGTTTGGCAGCGTTGCGTGGTTTAAGTCTTTCACCATGGCGCCCAAACCAAGCTGCCACCAGTGACCACAGGAACAGCTTGAATGCAAACATGGCCTTGGTGTTTGTTCCGGAAAAACCTTCCCTGCTCCTCAGGTCCATTGTTTGAGGCTTTTAGCCCCCGTGGTGATATCGAGCACAGCTGTGAAATGCGCCTCAGTAACGACTTTCAAAACTCCCTCTGCCAGTGGACAAAGCCGCAATGTACAGCCACATCAGTAAGCCTGTGACAGGGCAGGTAAAACGATCAGGGTGAGAAGGACTGCAGGGGAAATAAGTCTCATGACTTGCTTATGCATGTGTCCTCAGCATCTCATAGAATATAAATATCCTCTTTCCCTATGTCTGGATGTCTCTGTAACACATTGGGTACTGCTGTGATTTATAGACGTTGGATTTTTGGAATGGGGAAATTGCGGAAATGAGATGGTCTCCACACAACATCAATGATAGATGTGTTCAGAGCAAACACACCATGGATAGCTCTGAAAACATCCCTAAGCCAGCAGGGTGGAAACAAAAGACATCTCGGTTCTATTGGACGTTTTTGTTCTGTGTTCTCTAGAGGTTTGGGTGTGTTTCCTGTGTGGGCCGTGGGATCCACACTCATCTGGCATGACTGGCTATTGGCTGCTGAGACTCACCAATGATAGTGTGACATATTGACACAAAAAATAGGTGGAGCCACCATACACTCACATAAAACAATGATTGGCTTGTGATTGCAGTTCCATCCATTGTGATGTCATGTTGCCTGGTGAGGATGCCGGCCCTCCTGTAAGTGTTCTGTGTGTCGTGACTCCACTGCGTCACACTGCTAAATACTGACATTTGAGAATGGTTCAATGTCATTCATCGGTGAGAACTTTCAGAAACATCTGAGAGCTCCATCGTAGGACCATGGAGCCACTTCCATTGTGTTGGTGAGACACATCTCAATTCATCCAATTAAATAAAAGATTAGAAATATTAAATGTATTCATTGAAAAATTGTCATTTTGCATTGTAGACCTCATGTACCATTTTGTGAATGAAATTTGAAAGAATTTCTAAAATTGTTCTGCTCAGGTAATGGGAGGCAGGTCATCCAGGGGTACACGCATTTCGGAAGGCAGAACGCTGGGCAGATCAGCGCGGCGGTTTGGTCACATGGCATCAGTGAGGCAGTCGTGCTCCTGTGTCCGTGCTGATTGGTACAGACACGTGTGCTGAACTGGGAGAGTCTGTGCACAGGGCGCTGCACCTTCTCCCTATTGGCCAAGAGGTGCTGCTTTCCCATTGGCTGCTGGGGGGAGACGAAAACATGTTGCTAAACATGATCGTATTTTTAATAGTCATGGAGTATCTTAGTTTTGACTGGCATGTGTGTGACATACACCTGTTCAGCAGGTACGAGTAACTTTGTTTCATCTGCATTTGCAGAGAGGCCTTTAGCAGAGGCTCTCATCCAGATCGCACATTCACAGTTAATGCTTTGATTTACACTCTGATGAAATGCCTCAGCTCACTCCTCTCCTCCTGCCGTTGTCTGTTTAAAAAAAAAAAAACCCCTCTCATTCATGGTCGTTTATTTCAGGACGGTGGGCTCTGTTCTCATGTTGACGTTTTTATGGTGGCTGTCATGTTGAGAGATGATTACCGTGTGTAATTTGTGAGAGGGCCATCTCGCCACGCTGCAGCCCAGCGCAGATTAATAAGAGGTCTGTGTCTCTTTTGTCTGAGAGACAGCAATGAAATTTAAGAGCAATTAGGGGTGTGATTAAGAGAGGGGCTGGTGGAGGCATGGTGAGGGGGGGCAACAAAATAAATTGGCAACTAGTGCAGACCCATGCTGCCTAGATGAGGTAATTGTATAATCACTTTCTTTAATTTTTCAATTAAATTGTGAAAACAGCGAAAACCAGCGACCCAGTGCAGATCTCCCCCACCACATTCTGGAACCTCTGCTTTACTGTTGCATCTTCTCTCTGCACTTCAGGTGCATATCTATAATGCATCACAACTATAAGACTGACAAACATCTGTTTCCATAATCAACCCAGCCAATCAAATCTGAGGGCCAATCACAGAGCCACTTAGGGCAGCCTATAGAAAAAAAATCAATACGTTTCAGAGACACGCTGTCAGTGACTGAGCGTCTGGAGTCAAGACCAAGAATGCCTCAATGGATCCTCTACTCTGCTCTTGGATTGAACCCTTTTGTAATCAAACTCTGTGTATTGTCAAAGATTTCTTATGTGCGTTCAGTGGATAGTTACACATTGACTTTCTGCATGTGTTCTGCATTAACTCAGGGTGTGGACTACATCGATAAGGCGTTTGCAGTAGTTGTCATGTAATTGCGGTGGTTAGCCCAATAGCGTGGGGGCGGCCGTGGCGGGATCGACCGGGCAGGTTTTATTGCGGGGGCCTGTTAGCGGTCGCCTGGCAGCATGTGCTTTATTGCTGCTGTCTGGTGTGGTAGGGTGTGCCTCCTTTCACAGAGACTGACCTGAGGGAGGGTTACAGACCGGCTTCACAGAGACTGACCTGAGGATGGGGTTACAGACCGGCTTCACAGAGACTGACCTGAGGATGGGGTTACAGACCGGCTTCACAGAGACTGACCTGAGGGAGGGTTACAGACCGGCTTCACATAGACTGACCTGAGGGAAAGGTTACAGACCAGCTTCACAGAGACTGACCTGAGGGAGGGTTACAGACCGGCTTCACAGAGACTGACCTGAGGATGGGGTTACAGACCGGCTTCACAGAGACTGACCTGAGGGAGGGTTACAGACCGGCTTCACAGAGACTGACCTGAGGGAGGGTTACAGACCGGCTTCACAGAGACTGACCTGAGGGAAAGGTTACAGACCGGCTTCACATAGACTGACCTGAGGGAAAGGTTACAGACCAGCTTCACAGAGACTGACCTGAGGATGGGGTTACAGACCAGCTTCACAGAGACTGACCTGAGGATGGGGTTACAGACCAGCTTCACAGAGACTGACCTGAGGATGGGGTTACAGACCAGCTTCACAGAGACTGACCTGAGGGAGGGTTACAGACCGGCTTCACAGAGACTGACCTGAGGGAGGGTTACAGACCGGCTTCACAGAGACTGACCTGAGGGAGGGTTACAGACCAGCTTCACAGAGACTGACCTGAGGATGGGGTTACAGATGGGCTTCACAGGAAGATGGTCTCGGTGCTGTCAGTGGGAGAGATACGGAGACGGAGCAGCCGTTTGTGTGTTAATCTGACGGACACCAGGGGCTGACAGGGAGGCAGTTACCCCACTGTACCCCACCTGAATGGGTGGGTGAGCAGCATACGAGAGCACCAGTTCTTTTAAGAAGAATTCCCCTTTCGACTGAAGTGTCATGCGGGAGGGGGCAGATATGGGGAGGGAAAAACCTCAGGCAAAACAGAGATACAAAGACACATTTTATTTTCAGAGACACAGGCAAGTTAAAATTCCCAATATGTGGGTTTTCCTCAGGTGTATACGCACCTTAACGGTTTTGAGATTGCACCTAATTTCTGTGCAGAGAAAAGCAATTCAGGAACCTGTCACCCTGTCGCCTCGGGAAGCCAGCGGTGATCGGCAGCAAGATGGGCAACTTTTAAAAGAAGGCAGAGGGAAAAGTGGCTCCGGGCCCATGCTGACCCTGCTCAACGGGGGCCGGGGGACCAGGTCCAGAGCTTGGGGCAGGCGGGCCCATGTTTGAGTGGACTTTGGCCAGTCTTGGTTGGACACAGTTTCTGTGGGCTGTGAAACCGTGTGTTTGGGTTGCAGTGCCGTGTGACGTTGAGAGGGTGCAGCTGCTGTAGCAAAGCACGTAACCTGCATCGCAACCATAAACACTGGGCTGTATAAAGGTCTACCGTGTGAAAACCTGGGATTACTGTCATTCATTTTTCAGTGAATGGCCTCCCATAGTGAAAGAGGTTCCCCTCAAAGTGACTTTGGAATAATGGAATGGCTAAATAAAATAAAAAAATGAAACGTGTGATAGGAATTATTTATGTCAAAGGCAGGGATTTGTGACGGCAGTATAAATGTTTAAACCAGAACACAGAGCGTGAATCCCTGTAAGCGCAGACACAGATAAAGTGGCAGTTTGTCATCGTCACAGCTCAGCGCTCACAGTTTGACACACGCAGGCTGCAGTATAAATATCTGATGAAGTAATGAAACTGGTCACCTCTGAAATTATGAGCCCGTCCACATTCAGGGCCAGAGATGGGCTTGCATGGGCCCGCTGTTTCCATCTTTCATTTTTAAGCTGCCTGCCACAGAGCCTGTGGTGATGGCCTTGTCATTGTCATACTGAGGATCGGATTTATAAGTAAGAGGTGATTTTTAAAAAAAATAATAATAATAATAATGATGTCAGGTATTCACACATCCATAAACGCACCATTACAGAAGACTCTGTGAAACTGAAGGTGGAATTAAATGTTGAGGAGAATGTTATGATAAAATGTAACGGTTTTTATTGAAATTTTCTTTATAACACACAGTCATGTGGTTAAGAGAATGCATTGGTGTGATTCGCAGAGAAAGAATATTGAATAAAAATACAGCAAGAACAAGCAGACACACCCAGCTGCCTGCTCAGATCCCCAGTGAACATTAGCGGCCTCTACTGACTGGTAGAGCAGCTGCAAGTAAGCAAATTGAGCTCACATTGAGTTTGTGTTCCTCCAGCATGATAGTATTTAATTTGTGATGTATCTGCGGTGTGAAAAGCAATAATATTTTTGACACTTGGATTGCAATAAGTCACAACTTTGCCTTCCTCTATTCATTGTGTAACTAAATATTAAAAATATTAATTTGATTTACACGTCAGGATTTCTGAAGTAATTAACTAAAATTACACTATGACACTATGATTTTACAGGTTAGCTTTGCCCAGTCCTGCCTCTAGGAGCTCCTGATTAGTGGAACTGAATGACTGACAGGTGGATGGTCAGGGCTCAATACTAGACCTGGCTTTGCATCAGCAACTATATAAATAAAAATACCAGCCTGGCTAAACAAACCTTAGCTCTGTTTTTCTGGCGTGACCCCACCAATGATATTTCCTGCGTTAGCCAGTCAGCACATCCCATTGTACTCTGTGTGTATGTAGCTGTTTTCAGTGGGTTTTAGTGTGAAGAAAAAGAGCATCGCCAAGCCCATGTCCTTAATTCACCTATGCTAATGCTGCACTGGGCCGTTTGGCTAATGAACTCACGCACAATGCCCTGATAAATCCAAACACAGCAGAGACGCACTCCTGACCCTGCATGCTTGGTTTTTAACTGAAAAAAAAAACCCTAGGAGCAGAGCCAGTAGTTACTCAGCTACGCTAATAACTCAGGTCTGTCTCCCTCTGCACTGATCTGTACAGTGGAATTCAAAGAGCGTGGAACAAAAAAAAAAACCACCAGCAGCAGACCCGGTGGGTGCTGAGCAATGCTAACCCAGCATGCACGTGGCTTCCAGGCTACCTGTGTCCTCCCAGTAACCCCGCACTGCTGGGCCCTGAGGGAGAGGGAAGGAGCGGAGAGGGAAGGGTCACAAGCCGGGGGTTTGTGTGTGAAACGGCAGTGTTAACTCCAGCCCCAGCTAACGCAGGCACCGCCCGGCGGAGAGTGAATTACAAATGCATATCGATCTCGCCCTGCTCTCAGCTCCACAATTAACAAATTAGATTTTTATGACAGGGTTTTTTTTGTCATTCTTGCTTTTTGTTTAATCCAGCAAAGCGGCAGTTTATTTAATGACGTCCCTGGTGCTTTTGAGAGACAGCGGTGCTGAGTAAGCCTAACAGACTGAAAATACGCCTGTGATTTATTTATATTCCCCGCGTTGATCGCTTAGTTGCCGCCCTCATACAGCAGAGAGAATGTGTGCTCTCTAAGATCATTTATCATAATTATTGATTATTTATTGATGTAGCATAAACTATATTGGAGGAATTACTGTGATGTGATTGAATCAGTTTATACCATGGCCTTGTTAAAAACTCATTTGTGATTGGTTGAGAGTGAATTGTGTGTATTATTTTCTGATTGTGTCTCAGTGTGGATGGTGTCTCAGTGTGGATGGTGCGTGATGGTGCCGTATCCTGTCCTCCTTATGGGACAGCCGAAGGGCGCCCCCTGTGTGTGGGGCATCTGTCAGTGGAGACTGTGACATGGAAGAACAGACCTGTCAGGTGGTGTAAAGTCACCCTCCCTCACAAAGCAAAGTCCTTGTATGTTTTAAAAAAACTTTTCTCCACATTCTGCCTCTTTTTCCCCTTTCAAACTGATCTGTGATTTCCATAATCTCCCCTGGCATCACCCTCTGTGCCTGTTCCATGAGTTTATCTTTGAATGGATCCAGGCTGGAGTTTGGCTGGAGTTCGTTTTTAACTTTTTTCCCCAAGAGAGTGTAAGAAAGAAGGGCGGAGCACACAGGGGAAATGAGACTGAAGTGTGAGCCGGCTGTGTTATGATCAGTGACACACAGAGCTCTGGCTGGTCCCGGAGAATGTGAATTTTGGCGACAGGCAAAAGCTGAGGAAATAACCCTCCTTGTTGTGTGAGTGCATGTGAATGAGGAATAAATTCAGGTCCTACGGGTCAGATCGATAAATAAAAGCAGGAGCGAGCCGCCTGCATTAAAATCAGGGCAGCGTCTCCTTGAGACAGCCGCTGCCGACGGCCCTCTTATCAACTGGCATACCAGACAGGTGAATATTAATGATGGAAAGCCATTGGGCCCCAGGAAGCCGTGCATTGTTTCGCCTTTCTACCGTCTGCCCCGTGAATGCAAAACGCTTCCAGAATGCTGAGAGAGGCTCCGGGTGGATTTACCGTTTGATTCGTGTTGTAATTTTGATGAGAACGTTCGCTTGACTGTTTGGCGTTTTGGGTTAACGCAATTTTATTACTTCCTCTTGGTATGCGGCGGTGTGACATGGTTGTTGTTCCTGAGTTACTGAGCGAATGAGGGAGCGTTACATTTCCAGCTAGTTCCATCACCACTCTAAGCATTTATTCAAGAACAATTTAATACAATTTGATGGACAGAGCCTTTGAACATTTTATTTTTTAAATTCTTGTCAGACTCACGAAAGACATTTTCCAGGCACGTATCAATAAACGGATATCTATGAAGCTGGACAATGTGTTATGTAATTCCAAAGAAAAAGAAGAAATTGTTAGGTGAGTATTTGCAGGTTTATTTTTCTTTTCCCCCCCTAATGTTTCTCTCCACCTTAGCGGGTCGGGCTAATGGGCGGGTCGGGCGGATGAGGGAAGCTGAAGGCTCGTGGTGGTGCGGATGAGGGAAGCTGAAGGCTCGCGGTGGTGCAGATGAGGGAAGCTGAAGGCTCGCGGTGGTGCGGATGAGGGAAGCTGAAGGCTCGTGGTGGTGCGGATGAGGGAAGCTGAAGGCTCGTGGTGGTGCGGATGAGGGAAGCTGAAGGCTCGCGGTGGTGCGGATGAGGGAAGCTGAAGGCTCGCGGTGGTGCGGATGAGGGAAGCTGAAGGCTCGCGGTGGTGCGGATGAGGGAAGCTGAAGGCTCGCGGTGGTGCGGATGAGGGCGGCTGAAGGTGCTGCAGCTACCCGTGTGTCACTGGGGTGTGACTGACTGACACTCTTACTCTGGGCAGTGAATCAGCCTGAAGGCCAGGATCTGAGGGCCTCAGTAATTGCTCTCTTGTGAATCCGACGGCACCAAACAGGGCCCTGAGAGGCACCCAGCGAGGATCTGACCTTTCTCAAACAAGCTGCTCCTAACCAAGTCTAATTATCTAAAGAAAGTCCGAGTGGGGAGAAGGATGTAAAAACAATTAAAAGATATCATGACTTTAATCCCTTGACTGTGACTCAGCATAACTCATAAAATAGTTTTCTTATCTTTTCAAGATGAGACACAAAGTCCATACATACATAGATAGCCATAACATGAGTGTGTGGAGCTCTGTAGGGTCTAGTTTTACTGAAACGTACCATTAAAGAAATCTCCATTGATCCCCAGAAAAAGTTTAATGTTTAGAAATTTCACAGATCACCAAGCCCAGGAGATGGAAGACAGATGTGGCAGTCCAGACTTTCAATCATACGCCCATTCTCTTTATTCTGGGGGAACGGAATCTAACCGTCTAAATGACTCACACGCCCATTCTCTTTATTCTGGGGGAACGGAATCTGACCGTCTAAATGACTCATACGCCCATTCTCTTTATTCTGGGGGAACGGAATCTAACCGTCTAAATGACTCACACGACCATTCTCTTTATTCTGGGGGAACGGAATCTAACCGTCTAAATGACTCACACGACCATTCTCTTTATTCTGGGGGAACGGAATCTGACCGTCTAAATGACTCACACGACCATTCTCTTTATTCTGGGGGAACGGAATCTAACCGTCTAAATGACTCACACGCCCATTCTCTTTATTCTGGGGGAACGGAATCTAACCGTCTAAATGACTCACACGCCCATTCTCTTTATTCTGGGGGAACGGAATCTGACCGTCTAAATGACTCATACGCCCATTCTCTTTATTCTGGGGGAACGGAATCTAACCGTCTAAATGACTCACACGACCATTCTCTTTATTCTGGGGGAACGGAATCTAACCGTCTAAATGACTCACACGACCATTCTCTTTATTCTGGGGGAACGGAATCTAACCGTCTAAATGACTCACACGCCCATTCTCTTTATTCTGGGGGAACGGAATCTAACCGTCTAAATGACTCACACGACCATTCTCTTTATTCTGGGGGAACGGAATCTGACCGTCTAAATGACTCACACGCCCATTCTCTTTATTCTGGGGGAACGGAATCTAACCGTCTAAATGACTCACACGCCCATTCTCTTTATTCTGGGGGAACGGAATCTAACCGTCTAAATGACTCACACGCCCATTCTCTTTATTCTGGGGGAACGGAATCTAACCGTCTAAATGACTCATACGCCCATTCTCTTTATTCTGGGGGAACGGAATCTAACCGTCTAAATGACTCACACGCCCATTCTCTTTATTCTGGGGGAACGGAATCTGACCGTCTAAATGACTCACACGACCATTCTCTTTATTCTGGGGGAACGGAATCTGACCGTCTAAATGACTCACACGCCCATTCTCTTTATTCTGGGGGAACGGAATCTGACCGTCTAAATGACTCACACGCCCATTCTCTTTATTCTGGGGGAACGGAATCTAACCGTCTAAATGACTCACACGACCATTCTCTTTATTCTGGGGGAACGGAATCTAACCGTCTAAATGACTCACACGCCCATTCTCTTTATTCTGGGGGAACGGAATCTAACCGTCTAAATGACTCACACGCCCATTCTCTTTATTCTGGGGGAACAGAATCTAACCGTCTAAATGACTTATTGACTAACGGATTAGAGCAGAGGGGAGCAGGATTGCTTTTCATTTGTTGTGAACAAAAGAGACTGAGGGCACACAGCTGGAGCACGTCGCTGCGGTTCAGCCTGTTTAATTACCATCCAGCCCTCTGCATTGCCGCGCTGGTTAGCTTCATTAACCCACAGCTCTCTATGTGGAACTGGCAGGCCACTGAATGCCTGCAGGTACAGTAGGAGAGGCACTGAAACTCTGCAGGTACAATAGGAGAGGCACTGAAACTCTGCAGGTACAGTAGGAGAGGCACTGAAACTCTGCAGGTACAGTAGGAAAGGCACTGAAACTCTGCTGGTACAGAAGAATAGGCACTGAAAGTTTGTGGTTGAAATGGGAGAGCTAAGCTCAATGGAGGAGTTTCATGCCTGGCCATTTTAATAATTTCTCAGTGTTGGAATTATTAGATTCCCCTCAGGAGAACAGTCCACAGAAAAGATCCTTTGACAGGAAGTACAGTGAACTGAATAGCCATTGCGCATTTCTGTGTTATGGAAATGACCCTGAAGCTGGAAATCATGTCAGGAGGGGGAGGGGGAAATCTCTGGTAGCTTGCCCCGACACAGTGCACTCAGGCTGGGTAATGAAGAGGAAATGCCCTGGTCTCTCCTGAGGCCTTCAGCAGCTAGGCATGGAGCTCTGAAATGCTGTGCTGCACTGAGGGCAGCTGGGAACAGAGCTGGCTGGAGGAGGTGTTGGAAAGTTTTTTGGGTGAAGAAGAACTTTTTAAATTTTACTTGGTTGTTCTAAGTTCAGCTAGCAGAGGGCAGAGCAGAGTTACCATGTGAACTTCTGCTCAACCACACACAGTGACTGAAACTCCTCAAGAGACTGAACCGTTCCCTCTGCTGGTGTCCCTCATCTCTCTCATGAGTAGCAGAGGTCCCTGCAGTGTTCAGACGGGACCCAGGGCTGGAGACTCCCTGTACTGTATATCTTCTCCTTGGTAACAACTTCTCTTCAACTCTGGTTTATGCAACAAAATGCTGTTGAAATGCTTGCTTCACAGAATACAACAGGGTGACAATCTATACAATTGAAGTTGTGCTTTCGTCTGTGCATTTTACTGTTCTTGGTACCCGACAGCAAAACCAAAAGCTGACAATACAATCGCAATTGTGTTGCGTAAACCTAAGATGTAAACATATTGTTCCTAAGGTGATAAGATAGCCACTACGACGTAACGATTAATGCGATGTTTTAGAATGCGTCGCAAGGAATTTCGTAATTCTCTCTGTGCAAATGAAACTCAGCGTCTCGCTGTATTTGCAGTGTAAATACATCTACGTTGAAGGGTAATTTCCACTCAATACATATGCACGCTGATTATCTCTCTAGGTTTGAAATGGGTAACGAACAGCAGCTTAGTCACGGCAATAGGTACAGCACAGTTTCCCTCTCGCTGTCCTAGGCGTCATTAGAGGGCAGGGATAGGTGAGGTCAGCGCAGTTCTGTTCTCTGTAGGGGTTTAAGTCGCGTAGCGCGGCTGTCTGTCTCCGCGTCGGCAGTTGCATAACCCCAGCGCTGGACTGCGGCGATTCGCTCCACTGTTTAAGGCCGTTTGTTCAAACTGTACGGGAGCAGGACAGCCACACGTCGGCTACGGAGTCACGTTTAAACCACGAGAGTCGCAGCACGGATCGCCTCCAATCGCTCAGAAATCCACTTAGTCTAACCCCCTTAAGTTACCTGAGAAAGGAATTAGAGCAAACTCGCCATAGATCAATAGTGAATGTAGCCGCGGATTCCGAGGGGATATACCAGTTAAACTCACAAACAATATCGCCAAGCAGTCCGGAAAGGACGGCCCGGTAAATAACGGAATCATATTACCGAGAAGGGAACATTGGATTAAGAATTAAATCTTTCACATTTTAACAAGATTACGCAGATACATTTCAAAGCTAAACGCATAAAATAACTCCCATGCTTTTTACTTTTTATTATTGCACAAAAATGATCATGTTCAGTAGAAGAGAACTTGGAATTTCGTTTGAAATTACAACCTTATTATATTTAGCATAAAGAAAAGTAAATGATCTTTATTATAGTGATACCAACTGCTTTATAATGCACAGCTGTGTCCAGCGTATCCCGTCACAGCTACCGACAGCAGAGACACGACTCAGAGCGCTAACTGCATGCGGCATGTAAGATGACAAGCACAACACTGGTTTTAATTTTGTTAAAATTATTTTGAAGAAATTATTGTACGATAAACTGGAATTTACCCCTAATTACCATTAATCTTTAGATGTTTAATACATTACAGGTAAGGGGTAGATTAAAGCACCAGCTCTGCCAGGAGAGTGAGATGAGGAAGAATACAGAGCTATGGGCAGAGAGTGAGCATGTAGCTTCTCCGTTTGGCAAACACAGGCAGGCTGAGACACACACAGGTTACACTATGTGTGCTGGAGGTATGGACAGTGCTGTATAGCAAGTTCTTTATAGTCCCATAATGCAGCACCAGCGGGCTGTGGACCGCCCCAACTGCCACCACAGCATCAGTGAGCGCTGAGCCCGACCAGCATGAGAATACTTTAACTCTGTGGATGCCTTTAGCATCTGGGAATACTGGAGAGGCAGGTGGCTGTCCTGTCCCAGAATGCCCTGGGTGCCTGTTCCAGTGTAGCATCTAAAAGTGTTCCAATGTGATCACGAGCAAGGAACCCTTTTTTGGTGCTGTTTAGAGACATTTTATCCATAGCGTGTCTCAGTTCATTTCACTGACATTTTTTTAAAAATTGAGAAAAAATATAATGCATGGTTAATGACCTGAGCCTCGCTTCATTCACTTTGCCTCCGTTTGCAGTATTTCCCCTCACCCTTTCGTGGTAGATAAGGTCACTGTCTGCATGTGTCAGCGCACTGTAGCGTGTAAAATGCAGACATAAATAATTAGACGGTGCTGAGGTGTTGTCTTAGCTCAGAAAGCCCAGTGCTGCTGTCAGATTATTTGGAAGCGCTCTGTGATTGTGATGTTAATGTGTGTGCAGTAGCTCCCTGTGATTCGTAATGTTTTCCTGTAAACCGTGTTTATCCAGCGCTTAAACTGTGACCAGCTGGCTGCACAAACAGCTGCTGTTTGCAGCCATTTCTTTCTCTCTCTCTCTCTCTCTCTCTCTCCCTCTCCCTCCCTCCCTTCCTCCCTCTCTCTGGGTTTGAGCGACGCGTCGTAGTAGTGGGCAGTGTCCTGAATTGTAGGTTTATGTTCCTTTGTGCGTCTCCCTAAGGAGGCAGATCCAAACATGAGGAGAAGGTAGCATTTATTGGGTTCACGCAGTGTGTAATTATCATGATTGAAAATGGAAGTGAGGGCCGTTCATTAAGGCAGAGTGAGGGAGCGAGCCGTGCGGCGCTGTGTAGCTTATGGGCCTTTCACAGAGACCGCATGGTCCCCGTGCCAGGCCGCAGCCAGCAGGAGCGGCAGATAAGAGCGGTGAGGAAAAGGGCTGGAATTGAACTCGTCTTGTTTTGCATCAGGCCCCTCAACCCCCCCAGCCATGACGACCCTCTCACCTGCCTCCTCAGAGATTCTGTTCCCAGGTGTGGCTTGGCCATTCTACCGTTCAGTCCGGCTCTCGCCTGCATCACGCACAATATCCACCTGTACAAACATATTATACCCTAAAACATAAACTTCATAAATCTGCTTGTAGCTCTAATTTGTCTTAGTGTCTTTTATGTAAGCTAAGAGAAATATGTATTATATTTAACGTTATCTTTAGTACCTCCACATGCTGTGTAAAGGTGTATGGCACATCTATCCCTTCCTCAGGTCTGATGTGATTAGCCATCCCTTCAGAAAAGGATGTTTTTCAGATGATATGGATTTGTAGTCTGAATGGATGTGAGTTTGTGGTCTGAATGGATGTGAGTTTGTGGTCTGAATGGATGTGAGTTTGTAGTCTGAATGGATGTGAGTTTGTGGTCTGAATGGATGTGAGTTTGTAGTCTGAATGGATGTGAGTTTGTGGTCTGTATGGATGTGATTTGTAGTCTGAATGGATGTGATTTGTAGTCTGAATGGATGTGAGTTTGTGGGCTGAATGGATGTGAGTTTGTGGTCTGAATGGATGTGAGTTTGTAGTCTGAATGGATGTGAGTTTGTGGTCTGAATGGATGTGAGTTTGTAGTCTGAATGGATGTGAGTTTGTGGTCTGTATGGATGTGATTTGTAGTCTGAATGGATGTGATTTGTAGTCTGAATGGATGTGAGTTTGTGGTCTGAATGGATGTGAGTTTGTGGTCTGAATGGATTTGAGTTTGTGGTCTGTATGGATGTGATTTGTGGTCTGAATGGATGTGAGTTTGTAGTCTGAATGGATGTGAGTTTGTGGTCTGTATGGATGTGATTCATAGTCTGAATGAATGTGATTTGTAGTCTGAATGGATGTGATTTGTGGTCTGAATGGATGTGAGTTTGTGGTCTGAATGGATGTGAGTTTGTGGTCTGAATGGATTTGAGTTTGTAGTCTGAATGGATGTGAGTTTGTGGTCTGAATGGATGTGAGTTTGTGGTCTGTATGGATGTGATTTGTAGTCTGAATGGATGTGATTTGTAGTCTGACTCTTATTCCCAGGCAGGCATGTGATTCCCTCTGATTTCAGAACCCTGGTGCCTTCCCTCCAAATCCAACTGATCTATTTTTCATGAAGTCATACGGAACCCTCAGGGAGAGGATTGAGCTCATTTGTAAAGCTATCTTCAGTAATTAAGCGTATCAGTAAACTCCCAATGCACCTCAAGGGCAAATATTGTTTAATCATAGTTAAGTCCCTTTAAGTGGTCTACATATTTTTTGCTAAAAAAATCTAATTGGTAATGCTTGCATCAGTGTTAAATGGCGACTCAATGGTGGTACCCCTCCCAGCATTGCAGTGTGTGTTATTTTTCTCAAATGGTTTGAGGTCACACAATCTTCTCCCATAAAGGAGCTGGGTAATGAGATTTCCTCAGTGAAATACCGGCACACACGGCCTGGCCTGCCTGCAGTGCATTTATATTTCACAAAGCGAAATGCAAAGTAGCTGCTGCAGCTCAAATCAAATCCATGATGTGAGACAGAAGCCATTATGAAGCCCTCCAAGTGTTAATACTGTATGTGCCGCGTTCCCTTCCAAGGGCCGAAGCCATTACAATATTACAATATTCCTTAAGTTTAAATGAGCAGAAGTGTATTGGTTGGTGGAGTTCAGGGAAACGGTTGTGCAGAAATTGGTGACCATTAGATCCTGTGACACACAGTGCCACTTTGGGGGGTGAACAGCAGGAACTTCAAAGGGAGGATAAATCGGGGTGTTTTGTGAATAAATTGGTGTGGGCCTCTGAGATGAAGAGCAAGCTGGAGGCCAGGCAGCCCAGTGCTGGGAGAATGTTCCAGAAGCAGCAGAGCTGCTGGGTCTTAGTGTGAGTGGTGTGCATTGCAGGAGAGAGGGACCCACTAAAGCTGAGGGAGGCAGTGGGTGGCATGTGGGGCCAGGCTCCACGATGTGTAGACCCCAGGCTCGGCTGACTGTAGCCCCCAGGCTCGGTGGACTGTAGGCT
>JAFBMS010000374.1:0-100000 GCA_019788955.1 Albula glossodonta
CACACACACACTCTCTCACTCACACACACACACTCTCTCACACAAACTCACTCACTCACACACACATACACTCTCTCTCACACAGTCCCTCTCTCTCCGACACACACATACACTCACACTCTCTCTCACACACACACACTCTCTCACTCACACAAACTCACTCTCTCACACACACACACACACACACACACTCTCTCTCACACTCACACAGTCCCTCTCTCTCCGACACACACACACACACTCTCTCACACACACACACACACTCTCTCACTCACACAAACTCACTCTCTCACACAAACTCACTCACTCACACACACACACACTCTCTCTCACACTCACACAGTCCCTCTCTCTCCGACACACACACACACACACACACACACACAGTCCCTCTCTCTGTCAGAGACACACACACACACACACACACACACACAGTCCCTCTCTCTCTCAGAGACACACACACACACAGTCCCTCTCTCTTAGTCAGGCACACACACACACACACACACACACACAGTCCCTCTCTCTCAGTCAGACACACACACACACAGTCCCTCTCTCTCAGAGACACACACACACACACACACACACACACACACACACACACACACACACAGTCCCTCTCTCTCAGTCACACACACACACACACACACACACACACACACACACACACACACACCCTCTCCCTCAGACACACACACACACACTCACTCACCTGGCTCTTGTTGCTGGACTGTACAGCCTGTTTCCATTGGCTGATGAGCTGCACCAGCATCTTGACGGCATTGTCCAGCAGGGTGGGGTGGATGTCGGTCACCTCACGCACGATGAAATACGCGAAGCCCGACAGCACGTCCTCCCGCCACTCGGGGAAGTCCACCATGAGCGCCTGCAGCGTGGTGAAGGCCAGGCCGCGCAGCTCCTCATCCATGTGGATGGTCAGCCTGCAGGGCACACCAGCACACAGCTCCCTCAACGGCGCCCCCTGCTGTTCACACTGCCAAAACGCCATTCTGGTCTATGTAGTTCTTATGTAATTCATGCACTAACTTTAGATTTTAGACTTTTACACTAAAAATGATAATCATGTGTTATTACAACAAAAGGTATGAGAAAATAATTCAGAGTTTTTGGTGCAGCAAAAAGTGCTTTTCAGGACTTTTCTCATGACTTTCTAGGCTGCTGTTTTGGAGGGTTAGAAAATGTTTTTAAATACTACTGTCAGCGCCGGTATGGAGTTATTATGTAACAGCAAGGAACAGAGGCACTGCTAAGCTGAAATGTGCAATGGAGGGTCAGAGGTCAGATTTGGGAGGTGGTTACTTGGCCAGCAGCTCGATGAGGTCCTGCCTGCTCATTCCATCTGGAATCAGCCGAGGAATGGCTGCCACACACGTCCGGAATAGATCAATCTTCGGCTTTCTCTCCCCCCTACGACAGACACACACACACACACACAGTTAGGTTTCCATGGTGTAATGATATGACAGGGTGCTGTAACAGAGGTCATGTGACAGGGTGCGAGAGGGTGGTGTAAGACAGGTCATGTGACAGGGCTGACGCTCACGTGATCATGTCCTCGGGCTCCTTGTTGGACATCTGAACGTTGGTCATGCTCATGGAGCGCCCCACCTCTTTGTCCAGGTGCCGTAGGATGCTGTCCAGGGCCTTCCGCACCTGGGGGTAGTACAGGGACATTCCTGCAACAGCACACACACCAGTCACCTGACTGAAGCAAAGCATTGTGGGTAGTACAAGGACATTCCTGCAACAGCACACACACCAGTCACCTGACTGAAACAAAGCATTGTGGGTAGTACAAGGACATTCCTGCAACAGCACACACACCAGTCACCTGACTGAAGCAAAGCATTGTGGGTAGTACAGAGACATGTATGTAACAGTGAACACACCAGTCATCTGACTGGAGCAGGGCATTGTGGGAAACACACCTATGACTTTGGCCTCCTCGTCGGTCAGCGTGGTGTTAAGGAAGATCTTCTTGACACGCAGGGTGTTGCCGGATGGCAAAATGACCCCTGTGGTTGGCATGGGCGGCTCGCCTTCCTTCTGCTGCAGGCTGTCCGCTATCACCAGGAATGCCCGGAGCCCAATGTTCATCCTCTGAGAGAGAAGGAATCACACACACAGAGGAGTGAGATATATACACACACACACACACACACACACACAGTGAGACGTGCACACACACAAAGGAGTGAGACAAACACATGAGTGAGACATACACACACAGAGGAGTGAGACGTGCACACATACAGAGGAGTGGGACGCAGAGGGAGAGAAGAGTGAGACACCTACACTAAGAGGAGTGAGATAAACACACACACACACACAGAGGAGTGAGATGAACACAGAGAGGAGACGCACACACACACACACACACACACACACAGGAGTGAGACACACACACAGAAACTTTTCTTATGGCCAATTCACATGCGCTGTATTTATTTTACATGATGCTCAGACAATGTTATGTTTGCAATAAAACCAATATATGTCACAGAGGAATGTTGTGTCAGTGGTGTGTCAGAATGAGAGTGAGGAGCAGGCCTTCACCTCTGGATTTATTGTGAAGGTCTTGTGCGATTTCCCCACACACAGAAGGTCATAAATGATCTCTTTCATGGCAAAATCAAGTCTTTCCTGAAAGAATCAAAAATACCAAACATCAGTCAAACAGTGTTCCTGGGGATGGATCAAGAGAGCAGGCATCGGAAATCAGCAGAGATCTCTCACCTGAGCTACCTGTACCTGCACACACTCACCTGAGCTATGAACTGGATGATCTTGACGAAGATGTTGAGGGGTGTGTCCCGCGGGACCACACTGCGGGATCCTTTGGGAAAAAGTGCTGAAACAATGCTGAGCAAACGGCTGCCAAAGAGAAACACAGAAAAACACAAACAGCACAGGTCATCTCAGACACCAGCTAAGAGAGACACACAGGTCATCTCAGACACCAGAACAGAGAGACACACAGGTCAACTCAGACACCAGAACAGAGAGACACACAGGTCATCTCAGACACCAGCTGAGAGAGACACACAGGTCAACTCAGACACCAGTTGAGAGAGACACACAGGTCAACTCAGACACCAGCTGAGAGAGACACACAGGTCAACTCAGACACCAGCTGAGAGAGACACACAGGTCATCTCAGACACCAGCTAAGAGAGACAGACAGGTCAACTCAGACACCAGAACAGAGAGACACACAGGTCAACTCAGACAAAAGCTGAGAGAGACAGACAGGCTCCGATAGCAGCAAAGGGGAATAACCCATAAAACACTGAATACTCTCAAAAGAAAAACACAAGTGTGTGTGTGTGTGCCATGTGCGTGAGCACAAAAGTGTGTGTGTGTGCTGTGTGAGTGAACGCATAAGTGTGTGTGTGTGCGCTGTGTGAGTGAACGCCTAAGTGTGTGTGTGTGCGCTGTGTGAGTGAACGCCTAAGTGCACGCGTGTCTGTGTATGCATGAGTTATGATTTTGTGGCTGGTTTTGTGTGTCTGGGTGCCTGTATGATATTGTGTGCGTGTCTGTCTGCCTGTCTGTGTGTGTGTGTCTGCCCCTTTGTGTGTGATATTGTGTGTGTGTAGGACAGTGTGTTCTCACTCACCTCTGTGTAACAGTGTTGCTCTCACACTTGATGCGGATGATATAAACCCACAGCAGCCGGTACAGCGACTCTAGAGCCACACGCGACATTTTGGGGTCCTTATTCTGTGGGAGAGATCAGAGTCTTACACAAGGTGGTGCACACACACACACACACACACACAATATAATACAGGCACACTCACACAATGTTATACAGACCAGGCACCCTGACTGAGAAAAAGAATGTGTGAGTATGTGTGACAGAACAACCACACACACACCCCAAACACACAATACAGACAAACATCTCAAATACACAAAATACAGACACACAGCTACATAAGCACACAATAAAGTCATACAAGCATTCACCTTGACATCACTTATTTTTAAAAACACATTTGCAAATTCAGGATCCTGTTGAAGTACTAACTGCAGCTATTATAGGGATGAAGTGATGTCACATCCTCTAAGGTACCTGGACATATGAGAGAGCACCATCTCACCCTCTCTCTCTCTCACACACAAGCACACATACACGCACGAGCACACACACACACAAACAAGCACACACACACACACACACAAGCGCACATACACACACATGCACGAGCGCACACACACACACACACACACACAACCACACACACGCACACACACACACACACGCACACACACACACACACACACACACAAGCACACACACACACGCACGCACGAGCACACACACACACACACACACACACACACACACACGCACGCACGCACAAGCACACACACACAAACAAGCACACACACACACACACACGCACGAGCACACACACAAACACACCTGTACACACATGCACAGCACACACACATTCACATGCACACAGGGAGAATCACTAAACCACAGGCATGGCCACACAGGGGGTGTGGCACTGGGCGTGGCAGGGCTACAGGGGCGTGGCTGACTCACCTGCAGTGTCTCTATCTGTTTTCTGATACTGTTGTTTGAGGGCATCTAGACCGAGTGAACGTGAGACAGCGAGAGACAGAAAGGAGGGTGGGGCCAACATGCAGGTTAGAACAAAAGCAAAGGACAAAAATGACTAAAAACAGACAAACAAGAAAAAAACCAAAAAAAACAACAAAAACCACCTGGCAGCATGACATCTGAACATAGATGAATCTCCCCACCCCCCTTCCCCCCACAGCAGAGGATTCTGGGATGTGCTTTGAACAGTTTTAAGATCAAACAGCAGGAAGGATCTGTAGAGGAGGCATGCAGAGCTGGGCTGGGGTCCCCCTGCATCCACACACAGGCAGCTACGCTAAGCTACATGAACCAGACCGGGCTGGGGTCCCCCTGCATCCACACACAGGCAGCTACGCTAAGCTACGCTAACCAGACCGGGCTGGGGTCCCCCTGCATCCACACACAGGCAGCTACGCTAAGCTACACGAACCAGACCGGGCTGGGGTCCCCCTGCATCCACACACAGGCAGCTACGCTAAGCTACGCTAACCAGACCAGGCTGGGGTCCCCCTGCAGCCACGCACAGGCAGCTACGCTAAGCTACGCTAACCAGACCGGGCTGGGGTCCCCCTGCATCCACACACAGGCAGCTACGCTAAGCTACACTAACCAGACCGGGCTGGGGTCACCCTGCAGCCACACACAGGCAGCTACGCTAAGCTATGCTAACAAGGCCGGGCTGGGGTCACCCTGCAGCCACGCACAGGCAGCTACGCTAAGCTACGCTAACCAGACCAGGCTGGGGTCCCCCTGCATCCACACACAGGCAGCTACGCTAAGCTACACTAACCAGACCGGGCTGGGGTCACCCTGCAGCCACACACAGGCAGCTACGCTAAGCTATGCTAACAAGGCCGGGCTGGGGTCACCCTGCAGCCACACACAGGCAGCTACGCTAAACTACGCTAACCAGGCTGGGCTGGGGTCACCCTGCAGCCACACACAGGCAGCTACGCTAAGCTATGCTAACCAGGAAGGGCTGGGGTCACCCTGCAGCCACACACAGGCAGCTGCGCTAAGCTATGCTAACCAGGCTGGGCTGGGGTCACCTTGCAGCCACACACAGGCAGCTGCGCTAAGCTAAGCTAACCAGGCAGGGCTGGGGTCACCCTCCGCACCTTCAACAACTACTGAGCTGCTCGGTAAAAGTGACCCTATCACAACATCCAGCCAATCAGCATGAGGGACAAAGGAGAAACATCACACCAGGGACAGAGAGACCAGATAGGCTAATTCCATTTGGTAGCTGGAAAGCAAAACAATGTTTCCATGTTGGCATGGATAGACTGAACCAGGGACAGGCACTATGGGCCCCGGAGATGTCTCTGGTTTTCCCTCCACATGAAGCAGAGTGCATTATCATACAATGTTAGGCTTAATGAGTGCAGCTGAGCAAATGGCAGAGGTGGGGGAGGTGTCTCACCACTCAGCCTCAGACACTTAATTTCCAGACCCGTAATTAAGAGCACAGATGGAAGGAAAAGCAGGACTGGCTCTGGCGCTCCAGGACCGGGGCCACCGTCCCACGGGCTGCGGTAGGGAGGCGGGGCATGGGCAGCAGCTTGTGTGTGAATGCAGGTTTTTTGGGTGAGAGGTTAAGGGGTGCAGATTTATGATTATAGAGGTTGATGCATGGTGTGGGGGGGGGGGGGGGGGTCGCAAAGGAAACCTGGCCACAATCAGTATGCCATCATTAACTCCGCCCACTGACCTTAACCCTTACCCAATCAGAGCGTACGTAACAGAGGGGCCACTTAGAATCACACACAGGTGGGAAATCACTCCATGATCAGCTCACACACACACACAGAAAACCACACAACACTGTGCGGAAAACACACTCCGCAACAGACACACACACACACAGAGCACCACATAACACTGTGCGGAAAACACACTCCGCAACAGACACACACACACACACACACAGAGCACCACACAACACTGTGCGGAAAACACACTCCGCAACAGACACACACACACAGAGCACCACACAACTCCATGCGGAAAACCTTAACCCTTACCCAATCAGAGCGTACGTAACAGAGGGGCCACTTAGAATCACACACAGGTGGGAAATCACTCCATGATCAGCTCACACACACACACAGAAAACCACACAACACTGTGCGGAAAACACACTCCGCAACAGACACACACACACACAGAGCACCACATAACACTGTGCGGAAAACACACTCCGCAACAGACACACACACACACACACACAGAGCACCACACAACACTGTGCGGAAAACACACACCGCAACAGACACACACACACAAAGCACCACACAACTCCATGCGGAAAATACACTTTGCAACACAACACAACCCAACACCATGAAAGACACTGCTATACCATACAGCCTGTGATTGATTCACAATTTTTTTTCCGACTAGCCAATGATTGGTTTGTGATTCGCTAGGGACTGATTTGTGATTGGTCAGTAATTCAGCCTTCGTACAATTCCACAAAGCAACACCACAGAGAGCTGCAGTTGTAAATAAGTGCAGGAAACACTGCCCCCTACTGGAATCATTACATTACACACCTCCTGACACATCAGCACAGTAATGTACAAAATTTACACAACTGTAATAAAGTGCGTAACCACGAGCTGTACATACTCTCAGTCACTACAAAGTAGGATTCAGGAAAACAGTGTATATAATGGAGCATAGTGTAAACAGGCTATAAGGCTGTACAGCCAAGTACACAGGAGGGGAGTGGAGTGTAAACGGGCTATAAGGCTGTACAGCCAAGTACACAGGAGGGGAGTGGAGTGTAAACAGGCTGAGGGGAGTGCAGTGTAAACAGGCTATAAGGCTGTGTAGCCAAGTACACAGGAGGGGAGTGGAGTGTAAACGGGCTGAGGGGAGTGCAGTGTAAACAGGCTATAAGGCTGTACAGCCAAGTACACAGGAGGGGAGTGGAGTGTAAACGGGCTATAAGGCTGTACAGCCAAGTACACAGGAGGGGAGTGCAGTGTAAACGGGCTATAAGGTTGTACAGCCAAGTACACAGGAGGGGAGTGGAGTGTAAACATGCTGTAGGTAGTGCAGTGTAAACGGGCTGAGGGGAGTACAGTGTAAACGGGCTGTAGGTAGTGCAGTGTAAACGGGGTATGGGGAGTGCAGTGTAAACGGGCTGTAGGTAGTGCAGTGTAAACGGGGTATGGGGAGTGCAGTGTAAACGGGCTGAGGGGAGTGCAGTGTAAACGAGCTGTAGGGAGTACAGTGTAAACGGGCTGTAGGTAGTGCAGTGTAAACGGGGTATGGGGAGTGCAGTGTAAACGGGCTGAGGGGAGTGCAGTGTAAACGAGCTGTAGGGAGTGCAGTGTAAACAGGCTGTGGGTAGTGCAGTGTAAACAGGGTATGGGGAGTGCAGTGTAAACAGGGTATGGGGAGTGCAGTGTGAACAGGGTATGGGGAGTGAGAGTGTAAAAGGGCTGTGGGGAGTGAGAGTGTAAACGGGCTGTGGGGAGTGCAGTGTAAACGGGGTATGGGGAGTGCAGTGTAAACGGGGTATGGGGAGTGCAGTGTAAACATGCTGTAGGTAGTGCAGTGTAAACGGGGTATGGGGAGTGCAGTGTAAACATGCTGTAGGTAGTGCAGTGTAAACGGGGTATGGGGAGTGCAGTGTAAACGGGGTATGGGGAGTGCAGTGTAAACGAGCTGTGGGAATGATGCAGTACCTTCAGATGAGACAGGCAGTTCTGCAGGAATATGTGCCAGTTGTTGAGGAAGAACTGTTTCTGACTGACACACAGCAAGCATGTGACCAAGGGATACAGAGCCTGGAGACAGCAGGAACACAGCACAGAACACATTATACAACTCATTACATTCAAAAAATGAACCATGTGGGGAACCTGTTTAAATTTCCTATTTAAACTCTGGTATATCTTTATGAGTGAGGGAGGATAAGCTTTCGTTCATGCCTTCCAAACAAACCCAATCTTGTCCCAGTTCATTTAGGCCTATTCTTATATTATGACTGACTTTCATTTATTTCATGAAAACTGAGAAAATGTACCCCTGTAGCACACATATGGACCACACTGATGCAGAACATAGAATGGTTCTCCCTCCTTCATGCAGGGAAGGAAACAAAAGGGCGAACATAGTTAAACACCCTTCAAAGTTATAAAGCGATGGACCTCCAGTGGGGGAAAACACGGTGCAGCTCTGCGAAAGACAGAGGAAGAGAGGGAGAGTCGCTCCAGTGCTGGCGGTATGGCCTACCAGAGAGTGCTTCTTCCTGGAGCTGAGGTCAAAGGTCGTCTGGTAGAGCATTTCTACAAAGTTTTTCAAACAGGGCACATTGACTTCATTCTTCACTGCCTGTTGGGGGGGAGAGAGGGAGAGAGTAAGACAGGAAGAGAGGAATGCAGTGAGAGAGCAAGAGATGGAGAGAGAAGGAGAACGTGAGGGGCATTAAGTAAGGAAGAGAGAGAGGTGACAGGCACAGTGGTGCTGAAAGAGTGGTCGAGCACACCACTCACAGCGGCAACAGGGATGAGAATCTCCACGAAGAGGCCGGCCAGAGCGTGCTTTATGTCTTTATCCTTCACCTCCAGGAAATACTGTGCACATTCCTGCAGAGAGACGGACAGACAGACACACAGCCATCAGAGTGCTCAGGGCATGCTGAGAGTTATTTCTGCTCATCTCACAGATAAACAGCGCAGTGGGACACTGTGTGTGAGAGTGTGTGTAAGAGTGTGTGTGTGTGAGTGAGTGTGTGTGTGTATTGTGTGTGTGTGAGAGCGTGTGTGTACCTGCATGAACTGGAAGGAGGCCTCGAAGTCCTCCACAGGGTACATTTTGACGCGGAAGAACTTCATGCCCATGATGAGGCTGATGATGCTCTGCACCACGTGGGGGCTCTGCTCCTTCTGCCGCAGCTCCTTCAGCTCCGTCATGAACTTCTTCCTCACCGCCTGGAACCTGCGCCAACGCACGCGAATACATCACAACGCACATCACAACAAACGCACGCGAATACATCACAACGCACATCACAACAAACGCACGCACACACATCACAACACACATCACAACAAACGCACACACACACATCACAACACACATCACAACAAACGCACACATCACAACACACATTGCAACAAACGCACGCGCGTACATCACAACACAACACAACACAACAAACGCACGCGCACACATCACAACACAACAAACGCACGCACACATCACATCACAACACAACAAACGCAGGCGCACACAACACAACACAACAAACGCACGCGCACACATCACAACACACAGACACACACACATTCACATCACAGCAAACGCGCATCAAAACACACACATGCACATATATATATCACAACACACAAGCACACACGCTCGCACATCACAACAAACACGCACACACATCACAACACACACATGCAGGCACACATACATGCACATCACAACACACACACATTACATCACACAATCACACACTCGTGAGAGCACAGAGAGCAAAACAGAGGCAGGCACAGACAGGGAGATGAGGTCATTGGTTACTTTGACTGAGTGAGGACGCCGATGACTTCCGCATACAGATCGGCTATTATGTGCACGTTGCCAGTGTTGGGTCCCGAGTACCTGCCAAACAAACAGACAAACACACACACACACACACATTAACAATGCATATAACAGTCAGAGAGGTATCCATCTCAGTGTGGATTATGAACGTGTGAGAGAGTATGCATGTTTGGGAGTTTGCATGAGAGAGAGTGTGTCTGTTTGTGTGTGCGTGTGTGTGTGTGTGAGTGAGTGTGTGTGAGTTTACATATGAAAGAGTGTGTCTGTCTGTGTGTGTGTGTGTGAGTGCGTGTGAGTTTGCATGAGAGAGAGTGTGTCTGTCTGTGTGTGTGTGTGTGTGTGTGTGTGTGTGTGAGTGAGAGAGAGAGAGTGTGAGACTCACCCCTCCTTGTGTTTAAAGTGCTTGAAGGCCAGGTTGAGAACTTCATGAACTAAAGCGTCTGGCACAGGATGCAGAGGGATCTGTCAATAAATATTTCATCATTACAGGTTTACACCACAGAGTACACACATTCACTCGCTCGCTCGCTCGCTCGCTCGCACGCACGCACTCACTCACTCACTCACTCACTCACTCACTCACTCACTCACTCACTCACTCACTCACTCACTCACTCACTCACTCACTCACTCACTCACTCACTCACTCACTCACATATTGTAACACTGGAGCTAACCTGTTTTAAGACCTCCACTGACACTAAACAGAAAATGAAATCTATGGCTAAATCTCGCCGCTCCAGTAGGTAATCTTTGTCCCGATGCTGCTCATCCCTGTCAGGAGAAAAAGAGGGGGAGAAACTCAGTTTACAGACGAGATCACAGACACAAAAACGTGATTACAGACACACAAACAAGGTCAAAGACACACAAACGAGGTCACAGACACACCGACAATGTCACAGACACACCAACGATGTCACAGACACAGTGCCACTGTGGTTCTGCCAGGCCTTACCCTTTGGACTTGGTGCTGGACCGGGGCCGGTATTCGTAGGACTCATCCTCAGTTCCGCTCTGGCGGCGATACCAGTCAAACAGCGTGCGCAGCAGCGAGGGCAAACAGTGTTCCGCTATCGAGCTCATAGAGCTTATTAACTGCAACACACAGACACATACACATCACCAAAACACACACACACACACACACACACACATACATACACACCATCACCAAAACACACACACACACACACGCACACACACACGCACACACACACGTACATACACACCATCACCAAAACACACACACACACCATCACCAAAACACACACACACGTACATACACACATACACATCATCACTGAAACACACACACACTCATACATACACAACATCACCAACACACACACACACACACACACACACACAAGAAATGAATGATGTCTGATCAGTTTACCCAATCACACAGCTGAAGCATAAATGACATTGAAATTTCATCCCACACTAACTTTAATGATAATGATCACCCCAGCACCCCTCTGCACAGCCGTGATTGGAGCATTGCTGATCACATGGTCACCCCAGCACCCCTCTGCACAGCCATGATTGGAGCATTGCTGATCACATGGTCACCCCAGCACCCCTCTGCACAGCCATGATTGGAGCATTGCTGATCACATGGCCACCCCAGCTCCCCTCTGCACAGCCGTGATTGGAGCATTGCTGATCACATGGCCACCCCAGCTCCCCTCTGCACAGCCGTGATTGGAGCATTGCTGATCACATGGTCACCCCAGCACCCCTCTGCACAGCCGTGATTGGAGCATTGCTGATCACATGGCCACCCCAGCTCCCCTCTGCACAGCCGTGATTGGAGCATTGCTGATCACATGGTCACTGGAGATTTGTGATTGGAGCACTGAGCCTCAGCACTGTGTGATTACAGCGCTCTGTATGCATGGGGGAGTGGTGCGAGTGGCAGAGCAGAGCTGCAGGTGTGGAAATAACAAACAATGCCCCACACTGCCACTCTCAGAGCTGTTACAGATGTGTGTGTCAGTGGACTTTGCTGTTGGATTTGCATTCATTTCTGAGTTTTGCTTTGCAAATATTTTCAAACACCAGCGCACACTCAATAGCCCGAGTTCTGCTCGGCTGGGAGAGGCTGTGGAGACCACAGCAAAGCTTCGTCTCTCATGTAAATACGGTCTCTCATCTGTGTGTTCATGCAGGCTCTGAGTGAAAAAGTCTACTTCCTTAGCAGTAATGAAATTTGACTCCCTAGCTTCAGTTTTATTCAATTATATATTTCGATGCATAAAATTTTGTGAGACTAGAATTAGCTAAGAGACATATGCTGGAAAAAAAACCCTTTTAAACGATTGAAAACCACTTCAGGACTCCCAAGTGAAGGCAAAAATAAACCAGCCCAGACACAGATGGTGTTATAGAGAACTAAGATACAGGTGAGAGACACACAGTAAGGACAGGTAGAGACACAGAGAGGTCAGGGGTCAGACAGACTCCTTCAGCAGCTCGATACAGCTCTCAGAATAGATCCTATTGATCACCCAGCATCACTGCTCTCTGACACACAGGCGCGGACAAGGACGGACACGGACACGGACACGGACACGTGCGTAGACTTGTGGTTAAATTAGCAGATTTTAAATACTTTGGTAAATTTTTGCTCTCCATTGCAAATCCACATCCAGGTCTGGAAGGTGTGACGCACCACCTTTAAAAACATTGCGGTGGGAGGGGCCTGTAGAGGCACAGCCTATCACTCCTCTGTGTTACACTGAGTCCCGCCCATAGCTACATCATCAGCAGGACTGCCTTTCTGGGGGCTCCACCCACTTTGCTATGACAGGAAGTCTGTTAATCAGCAAGAGCATCTCTTACACCTCTTACTCTCGATAAGACCAGCAGCACGGCCCGTTTGAATGAGGGGAAAGAGAGAGAGAAGGGCTGTCGCCCTACAGGGGAAGACTGACTCAGTGAGTTATGTAAACGCTCCCTACGCCCTTTTGGCAAGGGGCGCACTGACTCCAGCGCAGTAGTTCTTTAGAGTGGAGAATGACACAGTCGTGGTTCTGTCCTGTTTAAATACAGACCTGGTCTGTCCTGTATGACCCCCTCCTGCAGATTTCACTGGGCCCAGCAATTCTGCAGAAACCCAGTCTCTGTTTAATGGGTGAGGCCTATTCCGTGCACAGCCTGTCTATGGGGACATTAATTATTTACACTGTGGATCTGTGGTATAAAAGAGGATCATTACAGTCCGCCCCCAATACGCCAGCAACCAAGCACTTAGTGCCAGCAGCCACACCCTACAGCCACCGCCACGCACGCATGCGCGCACGGAAAACAGGCACACACACACACACACACACACACACACACACACACACACACACACACACAGAAAACGCATGCATGCACACACACACATACACACACAGAAAACGCATGCATGCACACACACACACAGAAAACGCATGCATGCACACACACACACACGCATGCACACAAGCAAGCACAAACATACACAATCACACTGAACTTCTATGATCCCTCTCAGACGTAAGTGAATATTAATGATGTTCATTTAGTAACTTGACACGAAACAGCCACACCCACCTGATCAAACTGTGCATCCTCCCCCCTCTGGAGAGACCGGGATAAGGGCTTTTCCTGCAGCAGAGACAGACAGAGAGGCATGAGCACCTACACTAGTATATACACACGCAGACATGTACATACACACATATGCACGCACACACGAAAGGAGGCACGCACAAAGGACAAAAACATATTTTCCCAGACTGCAGGGCAGGTTGTGCAGACAGAAGAGAAAGAAAGGCATTGTGGGAGACTATAGATTCACTGACAGATTGAGCAGCTCATTGGCAGCCCCATCTATGCTGCCTTTAGAGCCGCAGAGTTATTTCACATTAGGGTTTGGGTTTCTAAAATTGACATCAGAAATATTCCTATGATAAACCATTTCCCCACGAGAAGTATTGCCATTTCATGAGTGAGGGTTCCCAGAGCGTCTGATTGGTGGGCTGAGAGGGTCTGAGCGTCTGATTGGTGGGCTGAGTATGTCTGAGCGTCTGACTGGTGGGCTGAGAGTGTCTGAGCGTCTGATTGGTGGGCTGAGAGTATCTGAGCCTCTGATTGGTGGGCTGAGAGTGTCTGAGCATCTGATTGGTGGGCTGAGTGTGTCTGAGCGTCTGATTGGTGGGCTGAGTGTCTGAGGGCCTTTCATCCCAGCAGAGGGACAGCAGGACTCACAGAGCCTTTGTGTACAAACAGGGTCACGCGCTTCACTCCTGTGAGTCACCACTTTGTGAGGACAGAGGCGTGACGCCTGGCAGTCTGCAAACATGGCCCAAACAAAGGGAGACACTGTAGCCTGTGACACGCAGGCCCACACACACACACACACACACACACACACACACACACACACACACTGCACAGCCACAGTACTGCACCACCTGTACCCCTCAGACTGCACAGCTATCTAAATGCTAACACCATAGGGCTATCCATATGCCAACACTGTAGAGCTATGCATAAACTAACACTGTAGGGCTATCCATATGCCAACACTGTAGAGCTATGCATAAACTAACACTGTAGGGCTATCCTTACACTAACACTGTAGGGCTATCCATATGCCAACACTGTAGAGCTATGCATAAACTAACACTGTAGGGCTATCCATACGCTAACACTGTAGGCGCTATCCATACGCTAACACTGTAGGCGCTATCCATACGCTAACACTGTAGGCGCTATCCATACGCTAACACTGTAGGCGCTATCCATACGCTAACACTGTAGGGCTATCCATACGCTAACACTGTAGGGCTATGCATAAACTAACACTGTAGGGCTATCCATACGCTAACACTGTAGGGCTATCCATACGCTAACACTGTAGGCGCTATCCATACGCTAACACTGTAGGCGCTATCCATACGCTAACACTGTAGAGCTATGCATAAACTAACACTGTAGGGCTATCCATACGCTAACACTGTAGGGCTATCCATACGCTAATACTGTAAGGCTATCCATACGCTAACACTGTAGGGCTATCCATATGCCAACACTGTAGAGCTATGCATAAACTAACACTGTAGGGCTATCCATACGCTAACACTGTAGGGCTATCCATACGCTAACACTGTAGGCGCTATCCATACGCTAACACTGTAGGGCTATCCATACGCTAACACTGTAGGGCTATGCATAAACTAACACTGTAGGGCTATCCATACGCTAACACTGTAGGCGCTATCCATACGCTAACACTGTAGGCGCTATCCATACGCTAACACTGTAGGGCTATCCATACGCTAACACTGTAGGGCTATCCATACGCTAACACTGTAGGCGCTATCCATACGCTAACACTGTAGGCGCTATCCATACGCTAACACTGTAGGGCTATCCATACGCTACCACTGTAGGGCTATCCATACGCTACCACTGTAGGGCTATCTATGTGCTGACAGTGAAGCTAATATTACAAAATGAAATCTTTGAATATTCAGAACAGTATGAAGCAATTATATGGATCAGCATTACAATAATAAAACATTTTTTACCACAATTTACAACCGAGAGCTCAATAAGCTTACATAAAATGTGATTCACTGATATGATGAATTATCTGTTGCAAAGAATCCTCCAACATACATTCTGAATGGTACTCTGCAAGCACTGAGACTACACGTATGCAAACAACACACACGTCACCAAGTTTTTGGGGTGTGTGTGCGTATGTGTGTGTTCCTCACTCACTGAAGTGTGCCTGATGGGCCGCCACACCCTTGCTGAGAGGGCGTAGCCATCTGAGGCATTGTCATGGCAACCCTTCTGATGGCCCGTCAGGAGCAGCTCAGACGAGTATGGTGAGCATTCACACAAACCAATCACACACCTCATGAGGCAACACCTTATGGATGACCTCACTGCTGCTTCAAACCTACCCACAATGCACAGGGGCCTGTCTCTCAACAGCACAAACACAGTAAGACTGTGCACACAGAGACCTGTGGAACCACAGCACCTCCGTCACGCATAAGTAATATGTCACCAAACAGTACTTGCAGGCACTAACTATCATGTTCAGCAAGGCCCAGAAGTTAAATTACTGCTGCAGATATATTACAATGTAAAATCTATTATATAAAAATCTTACAATGTAAATGTGCTTTTGATCTGTCTCACTGTATAAAATGTGCTGCAGAAGCAGGCTGTGTGAAGGGCCTCTCTCAGCTCGGTGTGAAGCAGCAGGTCCTCTGCATCAGTGACCTCAGCTCATGCACAGCAAACTGGCAATCTAAACATGGCACCTTCATGATGGCCACCCACCCGCTCATCCCCAGACCAACCAGCACATACACAGCAGAACACATTAGTGCTCTAAAGATAAATCTGCCCCCGCTGGCTGGGAGGGGAACAGCAGGAGGCTGAGAGAGAGGGACGTTAAGGACACAAACTCTCCCCACCCTCAACTCTCATGGGAAGATGTTGAGCCAACATGCTCAACAAATAATTCCTGGAAATACACACACAGACACAGACACACAGACACACACACACAAACACACACAAACAGGACACTCACCAGCGGCTCGGCCATCACCACCTCGATCTTCTTCTCGGCGAGCACGGCAAAGTCAGCAAACAGACTCTTGATGACGAACTCGCCAGGCTTGAGCTCGGGGTCGATAGTGATGCTGGACATGGCTGAGCTGCGCTTCTCCCACGCGGGGGCCTGTCCAGCGGAAACGCGGCGTCTACTCACAGTACTAACCACCGGGGCCGAGGCTGCAGACAGAGGTGGGGGAGCAGGCAGAGAGAGAGATTTTTAGTCCTGAAAAGCAGAATAGGAGTTAGAGAGTATGATGCAATCTCTATATTTGGATGAGCGTGATTTAAAACTGTAAGATTTGGTGACAAAAGGAGAGAATACTTCACTTCAGGGGGTGCATGCAGAAACACGGCTGCAGTCTTGATCATACATTGTTTAATTTTTATAATGATTTATTCTGAATTATGATGATGAGTTTGCGGTGTTACTGCAGCACATAAGCGCTACACACACGAGGTTGCATTTCTGTCCTGCTCTGCTTAGTGCTGCTGTCACAACACGGCCCGGCAGTTAAAAACAACAATAACTTACCTTCCAAAATGAGCTCAGATTGAATAAAACCCAGAAGACACCTATTCTGCAACGGCACATCAGGGCCCTACAGTGTGACCATTTCACCCCAGAGGATGAGCAAATGCTAACTGAAGTTTGATATTTAAAAAAAAAAAAAAAAAAAAAAAAAAAACTTTTCATAAAACCCCTTACTCAAATGCCTAAACCTCCCAGATCAAATTTTCATGCAGGTGTAAACATGCCACACACCTCACTTCCCATCATGTGCAGCCATGCAGACTGAGTAGTTACCTGCTTTAAGCACAAGAAGAGGGCCTGACTGAAATGAAATTTGAGATTAATAATCTACTGGATGGCCCACTTCACTTTTCTGAAAAAAATATTTTAAAAAAGTGATCACAAAATTATTTTTATACCTTTTATGCTTTGCACATAACAATGTTTACTCTTCTTTTAAGATTTCTGGGACTGTTTGAAGCACTTCAAATCCTCCAATGTGGCAGCTCTTTCCAGGCCTGTGACTGGCTAAGAACTCATTCCAGGCCTGTGATTGGCTAAGAGCACACTAGCAGTGTGTTTAAGCATATTACTTCACAACTTTGCCTCTCTGATTCCAATATGACTGCATCCAGTAAAAATACTATCCGAGAGTTCAGGTGAAACGTGAGCTGAATCTCATTAACATACTATTGCATAATAGAGCAGAAGGTTATCCATTACATTGTTAATGGTTTGACATCAAATATTTTCCCAGCTTTTCTGCGCACACATTAAAGCATGATTACTCTGGCCTGAGGATCAGAGCCTCTCGGTGTTCTGTCCTCACAGTGCGTTCACTGACAAAGCTTTTGCTGAGCTTTCGACTCACAAAATTTCTGCAAAATACAGAATCCGGTCCAAATGCACTGACAGCAGCTCTCACTGCCCGGCATGGGATGGAGTCCCAAGGCTGCATGCAAGGTTGTAGCTAATACTAATTAGCAGGGCTAATTATGTTGGTAATGACCTAACAGCTAATACCTAGCTTGCTAGCAAGGCTCTTGCTGTGGCTAACACCAGCTAGTAAGGTTACTGTTGTAGGTGACACTCTCAAATCAGGCTACTGCTGTAGCTGTCATTAATGAGTTAGTAGGGTTATTGTACCAAATACTTGGTAGTTAGTAAGGCTTCTGTTGTAGTTAACACTAGCTTGAGAGGAAAGGAGCTGGCCTAGAGGCAGTGTGTGCATGCGTGTGCATGTGTGCGTGTGTGTGTGTGTGAGTGAGTGAGTGTACTCGTGCATGTGTACCATGTGTAAAGACAGCTCTTTGAGAGTGTCCTGCTGTGGCCTGTTGGTTTCTATGGGAACAGTGAAAAACAAACACCCCACCCCTGTTTGCATGGGGCAGAAGATAATTTCAGCAGCACACCACTTCCTGTTTGTGAGTGACACAGTTCTGGTCGCCCCAGTGCCCCTCAGCACAGTTGTGATTGGAACACTGCTGATCCCATGGTCACCCCAGTGGGAGGAGCCACTGCTGCTGCCCTCTCAGCAACCCCACACAGCCCTCACACTGCTGAGGGATCCACCCGACACAGCACAAAGTGCACAGAGCACAGGGGCCTGGTGCAACACAGAGTGCATAGAGCACAGGGGCTTGGTGCAACACACAGAGCACAGGGCACAGGGGCCTGGTGCAACACAGAGTGCACAGAGCACAGGGGCCTGGTGCAACACAGAGTGCACAGAGCACAGGGGCCTGGTGCAACACAGAGTGCACAGGGCACAGGGGCCCGGTGCAACACACAGAGCACAGGGCACAGGGGCCCGGTGCAACACACAGAGCACAGAGCACAGGGGCCCGGTGCAACACAGAGTGCACAGGGCACAGGGGCTTGGTGCAACACACAGAGCACAGGGGCCCGGTGCAACACACAGGGCACAGGGCCCGGTGCAACACACAGAGCACAGGGCACAGGGGCCCGGTGCAACACACAGAGCACAGGGGGCCTGTGGGGACACACTGAACAGGAGAGGGAAGGAGAGGGAGGGAAAGTAACACCTACCCCAGAGTAACACTAGTGACTGTGTAGGGTCCTGATGCACATGGGACCCAAACACTCACAGAGAATGCTGGGTAAACTGTGCAGTGGAAACTGAAAAACCCTGGAACATTTATTCATTTACACCAATCAAAACAGCATCACAGTCAGCTTTCTGCAGCCAATCACTGCTGCATCATTCACTGGGCTTAGAGTGAGATGTGTTATTTGTATTTTTCCACTCCACAAGAGAGGAACAGAAACAGAGACAAAGGATTCTGTCCCTGGCCAAGCCTGCCTCTCTCTCTCTCTCTCTCTCACACACACACACACTCTCTCTCACACACACACATGCACACACATACAAACTCACACTCACCCTCACACTCATACACCCTCTCTCTCTCAACATTCAGTCTGTAGTGGCTAAAATGCTTGTTCTAATTTCCAATGTTCCTTAGCCACTGTTGGAGCAACTGACTGATTGCACTGTTCAGACGTGTGTCTAAACAAACTTTCCAAATACATATTTTGGGGAAAAATTAATAATGAAATGCTTAACTGAAAATATAAACAAACTCAAGATAATTAAATTCAAAATTTACAGGGATTTCCTGTACTCTCACTATGCACATGAACACATGCCTACATGCATACATGTTCACACGGTCAAACCAGCAGCTGTCTGAAGTCCCGGCAGCACATACCTTTATATCCACTCTGAACCTATAGGGGGCGTTTAATTAGTGGTACAAAATAATCTAATATAAACATAACCATATGTACACTATACAGTAAACAGAAATAAAATAATATATACAAACACACACACAAACACTCAATAACATACACTCAAACATATTGTACAGAAGCAATATGTAGACACACTATACCTGCAATATACACACAAACCTGCAATAAACACACACTCGCACACAAAAACTATGCACACACTCTCTCACACACACACACACACACACACACACACACACACACACACACACACACACACAGTGCTGCAGGGCCATGATATCAGGTCCTCCAGAGAGCAGGTGGGGTGGGGGGGGGGTTGTGGGGGGGGGGGTGCATTACGGGGCGCACAGGGGAATGGTAATGTGAGAATGGGGGTTTGGTGGGGGGGGTGCATTACGGGGCACACAGGGGAATGGTAATGTGAGAATGGGGGTTTGGTGGGGGGGGTGCATTACGGGGCGCACAGGGGAATGGTAATGTGAGAATGGGGGTTTGGTGGGGGGGGGGTGCATTACGGGGCGCACAGGGGAATGGTAATTTGAGAATGGGGGTTTGGTGGGGGGGGGTGCATTACGGGGCGCACAGGGGAATGGTAATTTGAGAATGGGGGTTTGGTGGGGGGGGGTGCATTAGGGGGCGCACAGGGGAATGGTAATGTGAGAATGGGGGTTTGGTGGGGGGGGGTGCATTACGGGGCGCACAGGGGAATGGTAATGTGAGAATGGGGGTTTGGTGGGGGGGGTGCATTACGGGGCACACAGGGGAATGGTAATTTGAGAATGGGGGTTTGGTGGGGGGGGGGGTGCATTAGGGGGCGCACAGGGGGGTAATGGAGAATGGGGGTTTGGGGGGGGGGGTGCATTACGGGGCGCACAGGGGAATGGTAATGTGAGAATGGGGGTTTGGTGGGGGGGGGTGCATTAGGGGGCGCACAGGGGAACGGTAATTTGAGAATGGGGGTTTGTTGTGGTGGAAGGCAGGCCATATTAGAGGGCACACGGGAAAACAGAGAATGGTTGCATTGGGGACAGGTTTAACAGCTGCCAACTGGCCCTGCACCCAAAGGATAATATTCCACACCGCTCATCACTGCGCCTGCATCACTGCGCCTGCATCACTGCATCACTGTGCCTGCATCACCTGCTCCAGCTATGCACTGATACACACAAGCACCAATACATGTAGCCACTTGCACAAACAGACATGCACGCACACTCACATATTCACAAACACATTCTGAAACACACATACACAAAGTCACTTGCATACACACACATATTCAAACACACACACACACACACACACACACACACACGCTCATATATTCACACACACGCACGCACTCATATTAACACACACACATTTGCATGCACACACTCACACCCACACATGCACAAACACAGACACACGGCTTGTCTCGGCTGGTCAGGCTGAACACTCACACTAGCTGGGTTTCCATCTCCACTCAAACCTGCCCCAACCTGCAAAACATCGCTGAGTCACACAGCTTCCACCTCCTCAACCAAACTATACAGGGTGTGTGAGCAATGGCACGCAAGACAGTGGCGAGTGTGTCACTGCTCCAGTAATGCTGTGTAACGCAGTGGTGTGAGTGTCACTGCTCCAGTAATGGTGTGTAACGCAGTGGTGAGTGTGTCACTGCTCCAGTAATGGTGTGTAACTCAGTGGTAAGTGTGTCACTACTCCAGTAATGGCGTGTAACGCAGTGGTGAGAGTGTCACTGCTCCAGTAATGGTGTGTAACGCAGTGGTGAGTGTGTCACTGCTCCAGTAATGCTGTGTAACGCAGTGGTGAGAGTGTCACTGCTCCAGTAATGGTGTGTAACGCAGTGGTGAGTGTGTCACTGCTCCGGTAATGGTGTGTAACGCAGTGGTGAGTGTGTCACTGCTCCAGTAATGGTGTGTAACGCAGTGGTGAGAGTGTCACTGCTCCAATAATGGTGTGTAACACAGTGGTGAGTGTGTCACTGCTCCAATAATGGTGTGTAATGCAGTGGTTGTTTGAGGAGGTGAGCTCAGTCACTCATAAATCGCCACAGTATAACAGCCAGCCGCAGCAGCTCCTAATGCAGTCCCACAACCCTAACCCTAACCCTAACCCTCATCCACTCAGCAGTGGACACACTGAAATACGACTCACTGGATGATCTGCAGAGACATGCACAAGAACCACCTCCCTGGCCACAGCCCACCCATAATAAATAAATAAAAATAAAATAAAAAATAAAATAAAAATCCCGCCCATTTCAGTGCCACTGCACAATTAAAGCCCCACCCATTTCAGAGGAACTACAGTTCACAGAGGAGACAGCTGCTGTGATATGAGAATATCACTTCTTTTATTGGACTGAGATTTCAGATGCCAGTTAGCTCAACAGAAAGCTCTTAAATGCAGTTCCCAGGGCGGGGAGGGGTAAAGGCAGATCCACGGCAGCAAGCTGCAGATAATATGGCTCTGGTGCTGCCAATCCATGCAATTACAGCACTGTGACTTAGAGGGCGCTGTGTGGCACTACTGGATCTGCAGGTGCAACACCAAATGAGTGCAACACTGCAACATAACGTAATTCACTGGGTTTGCTGAAGCTCAAATTACAGAGGCTTCTCTCAACCTGACCGACCAACCGGCCTGTAATTCACCAAATCTGTGCTGGTGTACAAAGCTGCAGAAAGTTTCCATTGCTGCCGTCTGTATTTCACTCCACTGTTTTATTCCATGGTCCAAAAGGAATCCACAACAGATGCGTGAGTTTCAGCAGGGAGCGGATCTTGGCTGCAGGGGAGCAGCGGGGGCAGTTTTGTGGCAGAATGTTCCGGGAGCTGGAGAGGGAGGGAGGGGTCTGTAGCTGGCAGGGTGGCACTGATGCTGCAGCAGAACGAGGCCATGCTGGTGTGGGCCCTTTGTTGGAGCTGAAAGGCTCACCCAAAACACGCTGGCAGCCACGGCACCACGAGGGGCCGCAGTGTGATCCACGCCAAGCCTGGGGCTGAGGACACTTCACTGACCGCACCAAACCAGAAACACTGACCGCACCACCAAACCAGACACACTGACCGCACCATCAAACCAGAAACACTGACCGCACCACCAAACCACACACACTGACCGCACCATCAAACCACACACACTGACCGCACCATCAAACCACACACACTGACCACACCATCAAATCAGAAACACTGACCGCACCATCAAACCACACACACCGACAGCACCATCAAACCACACACACTGACAGCACCATCAAGCCACACACACTGACCGCACCACCAAACCAGAAACACTGACCGCACCATCAAACCACACACACTGACCGCACCACCAAACCAGAAACACTTACTGCACCACCAAACCAGAAACACTGACCGCACCATCAAACCACACACACTGACTGCAGTCAGACCACACATACTGACCGCATCATCAAACCACACATACTGACCACAGTATCAAACAACACATACTGAACGCAATCAGACCACACACACTGACCGCACCATCCAATCACACATACTGACCACAAGCAGACCACACAGACTGACCGCACCATCCAACCACACATACTGACCGCAGTCAGACCACACATACTAACCGCACCATCCAACCACACATACTCACCACATTATCAAACCAGAAACACTGACCGCACCATCAAACCAGAAACACTGATAGCAGTCAGACCACACACACTGACCGCACCATCAAACCAGACATACTGACCGCACTATCAAACCAGAAACACTGACCACAGTCAGACCACACACATGGTTTCGGACTCACTCAGTCCCCATCACCATGGTTTCGGACTCACTCAGTCCCCATCGCCATGGTTTCGGACTGTCTCAGTCCCCATCGCCATGGTTTCGGACTCACTCAGTCCCCATCGCCATGGTTTCGGACTCACTCAGTCCACATCGCCATGGTTTCAGACTCTCTCAGTCCTCTGGCCTGTGAAGGAGGATGCAGCAGCAGAGGTCTTTCAGTGATCCTGAGAGCCTCATTAATCATGGAGATGACCCGCCCTGGACAGCCTCCATTATCTCTGCTCTGCACCCGTGCCTTTCCATTATGACTCCTCTGTATGCAGCAACCACACATGGGTCCCACCATTATGGCTCCATCAGAGCAGTAACAGTACACAGGATCCACTCTGCACATGGGTCCCACCATTACGGCTCCATCAGAGCAGTAACAGTACACAGGATCCACTCTGCACATGGGTCCCACCATTACGGCTCCATCAGAGCAATAACAGTACACAGGATCCACTCTACAGTAACTACTATTGAACAACCCAGTTACACATTACTTCTTCAGCAAGTTAAACAAAGCTGTGGTCTGCATGCAGTGCATCATGGGTATGCAAACCTGTAGTACAAGGTCACATCAACACACACAGACACATCCCTGCCCTACAGGGTCATACAGACACACTCAGGGAAACAGAGCACCAAGGGTGATTCACCTGAGCTCTGGATCGGCTCTTTCACACTGATTCAGCTGAGCTCTGAGCTCTGGATCGGCTCTTTCACACTGATTCAACTGAGCTCTGGATCGGCTCTTTCACACTGATTCAGCTGAGCTCTGAGCTCTGGATCGACTCTTTCACACTGATTCAGCTGAGCTCTGAGCTCTGGATCGACTCTTTCACACTGATTCAGCTGAGCTCTGGATCAACTCTTTCACACTGATTCAGCTGAGCTCTGAGCTCTGGATCGACTCTTTCACACTGATTCAGCTGAGCTCTGAGCTCTGGATCGACTCTTTCACACTGATTCAGCTGAGCTCTGAGCTCTGGATCGGCTCTTTCACAGGCACTCAGTGCACGGAAACCACAGCCACTCTAATGATGCCTGGTCACTATGGACACGGACTGATGGAAGGAAATATAAAGGTAACCCAGAGGAATGCAGGGGCAGCGGGGAGGGAGAGAGCGAGAGAGAGAAAGAGATGTCTGAAGCACAGACCTCACTGCTCTCGCAGCTCTCAGGTTACAGGTACGTGCTGTTCCCAGTCTCCATCCTCCCTCTCTCTCTCCCCATCCATCCACTCTGCCTCTCCTCTCTTGGTGTCCTCACATTTTTTATAGTGTTGTGTGGTTATATCACAATCTGAACACAGCCCTGCTACAGGGTCATACAGACACACAGCTACACCTACAGCAACAACACCTCCACTACTACAGCACAGCAACACACACCTCCACTACTACAGCACAGCAACACACTCCTCCACTACTACAGCACAGCAACACACACCTCCACTACTACAGCACAGCTACACACACCTCCACTACTACAGCACAGCAACACACACCTCCACTACTACAGCACAGCTACACACACCTCCACTACTAAAGCACAGCAACACACACCTCCACTACTACAGCACAGCAACACACACCTCCACTACTACAGCACAGCTACACACACCTCCACTACTACAGCACAGCAACACACACCTCCACTACTACAGCACAGCAACACACACCTCCACTACTACAGCACAGCAACACACACCTCCACTACTACAGCACAGCAACACACACCTCCACTACTACAGCACAGCAACACACACCTCCACTACTACAGCACAGCTACAGTTACAGATATAGCTGCAGATATGGCACAGCTCGAACTACAGCTAGAGCTACAAAGTTACAGCTACAACTAGCCTGCTTTCAGGCCTATAGCCATAGCTAAGATGAGTTGGTCAGTAATGCAACTGCTATAGTCAGCTCCAGCTAGCTAGCTCTGCTAAAACATGGCTACAAACTACTGCACAGCTTCACAATCGGTCAAACACAATCCTGCTACAGCACAGTGGCAGGTGAGCACAGGTGCACTGGCTGTGCAGGTACCAAGGATCAGGTGACAGCAGGGAAGGGCAGATACTCACTGCTGCTGCTCCAGGATTTGAGCAGAGATTTAATGCTGATCTCAAAGAACACCGAATCCTGAAGACTCAGCATGCTGCCACCAGGAATTGTGGGTAAAAACAAGGCACCGGAATCACAGCAGAGTCCTGCAGGGGTTATCCTCCATGGGCAGTTGAGGCACGGCCGCTTCCCTCTTCCCTTAAGCACACACGCCTCTCCCCCTCCTCCCGAGAGGGCTAGTCCACAGCCTGTGCTGACACATGCTGAGTACACATACACAAGCGCGCGCGCACACACACACACACACACACACACACACACCCTGGGCCCAGGGCTATAAAGTCAGGAATAGGAAGAGGGAGAGGAGGGCAGGTCTTCGGCGTGGCTGTGTTAGCGTTAGCGCTGGCAGGGGAAGTTTGTTGCAGAGCCCCTGTGTTGCGTTGTATCGGGACGGCGTTTAGTCCTCTCTGCTGTGCGCTGCCCCAGCGCTTGCCTGATCCCCCCCCCCCACTCTGCCCTCTGATTGGCTCTCACTCGCTAACGCACTAAAGACTGTTGACGCTGCTCTCTCTCCCACCCTCCCTCCCTCCCTCCTCTCTCTCTCTCTCTCTCTCTCTCTCTCTCTCTCTCTCTCTCTCTCTCTCTCTCTCTCTCTCCCTCCCTCCCTCTCTCTCTCTCAGTGATGCGAAAGTGCTTCGCAGCTCTTTCAGAATCAAACACACCATGCACAAGTGTGCGTGCACACACACACACACACACACACTCAAGCACGTGTATGCACACACACCCTTGCATAAGCACACACACATACACGCATTTGCACATGCAGTCTTGCAGAGGCACACACACATGCACGTGAACACAAGTGCTGGCACAGTAAGCACTGAGCACTTTTCCTGTGACACTATCACACAAGGCAGGGAGGGGTGATGATGTCATCAACATGCAGCGAGAGCAGCAGCTCCCTGCAGTAAACTGTAAACAGGCTGCAGTGCACTCACAGGGAGGGAGAGAGCAGAAACGTGATCACACTGCCAGGGCGCCTGAATGGAGGGTAGAGAGCAGGGAAGGTTTGTCAGCAGTGGTTGCCAGGGGCTTTGTGATTGGTTGTTTAAGCTGATGTTCTGTCAGGGGCTTTGTGATCGGTTGTTTAAGCTGATGTGCTGTCAGGGGTTTCGTGATTGACTGCTTAACCTGATGAGTGGCATTTTTGTAGGTAAGTCTCTACAGGACCAAACTCCAGTGCCATCCATCTCAGCCAATCACAGCAGAGCCAAACACATCAGCCAACAGTGTCTCTATAAGCCAGCAAAGCACACACACACACACACACTCACACACGCACACACACACACACACACACACACACACACGCACACACACACACACACACACACACACACACACACACACACACACACACACACGCACACACACACACACACACACACACGCACACACACACACACACACACACACACACACACACACACACACACACGCACACACACACACACACACACACACACACACACACACACACTCACACTCACAGAAATGCAGATTCACGCACACAAACACACTCGCACACACACACAAACGCAGGCGCGCACACACACACACACACACACACATGTGTTGAGGAGTCAACACAGCCTGACCCAACACTTTACCCAGCAACACTGGGACTGACCCAACACCTAACCCAGCAGAACTGGGACTGCCCCAACACTTTATCCAGTGTTTACCATGAATGTGTGATTGGATGCATGTATTCCTGTAAGTTTGTTTCTTCGCTGCATGTGTGTTTCTGTGTGTGTGCATATGTTAGTGTTTGCTTGTGTTTGTTTGTGTGTGTGTGTGTGTTTGTGTATGTGCACATGTTTTGCTTTGAGTACTGGGTGCAGATCCCGCCCCCTCAGTCACATGACATTCAGTCACAGTGCAAGTTATGCAAAGTAGGAGCCTCTGCACTGTCAACAACAGCCACACAAAGAGCTGCTCTGTCCCAGACTCAATGACATCACTGCTAACTGCCCCCCCACCTCCCGCCACACAAAACCCTGCTTCATTCAGCCTAGAGCTGCTCCCTCACTCTCCCTCTCTCTCTCACATGCACGCACGCACGCACGCACGCATACACACACAAGTTGCACTGTAGCTATGCACTGCCATTACACACTAGTGTCATCGTACACAGTCACTGGGCGCAGTCACAGAGCACTTGCCCTGTTCGTGGATGCCTGGCAGTCCCAGACAAGGCGCATGACTCTCCAGCATCCTACAAGAATGCAGTTGAACACCCGAGAGGCGTCTAAACACCCGAGAGGAGGCACCTGTGAGTGGCACCCTGAGCAAATTTGATGCTCCCAGTCAGCAAATTTCTTAAATTAGAGAGGGGAGCATAAACACACATCTGTATGTGCCTAGTGGTCAGAGCTATTAGCAAGTAATGATTTGCGGGGTTAGCGCACGGGGCAGTTAGCAGTTGAGGGATGTTAGGTTAGCAATTAGCCTTCAGGGCAGTGAGCGGTCAGGGTGTTTAACAGTTAACCTTCTGGGCAGTGAGCGGTCAGGGTGTTTAGTGGTTAGCTTTCAGGGCAGTAAGCGGTCAGGGTGTTTAGCAGTTAGCTTTCAGGGCAGTAAGCGGTCAGGGTGTTTAGCAGTTAGCCTTCAGGGCAGTCAGCGGTCAGGTGTTTAGCAGTTAGCTTTCAGGGCAGTAAACGGTCAGGGTGTTTAGTGGTTAGCTTTCAGGGCAGTAAGCGGTCAGGGTGTTTATCGGTTAGCCTTCAGGGCAGTTAGCGGTCAGGTGTTTAGCAGTTAGCTTTCAGGGCAGTAAGCGGTCAGGGTGTTTAGCGGTTAGCATTCAGGGCAGTAAGCGGTCAGGGTGTTTAGCGGTTAGCTTTCAGGGCAGAAAGCAAGTCAGGGTGTCTAGCGTTTGCAGTCAGGCCAGTACCTTTGAGACGGGCCCAGCGGGGGCCCCTGGTCGGCCCGTCGGGTCCCTGATCGAAAGCCTGGCCCAAAGACAGAAGGCTGAGTCGCTTCATCCTGAGAAGGCGGGGCCCAATCTCCCGCGGCAATGCTAATGGCAAAGCCTCCAGTGGCCCTTCCCCTGACTCCACCGTCGAAACAAAGTTCTTCAGGAAGTCCATGAGTCCCACAGCCGTCCGTCTGTCTGACAGACCAGTGTGTGTCTGTATAAACACACTCCTTATTCTTAAACTTCTCCCTATTGCTAACCTGCTCTCAAGCAAGTTCAGGGATCCATATCTCCAGGCCCATCGAGCGCCTGTGCTCCTCACAGAAACAGCGCAGCTTGGCTGCTCCCTGCAAGTGGCAGTCTGCTCCCACTGCTCCCACCTACGCACAATTCACCTGTCGTACGCCACACCTGGGCAGCCAGCCAATCCAAACATGGCCCACACCCAGCCCCACCCGCCAGCTGCTCAGGAGCGAGGAAGAGCCGGACCCGGCAAGTTGGAGTGCGAACACAACGATAGAAAAACGACAAGCGGCCACAGCTCAGAGAAAGACAGGAAAAAGCATCTGCTGCGCTGTTGAAGGAGTGAAAACTGGAGAAGGGCGCGGCACCAGTAGCTCTGCTGCTTGCTGATAACACTTATCACACTGCGCCCTGCACAGCCCCACCATAGCGCCTCCACAGAGAGCAGCCCAACTACAGCGCCTCCACAGAGAGCAGCCCCACTACAGCGCCTCCACAGAGAGCAGCCCCACTACAGCGCCTCCACAGAGAGCAGCCCCACTACAGCGCCTCCACAGAGAGCAGCCCCACTACAGCGCCTCCACAGAGAGCAGCCCCACTACAGCGCCTCCACAGACAGCAGCCCCACTACAGCGCCTCCACAGAGAGCAGCCCCACTACAGCGCCTCCACAGAGAGCAGCCCCACTACAGCGCCTCCACAGAGAGCAGCCCAACTACAGCGCCTCCACAGAGAGCAGCCCCACTACAGCGCCTCCACAGACAGCAGCCCCACTACAGCGCCTCCACAGACAGCAGCCCCACTACAGCGCCTCCACAGAGAGCAGCCCCACTACAGCGCCTCCACAGAGAGCAGCCCCACTACAGCGCCTCCAGACAGCAGCCCAACTACAGCGCCTCCGCAGAGAGCAGCCCAACTACAGCGCCTCCGCAGAGAGCAGCCCCACTACAGTGCCTCCACAGAGAGCAGCCCCACTACAGCGCCTCCACAGAGAGCAGCCCCACTACAGCGCCTCCGCAGAGAGCAGCCCCACTACAGCGCCTCCACAGAGAGCAGCCCCACGACAGCGCCTCCACAGAGAGCAGCCCCACTACAGTGCCTCCAGACAGCAGCCCAACTACAGCGCCTCCACAGAGAGCAGCCCCACTTCAGCGCCTCCACAGAGAGCAGCCCCACTTCAGCGCCTCCACAGAGAGCAGCCCAACTACAGCGCCTCCACAGAGAGCAGCCCAACTACAGCGCCTCCACAGACAGCAGCCCCACTACAGCGCCTCCACAGAGAGCAGCCCAACTACAGCGCCTCCGCAGACAGCAGCCTCATACAGTCTCACACTTTAATCTGTCCAAACGAGTCCTTTTTTAAGCAATGTGGGACAAAGACGACTTTAGATAGCATTGCATAACGCATGGGCTATTTCTGCTGATGCACTAGGACGCATTCCATTGAGACAGCTTAGCTTAGCTTCATATGTACAGAGGTGCATGTGGCCCTGGGCTGACCCCAGCTCCAGCCTCATATTCACCTTACAGAGATGGGTCTCACTCAGGCTGAGGCACACTGCTCATCCCTGGCCTACATCAACCACAGCCCAGCTAAGCAGGCTGTCTCACAGTTTAGCAAACTGGCATATAGGGTACACACAGCTACATTGGGTAGAACCCCAACATACAGGTTAACATACTGCCACACCATTACTTCATATTAGAATACAGGTTAATCACACTGCTTAGGACACCATCACACTGGTCAGCAAAGTACCACATTATTTAACATACTAGCTTACAGGGTGACATAGTATTTAGCACACTGCCACACTGGTTAGCACAGGCACTGGTGCAAAAAGCCATGTGACCGGACTGATGCACAGCCCACTTGCATAAAAAAAGCACTCAATGGAGAATTGTTTCTGCTGGCTCATTTTCCTTTATAAATGTAATCTGGTGGATTGCAAAAATAGGGCAACAGCTCCCCCTAGGTGCAGTGGAGAAATTGCACACAGAGTTGAAACAGAAAGAGACTGAAGCTGGAAAGTCAGGGAGGTGGAAACACAGGCACTTCTGGCATTTAACGAGGCCAGGCTGAGCGGTGGCACAACACTGCCCTCTTGGGGCCACTCAGAGGAGAACAGTCAGGTGCATTATGCCCATTCACATGAGCCTCCCTGGATTTTCCCTGATGTTGAAAATATTTTGTTTATAACGCAAGGTTATGACACTGCCAGCTGTTCTCCACTACCCCCACAGCGCCCCGCCCGACCCCTAAAGTACCCTGCGCTTAGCGGGGCCTTCCCAGCACAACCTTCACGAACAGCAACACACTGCTCACTTTATGCTGCTGGGACATTACTTACACCCTGTGCTCTTCTCACCAAGGGCTGTGTGGGACAGAGAGAGAAATAATATTGAAATAAAGTGACTGACAAACCAGTTCTTCTATTACTATTTTATTTCTATATGGTCATATTTTTTCCATTCATCAAGTACCATTTCACACAGTGATTTGGAGACTGAATTGTGTATTGGTCGTAGCAAATGTACTTGAACTTGAGAAAACATCAATAAAAGACACAGAGAGGGAAGAGTTAGAGACAGGAGCAACTGACAGAGGGACAGTCAGAGTGGAGAGAAGGGGTGAAAAACAGACATATGAAGAAAAAGACAAGAGTGAGGGTAAGGGATGAAAACAGAAGGATGGCAGAGAGAAAGAGAGGATGAGAGTGAGTGACAGATGGGGGAGAGATACAGAGGGAGAGACGGTGAGGAGAGAGATGAAGAGAGAGAGTGGAGAGGGTGAGAGGGGCGGAGAAAAGGCCTCGGGGCCCACACTGCCAGCACCCAGGCTGGCGGGTCAGAACAATAGCGGTGAGCGAGCCAGTGCAGATCCTATCAGCACAGGAATGTGTGAGAGGAAGAGTGGAGAACAATGGTGCATTTCTGCTGCTGCCGCTACTGTGCTCTCCCTCTCCCACCGGAGAAAACAGGAAACACTCCAGCCAGGCCCCGCCTACCTCGCCAACACTGCTCATGCAACTTCCGGCCTGACGTCCAATTAGCCACAAGCTTGTTCTCACCACTTCCTGTCTCCAATTCCCCATGGACTTGCTGCAAGCCTCTGCTTCTCATACTCACTGTTGTGAGGTCATCATCTGCCCTGCCCTAGCCACACCCCCGCCTGACACCATCAGGGATCTAGCAAGCTGTTTATTTTTTTGTAATGTTTTTTGAGACAGTGCTGGGTTGAGCATTCCATTTCAAAGCACATTTCCAGACACTGCCTGTAAAGCTCTGGGGTCCTGAGACACACCCACATATAACATCTACAGCTCTGAGACCAAGACATCCAGGAGCAAATACAAACACCACTGGCCCACACACACACGCGCGCACACACGCGCGCACACACGCGCGCACACACGCGCGCACACACGCGCGCACACACGCGCGCACACACGCGCGCACACACACACAAAAACAGCAGTGCTCCCAGGGTTTCTCTGGGCTGATTGCTGGACTAGCTGTAACAATGGAACAGGTTCCGCTGGAGGAAGCAACACTTCCACACAATCACAACCCAAATCCAGCCATTGCAGCCCCACCCACTGCTAACGAGCCAGCCGTTACAGCCCCACACACTGCTAACGCGCCAGCCCTTACAGCCCCACACACTGCTAACGCGCCAGCCCTTACAGCCCCACACACTGCTAACGCACCTACCTGCACATGCTTAGCATGATGGGTTACTATAGAAGGCTGCAGAATCTCTGCACCTCCGACCCACCATGGAAAACACCTGCATAATAACAACCACCGGCACCGGGGGTACTGTATCTATACACTGTGTTTATACAGTGAAATTTCAGGCAGACACACACACACAGCCAACTATAGAGAACTGTGGTTAGGGGCCTGGGAGCACGAAGCCCCTAACATATACAAAAACATACCCCAAGTTATGACAAATTAAGACCTGCGAGCAGGGACAAAGACACGGGCATGGCTGTGCCAGCTGAGGATGAAGCTGCAGGGGAGCCCTTTGTTTACCTCAGTTCCATAGAGAAGACACACCAGGCAGTCAGATGGAAACACCAAAGGCCTCCATACAAGAATCTGCAACAAGACAAGAGACAGCATGTTAACCCATTACACCTCTACCAGACAGTGCGCAGACAGAAGGAACATGAAGGAGCCAACAACAGTCGTGTGCCCTGAGCATGTATGTGCCAGCAGCCATGCTGAGGTCAGAGGTCAGGGGTCAGGAGTCAAGTTTAACCTTCCTGGACACAGCCATATTAAGTAAAATGAGAGTTACTGGCATTGACATTCAGCAAAGCTTCGTGAAAATACCACAAGCAACAGCCATCAACACATTCAGTCACTATGCTTCCATTACCAATACCATACCAACACAGGCATCAAACACAGCAATGCGCTCCAACGTGCTCTAAACCAACAGCAGTTGAATGATCTGTTTCACACAGTGCTCTACACACCGCTGCATCACAGCAGGCTGAGCAGTCAGAACCAAAGCCAGGAACAGCATGACAGCTTCACTTATCCTACAAACGCCAAAATCCCTGGCCAGGTCGCATGGATTTGGGAGAATCAGGAAGGAGTGAACAGACCAGCAGAGCAGCTTAAACACACAGATAACCCATCTCAACTGCTTTCACTTTCAATTTCAGCACTCCGCTTCCCATCACTACACTACTAACCACAGTGTAAAGATGACTACATACAGACACTTCTGCACAGACTACACTACTCAGGTCCCTATGATTTCCGTGATAGGGGAAAACATGGAACTGGAATCACGGAATCGAGGCATAAAAACGGGATTTACTTAGAAACGCACAAATTCACTGAATTTGAACATTAGTATATGTTGACATTTTAAACCTATGAGTATTTTTTCTTTCATTTTCCCATTGTCCAAATTTTACACTAAATGCACTTGCAGTAGGCTGGCTAAATCTAGCCATATCTCAATGTCTGTGCTATTGCTTTGTGCCTGCTTGTTGCCAAGTAACCGTGTCATGCACCTTCATGTTAAGCACGTGAGTTGGCCCGCTAGGTGCACTCACCGGAGGGAATAATGTCGAAATGACCAGCATCGAGGAAAAAATTGAGAAACACACAATTAACACCAAAATACTGGGCCAAACAATACCCCAATGACAACTATGTTTCAGGCCAAACACAATTGACTGGACCCGCAAAGACACATGGGTTCTGTGCGTTTCCACCTTTTTTTGTAATTTTCTGTGTCTGTAGTTGATTTTTTTTTTTTTTTTTTTTTTTTACAGTAAAAATCGATTAAAAACAATAAATCCAAAACTGATCAAAATAAATAAAAAAAACTATTTGGAAAATAGACAGACAGACAGTTCTGCACAGACTACTCTACACTACAGACACTTCTCCTGCAGACTATACTACTCCAAACTACAGACAGTTCTGCACAGACTACTCTACACTACAGATACTTCTCCTGCAGACTACACTACACCATACTACAGACAGTTCTGCACAGACTACTCTACACTACAGATACTTCTCCTGCAGACTACACTACTCCAAACTACAGACAGTTCTGCACAGACTACTCTACACTAAAGACACTTCTCCTGCAGACTACACTACTCCAAACTACTCTAGTCTACTCTAGTCTACTCTAGTCTACTCTAGTCTACTCTAGTCTACTCTCTGAGCTTCACGCTTTAACAAGGTTCCACTCTCTCAAACAAAGGAAGTGGCAGAGGACTGGGCCAAAGTCAGTGTGTCCCCCTCACACATAGACCACAGATCCCAGATCAGTCCCTACACCATGGCTACTGTAATTACATTACTCACAGCCCAGTAAAGGTGTACCCAGATCAGTCCCTACACCATGGCTACTGTGAGGACATTACTCACAGCCCAGTAGGAGTGTACCCAGATCAGTCCCTACACCATGGCTACTGTAAGGACATTACTCACAGCCCAGTAAGAGTGTACCCAGATCAGTCCCTACACCATGGCTACTGTAAGGACATTACTCACAGCCCAGTAAGAGTGTACCCAGATCAGTCCCTACACCATGGCTACTGTAAGAACATTACTCACAGCCCAGTAGGAGTGTACCCAGGTCAGTCCCTACACCATGGCTACTGTAAGGACATTACTCACAGCCCAGTAAAGGTGTACCCAGATCAGTCCCTACACCATGGCTACTGTAAGGACATTACTCACAGCCCAGTAAGAGTGTACCCAGATCAGTCCCTACACCATGGCTACTGTAAGGACATTACTCACAGCCCAGTAAGAGTGTACCCAGATCAGTCCCTACACCATGGCTACTGTAAGAACATTACTCACAGCCTAACAGGAGTGTGAAGAACTAACTGAGCACTATTAGGGGGGTGCATGCAGTCAGTCTAACCCACCGCCCTAAACTACTCCTCCGTTCCCCTACATCAATTCCCCTCCTGGGGGTGTTTCTGCTTTCAGTACCAACGCTACCAAACCCACCAAACCCGCCAAATCAAGGCTGTTTTCAGTACCATGAGCACAACAAACTGATGTAGCCTGCAAAGGTGTGGGGCTGAGGGAACACAGCACTGTCAGGCACACACCTGACAGCCCAAAATACACACTTAACGTTTCCTTAAACAATAACATTTCATTTACAACTTTATTGTGAATTTATATCTATTCTTCTGTATTGTATCTATCATTCCTCTTCCTTAAATTAAACTAATCTACGAACAATTCAGCAGACCTCAACAGGGCCGCGCTGTCTGTCTCACACATCCATTTGACTGCGGGAGGCATGTGATTCTGCATTTCGCCCAGGGTTTGGAATTAAAAGGTCTTCTTCCTGATAGCAGTGTGGGCTGAAAAGCTAATGATTAATCTGACAGCAGGCATCTCTACAGACAGACAGCACTCATCTGGTGATAAGAATGAGAAAATACTCACTGTGAGGTGAACCAGAGGGACAGCTGTCTCTCACCCAGTTTAACCCAAATATGTATGGAAAAGGGCTGCACTGCATTGGAAAAAACCGACATTGCAATATTTTTTTTTCCTGCGATATTTATATCAATATGAAAAAATACAGGAATTTTCACCAGATGACTTGAATAGCTCAATTTGGAAAGAATTAATCATTCTAGAAAGACCGGGGTGATTTCGTTGGGGAGTATATCCGCATATAAAATAATAATAATAATTTGAAAAAGCCGAAAAATTACTTTTTACTCTGTAGCCGAAATTATTCCGTTCAACTGACATTGCTTTTCTTTTTGCTACCAAATCTTCCTTTTCGGTGTTTTTCTCGCTCATTTTCAGGCTGTGGTTGATGACTAGCGGGGGTGGGGCCTGCTTTGGTTGTTTGATAAACTAATCAAGAATGATTGTGACTGGTGCATGTCACTCACAAGCAACAAACCTCATCTTCCTGTATCCAAGAACCCTTAAAATGGAGTAAAGCAGCCCTAATCTGAGTATATTGTCTCCCTAATATACCATACCCGCACACAGACTCACACGTACACACACAGGTCAATTAGGCCACCTGAGGTGAGCATTTACACACAGGCTAGAGTATCCAGCACTGCATCAAGCCCATTTACCTACAGTCTACAGAGTATCCAGCACTGCATCAAGCCCATTTACCTACAGTCTACAGAGTATCCAGCACTGCATCAAGCCCATTTACCTACAGTCTACAGAGTATCCAGCACTGCATCAAGCCCATTTACCTACAGTCTACAGAGTATCCAGCACTGCATCAAGCCCATTTACCTACAGTCTACAGAGTATCCAGCACTGCATCAAGCCCATTTACCTACAGTCTACAGAGTATCCAGCACTGCATCAAGCCCATTTACCTACAGTCTACAGAGTATCCAGCACTGCATCAAGCCCATTTACCTACAGTCTACAGGGTATCCAGCACTGCATCAAGCCCATTTACCTACAGTCTACAGGGTATCCAGCACTGCATCAAGCCCATTTACCTACAGTCTACAGGGTATCCAGCACTGCATCAAGCCCATTTACCTACAGTCTACAGAGTATCCAGCACTGCATCAAGCCCATTTACCTACAGTCTACAGAGTATCCAGCACTGCATCAAGCCCATTTACCTACAGTCTACAGAGTATCCAGCACTGCATCACGCCCATTTACCTACAGTCTACAGAGTATCCAGCACTGCATCAAGCCCATTTACCTACAGTCTACAGAGTATCCAGCACTGCATCACGCCCATTTACCTACAGTCTACAGGGTATCCAGCACTACATCAAGCCCATTTACCTACAGTCTACAGAGTATCCAGCACTGCATCAAGCCCATTTACCTACAGTCTACAGAGTATCCAGCACTGCATCAAGCCCATTTACCTACAGTCTACAGAGTATCCAGCACTGCATCAAGCCCATTTACCTACAGTCTACAGAGTATCCAGCACTGCATCAAGCCCATTTACCTACAGTCTACAGAGTATCCAGCACTGCATCAAGCCTGGACGTGAACACTCTAGCAGTCTCTGCCTCTCCCACTACAAAATTTAACCTTAACCGATTCCCCTCTGTTTCTGTTGACAGAGCTCAATCTAAAAATGTTTTATAGTTTGCCATATTACACCCTTTTATGAATTAAAAAGCTTATTAACGCCCCCCCCCCCTTCTTTCACTAAGCCTGAATAAATTTTTCAACAAAGTTTTCCTGAATTTTCATATCAGGAACCAGTTTAGTTTTTGTTCTTTAAGATTTTTGAAGGGGCTCTATGTTTCTTACACTGTGCTTTCCAGAACTGCACACAGGACTCTTATCTGTTCTGTGGTGTACATGTGAGAAAACACGCACACACCCGCTGTCACCTTCTGGGGAGAGGAAATGATATTTATATGTCTTACTTCACCATCAATGCAGAAAAACCACAGCTGAGTCTGCATTCGCACGCTAACACAGTGACATCTGCCAAGCCACCAAAAATAAATAACTCACTCCATGTCCTACCACCAAAAGAAATTACTCTGTTACTATCACATTGAAATAGTAAACATGCCTCTTACGTGAAAGAGAACTAGAGATTGTTCTTTTTGAACTGAAAGAAACAATGAAGAAATCCCATTATTTTTACTTGTATATAACGAACTACAATGACAATTTTTACTTTCAGTGATCAACTGGACAACGTGGGATAGCAGTTGGGGAAGGTGCAGCCATTCAGATGCAGATGTACAGAGGCGAGACTCTGACCAGGACACCAATATTAACTCTCCGTCTCTTTCACACAGTTAAATGACCATGATGAGGCAGGGCCTTTGTTGGTTTTGCTTTGTTTTTTCACCTGTTTTTCCCCACCCTGAGCCAAACTTATCATTACATTACTATCATTTAGCTGACGCTTTTATCCACAGCGACTTACAGATGATTCAGCTAACCAAGGGCCAGTCCCCCCTGGGAGCAATGTGGGGTTAGGGGGCCCTACTCAGGGGCACTGGGTGGTATTCTTGCTGTGGCTGGACTAGCCCCTCCTCTCCACTCAGAGGAACAAGGCCATGCACATGAGATATCGGACAACCTCCTCTTTCCATACTGCAGATGTACCTCCATTTATTTCCCGTCTCTATCATCCAAGGATCACAAAGTCAACATAAACTCTGTTCACACTTGCAGATACTTTGCTGGCCAGGAGTGGCCACTAGAGAGCAATGAGACGGATGACTTTCATCTGACTTAACTCCTACCATTTCTCAAATATGCTGAGCCAACCATTTCCTCAACAGTGTGGACCTCCGCCAATACCCGTTAATGGGACTTACAACCCAACCACAGGCCTCACTGGTGCAACAAGAACTAAAACAACCAACCACAGGCCTCACCGGTGCAACAAGAACTAAAACAACCAACCACAGGCCTCACCGGTGCAACAAGAACTAAAACAACCAACCACAGGCCTAACTGGTGCAACATGAACCATGAACCAGCTTCCTACACTGCGTGAGGCTCGGTTTGATGGCTTATCCAGAGGACAGGGGCTCCACCTGTGGCTGCTGTGTGGGTGAAACAGCACTGGCCTTTCTGATAGCACCAGCAGCCAGTCATTGGAAAACACCTGTGTGCGGGTCGGTGGGTCTGTGTGTGTTTGTGTGCGGGTCGGTGGGTCTGTGTGTGCTTGTGTGCGGGTCTGTGGATCTGTGTGTGCGGGTCGTTGGGTCTGTGCGTGTTTGTGTGCGGGTCGGTGGGTCTGTGCGTGTTTGTGTGCGGGTCGGTGGGTCTGTATGTGTTTGTGTGCGGATCGGTGGGTCTGTGTGTGTTTGTGTGCGGGTTGGTGGGTCTGTGTGTGTTTGTGTGCGGGTCGGTGGGTCTGTGTGCGGGTCGGTGGGTCTGTGTTGAACAGCAGCTCTCACTGGTATTAAATGATTCTCTAAAGCAGAGGGTTAACCCACTCTCGCCCTAATCCCAGCATCTAAGAAAACCCTTCCTTTCATTACCACTCACTCAGGATTACAGCTAACATACACAGAGCTGGGAGTTAGTTACACACACGCATACGTGCACACACACAGACACACACACGCACACTCACACACATACTCACACACACACACACACACACAACTGGGAGGCACATTACTCCATAATCACAGACAGTGACTGGCTGCAGTTGAGGATTTCCCTGTGGATCCAGCATACTCGTCCACACAATCTGCCACTGGCTTATCTCAGCAGGGAGCAGGGATCACTGCGTCCAATCACAGCATCGAGGCAAGGGGACATGAGGGTGGGGCAGGGGGTCCGCCACCTCGCTCTCTGTTAAACAGTGTTGAGCCATAAAAACAGAAATACAGAAGTAAAACAGAAATTTGTAATTCCCTATAAATCTGGACCTATATCAACAATTTGGTCACACTTGGTTAATTTTACGCATTTTACACATCTCCTCTTTTAGTGTTTCCCAAAGTATGCTGACCCCTTCTCCTGGTGAGGGAACGTATTTGGTTCCTGTAGAGCCTCGGTAGGGGGTGTGTCTGTGCGGGCATTCTGTGATCTACACGAGTTCCGCCAGAAACGAATTACGGGTGGTTTAAGCTCTGGCCTTTCAGTTAAAAGCAGTACTGAGTCGCTTATTGAAGAAAGCATTCCCACTGGACGAAAGCGATGCATTGTAGGCCTTTGTGTTTACGGGCCCACGTCTAAATTAGTTTTCCTCCCACAGCGGTACCGGAATACTGTCTGGATTATTCTCCGCCCGAAGCAATCAGGAGGCAAAGTTATCAACGCCGACAGAACACAAGCCTCCCATTGTCTCCTTCTGCGAACATTCTGCACAGCACATACGTTTTTAAATTACAGTACTGTACCACGCCGGGAATAACTCACCAGCGATCTCTCAGCTTACAGTGCCAGGCCCATGTTTCCAAAACGCACTCTGGTACAGAATCTAGGTTTGCCCTGTGCTACTACACACCAACAGTATGTTTCAACGTTAAATACGTCAGCCAAATCACTGATTATCACTGAATTCAAGAAAAAATACAGTTTCAGCTGTAGCATGCTCGCGACGACAAAGTGCTTCCAAAAACAAGCCTACACAAATTAAACCTGTTCAAATAATATTCTCTTTACGTTTTACTGCAACTAGGTAAATGGCTCCAAAAGGGATCTGATAGACAGAACTCCTGCTTCTTTTTTCACTCGTTAAACACACTCATTAATACATGGCAAAATACTAGTCTCCAGTGAAGACCACTTTCATGACAGCTCTGAAGAGAGGATAATGTAGCAAGCATGGGTTGCTACTTTTAAAATGACTCATTCTCACCTACTGTCAACAAACCACGATATGAACTTTCCTTAACGGTTTCTGCTGTATGAATTTCTTTTCAACTTAGTGTTTCACTTTCTGTACAACTTGTTAAATACATCAAACTATGTATATATACGACATGTGTTCTATCTTACGGGGAAGCAAAAGTTACTCAGAAAATATACACTAGCCATAAATCGTCATTGACACTGGCAATATGAAACATATTCAGCAGATAGCTCATTACCGGTAATACGAATCAAATTTGAGAGAGAACTGCAAAATGACAACGGTATAGGGTACTTATCCACATGTATCCAAGTAGTTATGTCTGCCTGGCTTTAGGCTTGGTGACCACACAACTGCGAGATCGCGATCACCAATACTTCTACACTCACACACACAGCTTGTCTGGGCTTAAAGAAACTTTTACATTCTATAGTCACTAACAATATTAATGAGGAGGATTTCAAAGCAAGTAATGCTATCTACAGAAGTCGACAAGATAATTAACGAAGCAAAGAAGTGCTTGGGGTTCAACTGAGTGTCAACTGGAAAGCCAGCAAGCACACTCTTTGATTGCTATAATTCATAAACATTGTTAACCAGACACCAAAAAATTACCAATCAAGAATCGGACGAGTGTGAGACAGATAACCAAATAAAATTACGTTAGCCAAAAACCAGCTAGCCAGCAACAAGCTTAGACGAGCCAAGAACACGTTTGCTACGTGTTTAAGCACTCCTACTTACAATACTGTTAGCTATCCAGATATCAAAACATAAATCAGCTAGCCACCGCAAACAATTACCTGGTAAACTAGCCATACTAAGCGAGCTGTACAGCTAACCAGCAAACTGACGGTAGCTAATGTCAATAAAGACCTAGATTTACCCATGTATCTGCTTGCTGCAAATACTCGTGATTACAACAAACCGATTCAGTTAACGTTAGTTAATTAGCTGAGGTACAGCTGGCAGGCTAACAACATTATCTGTCTTAAACGTTAGCAATTATCCAAGAAATAAAGCTGTCACAAATTTGACATAACGGAAAAAGGGAAACCAAGCCATACACGCCTTCCTTCCTGTTTAGCTGTAATAGCTAGCAGTCAACCATTACCTTTATGTAGAAACGAACTAGTTAGCCAAGTAGCCAGCTATGGTAACTAGCTGGCTGTCTACCTAGATAGCAAACTGCTTAGCTCGCTAGCTATCGAGACTGGCTGGCTGGCTATTCTTAATTTTACCCAGCTAATAAGGTCTGTAAATCGCAAACTATCTCCTGACACATCGCGACTCACAGCAGACATGTTAATCTTTTACATAAAAGCAGGTCAACAATGTTATTGATAGCGAGCTATCCAGCTAACAGGCTAACATTACAGCTCAAAAGACTGGTTTTTCTTGCTAGTTGGCTAATGCTAGGTGGACTGATTGTTGCTAGCCAACTGATTCAAAAATCTGAATGTTCTTACCTTCCGTAAAGTGCGCTTTAGCTAGCTTTAAATAGCCAGCAGTTTTAATTGCTGTATGCAGTAACTTGATACTTCCAATGTATAACAAACAATAATAGCAATTGAGTAATCGCAACAACTAAGCAACGGCCCCCACCTCGTTATTTTCCCTTCGTTATTTTAGAATGTTCCTTTTTCTTTTTTTAACAGCCAAAAGTCGACGTCTTTCTAAGGTGCCCTCCTCCCTGTCCACAAGATTGGAGGAGCGCAGTTAACGGCATGGTCATCCGTGGTCCCTGATAGGAGAGGGGAGCTGTCAAACTCACGTTTCTGAGTACCGCCTCTTTTCGTTTACAGTTGGTGCAAATTTGATACACCCACAATTCTTCCGCCACACGATTTGTTGAAGATCTGACAGTCAGTCGCCATGTTGCATACAGCAAGGTCTGCGTCTGGCGCACTGTTGAAAACTGCATGGGTTCTCAGCAATGCATTTATCGGACAAAATCGTGTTTTGTATGTTTTTGCAGTAGCTCTTACTTACTAACAATTAGCCGAAAAAATCTGAAAGGTGGTTTGGTCAATAAAAGCTTGATTTCTGGTTGAAAAAAGCTCTTTGTTGCAAATAATAATGTCTTTTTCTCAGCCAAAAGCAGTGACTAGCTAAATAGCTCTAATTAGCTACTCGCCTGTCTACTGAATATGTGGGATTCCAGAAACATGCAAGTCCAGGCAGGAGTTTCTTTGACTAGTGCATACAAGTTATCTTTTTCAGTGCACGGTTCCAACCAAGATCAGGTAAAACGAATGGAGTGCTAATCTTTCAAGTGGTATGTATAGTGACCATGTGAAGGAAAAGAAGTCCCAACATACCTACATTATTTACGGGAAGAACTGCAGTTGACCCCCCATTGAGACTAGGTTTTTAATCTCAGTCACTAGCAAGAAAGTTAACTCGTTATTCATTAACGTTTGCGGTTTTTAATCTAGTAAAGTATATTAAATAGAATAGTAAATGATTCATTTTAAGAGGCATTTATATTGCTGAAGTAAACCAAAACCCCCAAAAGAATTGACGTATTACTAGTGATAGCAACCTAACTGACATCAGTTGTCAGTGCGAATAGCTTGCTTGATAGTTCTGCATATGGTAATTGTGTATGTATTTTAAAAAGTGAGCAGCGACTAGTGTGAAACTTTGGCGACAACAGCCATTACAAACAGAAATTTGTGTGAAAACCTCCACTCACTTCGGATCAGCTAGTGGATGTGACATGATTATAAATGTGTTCTACGTCTGGTGCTAAGGAACTGCTTCCGGGGTTGCAGATGTGTTTTTTTTTTCTAAATCGTCTGGGGGTTATTTACGAATGTGTTTTGAGAAATTGCTGGAATTGGTGTAGCGACTATCTCACTGGTCCTTGTAAAGCGCCGACGCGATGGATATGGTCGTGGCTTTTCTTTCCTCCTCTAGATTACTTGCAAGGGTGCAGAGGCTCCTGCAGCGTTAAGGTGAAGATCACGGAGTCCACTAGGTGGCAGTAATACGGTAGTGTTGGGTAACACTCAGCACCGGAAAAGAAGAAGAAGAAGAAGAAGGTCATTTGCGAAGTGTGTTTTTAGTGTGAGAGAATTTGCAGCCTCTCTCGTCTGGCCTTTCACTTAATGGATTTTGGCACAATCTGAAATTAAATAACACACCGTGAAGCATGTCTCAGGAGTCTTCAGGCTTCCCGCAACAACACGGGGTGACTCCCCAGGTACACAGAATGATATTTAGCTATCTAATGAATTTCTTAGCTAAGTGCTTACCTAGCTTCCTGGTTAGCTGTCGCTAGTTATAAGGTTCGCTTGGTCTTCATCATGTTACCGTTAGCTATCTGAAGAATTAACTAAGTCGCTTCAGTCTGTGCCAGCCAGGTAACACGGGTAGTTTGTGTTTAGTTTCCGTTTAGCTAGTACTCGGGTTTTGCTACAAGCCAATATATCGGTGTCGAAGTAGCTAAATCAGCATGGCTTTTGGGTTACATTAACAATTTTATCTAGTGATAGCTAGCTTGCTAATGTTACTTAGACTTTGAGTCATTGCCCACAATGGAAGCCAATACGCAACCAACATCACACCTGTAGTTATTTACTTACCGGCGTGGCTGACTTGAGCTTTAATTTTTCGCTTGACATCAAAACGTTAAACTCGATTTACCCAGAACAATATTTAACGTTAGGTAGTTGGAGAAGTAGTTCACAGACCTGTATGGCTCCGGTTAGCCAGCTATTCAGGTGGCCGGGAATGTGTCCATGTTTCATCCGGTCGGAGTGCACTAACGTAACTATTTCTTTGTAATACATCTTGGCAGCCAGTGGGTAATTACTAGATTGTCGTTAGCTCAGTAGCTGCTATCGCTGTGTTTAAGGGTAACTATTGACTCAAGCGCCTCATTTTAGGGATGAGGCCAAACATCCACCTAATTTGAAAATAAATATCAATGTTTTTGTGAACCTGACGTGTGTGCTGCTGTCATTTTGACATGACCAACGGTATCATGCCCTGAGCAGAATCCATTGGGCTTAAACTACATCCCCACGGAGGAGGAGAGAAGGATCTTCCGGGAGTGTGGGAACGAGAGCTTCTGGTACCGATGTGAGTACCTAACGGCTAACGGTTTGAATCAACTGCCTATTGGTTTAAGCAGGAGAGTCAGCTGAAGGCATGTCAAAATTACAAAAACCTGAATCAAAATTAACTAAGTAAAAAATGGGACGGTGTTACAACAGTTCGTGGTAGTCAAATATAACAAGAATATGATACAGTTAAATGAAGATTTCAGAATGTATTGACATGCACCATTTAAATAAGGACTACAGCTCATTAACAATGAGTTTTGCCTCTGGTTGGTTCACAAGGTAGGAGCACAGGATTGTGGTGCAGCTGTGAGTGTCAGCACTCTCTAGTGGGTACACCCACCCCAGTGTGAACTGTATGTGAGTGTATTCTGACTTCCTCCTCCAACACAGGCGAAATTCAATAGGTGACACATCTGTAGTGTGGAGAGAAAAGCAGGCCAGTCGTCACATGAATCAGAGAAGTCGTGTATGGCTTCCTCCTCTTGAGTTGGTGGCAGAGGGTCACCAAAGGAGGTTGATAAGTTTGTTTTGGGGTGGAGAAACATGGGAATAATGAATAAATAATAGAAATAAACTAGAAAAAATGTGAAGTGCAGTCATCTCAGCTGGTGCACGTTATGTAATATTTTTGTGATTTCGATTGCTTGCAGCTTTGCCGTTTTCTGTTGTGGGAATGGCCGTCACCCAGGGACTCATCTCCAGAGGCAAGTTTCCAGTCAATCATAAAACATGGCTGTCCATTACCAGCCAATCAGGAAACAATGTTGGCATGCTCTTACACTGGGTGGCAGGCTTCCACCTCTGAGGTTGCAGGTTCTATCCCTAGCCAGGGGAAACATTAACTTATGCAAGCAGTTAAACATCAATTGTTTCTGTGAATAGCTCCCTGCATAAAGGAATCAACAGTATAAAACTGAAAATCTATTTTTCACCACATGTTTGACTCTCCTCAACTGCCATTCTCTCCTGTTCTGAAAGGGGTCTTGACAGCATCCGGGATGTTTGGCTCTCTGCCCAAACTGGCCTGTAAGTAAAAGTAATGATAGATGTTTGTGTTTTTTGTGCTGCTGCACCTATCAGCTAAGAGCACCCTGCTCTTCCTTTGCCTGCCCTTTGAGGCTCTCGCTGGACTCGGCTGCATGGCTCGTGGGTGTGCGGAGTGAGATGGGGAAGGGCTCTGGCTGCTGTGTGGGTGTTCAGGGGGGTTGTGAGGAAGAGCTGGAGCTTTGCCCCCTCCAGTTTCAAAATGGCTGCAAAAGAAAAGCTTTATGTAGCCTAGCGCAGCTCTCTTGAGATAATGCCTGCCTTAGTAGTTTAAAATGGTAAAAATCCATGGAGAAAAACAAAATTGTTGATAACACATCTGTGTGTGTGTGTGTGTTTCCAGTTGCTGGGTTTTGTGGATATTTGGCAGGAAAGATTTCCTACATGGATACTTGTGTGAAGAAGTTCAAAAACCTGGAAAATTCACCTCTGGCAGATGCTCTTCGTCGGGAACACCACAACCTGCCAGCTCGGTCAGTACTGTATACACACACTCACACACACACACATACACACTCTCACACACTCACATACACAGATGAACATCTCCTCTGCTGATGTGGGTAATGACCTCTGTGCCTGTCTGCTGTGTGCAGGTTTCCTCCTCAGAACCAGTCCGAGTTTGAGGATGGGAGCCAGTCAGACTTCGAGCCTCTATCATTGGCTCCAGCTGATCGGCGTGGGCCAGCTCATTCCTATGGAGAACCCGCCCCCTTTGGCTCTGGTCTGGGTGACTCTACTTTTCAACCAGCCCCTTTTAGCTCTGCACTCGATGACTCTAGCTACCAGCCTGCTCCTTACAGCTCTGCACTGGATGACTCCACCTACCAGCCTGCCCCCTTTAGCTCCGCCCTCAGTGAATCTGCACCATCAGGAACAGGCGATGACTTCATCCCTCAAGGTGCAGTAGTGCTGGGGGCATCAGTTTGTTAATGCAGAAGCTCTAGGAAAAGGACAAAGAAAAGCAACTAAACTAGTTCCTGGTGTGTAGTTCACAGGAGTGTTACTTAAGTTTTCATGAAGAAAAATATATCACAATAGTAACAATAAGTTGAAATGCCCCCTTTGTGTAGCCCCACCCTACCTGGATGAGGAAAAGCCAAAGAAGAAGACCATCTCTTATGAGGAGCTGCGCAGCAAGAACCGCGAGAACTACGGGGTCACCATGACGCAGAAGGCTGAGACACTGCTCAAACCCTCCCCTGACAGAGCCACGCCCAGAAAGGAGGGTGAGTCTGCCCTGGGGGCGGGGCTAGGGCTGGGGCCTGTGTGAGCTATTGTTGTTCACTTTTGGTATAAATGAAGTTGTGAAATCACTACGTCTGAAATCTGAAGAGTTAGTAAATCTAGACAATATAAGCTCCAGGCCTAGAGTTAAACCTGTATATACTGGTGAAATACAGTTCATGATTAACAGTGTAATTATTTAACTCTGCTTCCTTTGTAGTGAAGAAAAACATCTATGGAGACACATGGGAGGAATGATGGAGTATTGTGTGTGTGTGTGTGTGTGTGTGTGTGTGTGTGTTTGAAGGGGGACCGAGTTTTCCCGTAACACACACACACATTCATGCACTCGTTGCACATGGCTGCAGACCAGAACAATGCACCATGCCAACTCGCCACCAGTGTGGGCGTGGCTTGTATCACAGATTTATAAATCATACTCGCGTTTGGCAAACCTTGCGATAAGACACCATGTTGAAACCAGACCCTCCACAGGAATAGATTATAAAATAGAGATTCTTTTAAAGTTTCATGGCTACGATCAGTCAATGGAAGCAGCTGAGCTCGGAATGAGAAAGGCAGATTTCATTACCACTTGCTGCTGCTTGTTTGAGAATTGCATGCAGTTCAAGGGTAAGAGTCTTTGTTTTTTTAGTGTTAAACCCATAGGCTGAATTAGCTGATCTGTTGTCACATGATGTCTTTCCCTGTTGATGCACACACACTGTATTTGTGTATTATAAATAAAGCACTTGGAATGTGACATCCATAATCTGTGATCTTTGGACTGAAGATGGCGTCCTTCGCTGCCTGGCACCGAGACGGGTTTGCCCAACTCTTGTTTGATCCATGACTCTGGTACAGAGTCCTGCTGGCTTTGGTCCCCCCATGTACCCCAAAACATTGGATTGATTCAGCTGTCAGGGGGCCACAATGCCCCCCCTTTGACTTAATCTGTCACAGATCAGTGCTTAACTGACTCCTATGTACAGTTATCAAGGTTGTTTTTGTTTGTAGTGTCAGAACATGAAAATGTGACACCGTTGTCCTGAACACTTGTAATTAAACCAAATTGGTTTCAACACACTGTGTCGTCATTGTGTCTTAGGCCTGTAGGGGCCAACTTTGATGGAGTCCTGATTCATTTTAGGTAACAAATTTGATTCAAGTGCCTGCATTCTGAGTCTTGGTGGGTTTTGAGTCCTTTGAGTAACTCCAGTGGATTCCAAAGCAACAGGTATGCATCACAATTCTGCACTGTGGAACATTATGGTCTGTGTGTAAAGCCTGCACAAGTGTGCAGTGCTGATGTTTGAAATTAATTTTGTTGAAATTTTGCAGTAGTATTATAAACCAATTTGACCAGATCAAACTCTCTGACCCAGTCTTCACCCATTCCTAAATTCAGATACATGTGTAATGTGGTAGTAGTGTTTGTTGGGCTTTGTGTCCCTCTAGTGGCAGTCGGGTTGATTTATTTATTCCTTATCTTGGGTAGGGAGTATATAGCCAAAATGGGGGTTATTTAGTCGCTATGGGAATTTCACCACTATGCCGGGTTTAACACCCTTAATCTTTTCAAAATTACCCTGAGATCTTTCATGGCCACTGAGTCAGGTTTAAGTCAAAAGACCAGCTCTGTCTACAGCATATGACCTGAATTACTGTGCTGGGGTATTGGGGTGCCTTTGGTCCAGACTGAAGAATGCCCTCTACTGGCCAGCCATATCCTAAACACCCAGAGAGATTTGACTACTGGCCCCAAGTGCTGTGCAGAGAGGGTCTGTCTGGACGCTGTTACTGGGAGGCTGAGTGGAGTGGGAATAATGGAGTTTCTATAGCAGTATCATATAAAAAAGATCAGCAGGAAAGGAGATGCTGACTCTACTCTAGGGTGGAATTGTAAATCCTGGAGTTTGAGCTGCTCTCCTTCCAGTTACTATTTCTATCACAATAGTAATCGCACTGACATCCCTGGCCCCTCCTCCTCCAGAATAGGAGTGTACCTGGATCACAGGGCAGGAACTCTGTCCTTCTTCAGCATCTCTGACACAATTACCCTCCTGCACAGAGTCCAGACCACATTCACTCAGCCCCTCTATCCTGGGTTTGGGTTTGATTATGGCTGTTCTGTAAAACTTATCTGGGGTAACCAAAGAACCAGCCTTCTGCTTTCGCGTTCAGGAACTGGCCCAATAGGGTTTGTACTTTTCAGAGCCACAGCCTGTTTTGTATTTTAAAAAATTTTATTAATACTCATAACTGCTGCTTACATAAAGAACACAAACATTAGTGACAAAAAGCTTGATTTGGGGGGATGGGGGCTGTCACGGACTAGCGCCGCGACGAGACTCGCATTACTACAGACGCACAACACAAACACCGAAAACACCACACTCTGTGCGTTCTGCAACATTTTTTTCCATCAGTATTAGTGTGTGTTAATATGCTTGTGTCATCTGTTTAGTAGTGTGTGTGTGTGTGTGTGTGTGTGTGTGTGTGTGTGTGTGTGTGTGTGTGTGTTTGTTCTTATTTAACATCTCTGTCGCCTTTTGGAAAGACCGCTTTTACCCGTTTAGAATAAGGCCCGTCTGTACGGTGGTGAAGTATTTTAACAGCGGGTGACGTCCTTTATAGCGGCTGGCCATAACTATAAAAGAACAACACAGGCAATATTGTTTAAAAAAAGCAAATTTATTCAACTGCATTTATGTTAGAAACATACGAAGTTTAACTAATTAAAAACTAAGGGACAAACCCAAAAGTTGTTACCTGGTGCATCTCGTCCAGCCACTGCCAAACAGGAAGTGGGGCGCACCAGGGAGCATTTCTCCAGGGGGGGAGCACTGGAAACATCCACCTGGATCCTTGTTAAGGGGGAAAAAATAAATTATGAATTTATTGTTGGTTTATTTTTCTGTTAGGACATCCTTTGTTGTTGCTTTGCATTTGAATGTTATTGATAATTACCATGGCCATGTTTATTGTGTTTGGTTTCATTATTTTCTATTATTTCTAGTTGATTGTTTTTCCTTGAATGGAAGGTGCCTGGTGGGAGGGGCTACACCCTTAAAGGCGGGGGGTTTAGGGGTGCTGGGGTCTTGTGTGACAAAATGAGAGGTGGACTGGAGTGGCTATGTGCCTTTGGCCTCATTGTTGGTTTAGCCAAGTGCACTGTCCATTACTTTTTCCCCTTAGTTTTTGTTTTTCTGTTTTGGTATAGTTTTGTTTTTTGTAAATATATATTCCTGCATGTCACTGTTTTTCACCAATCACCTGTAAATAAATGTCACCATCTGCACCCATCCCTGCAATCCTCGTCCTTTGAGTCCTCCGCCATCGGTACACCCTGTCACAGGGGCACTAGTGAGGCCTGTTTTGAGTGTAGGGTTTGAAAATGTGACTTAAGACATGGGGGAGCAGTTCAATTGGTAGCTCCAAGGTGTTAGACCTGGGGTGACCAGAAACAGGCAGCCAGTGAAGGGAGAGGAGGAAAGAGTACAGAAGGCTGTGCTGAGACAGGTTGACAGGGCTGGTGAAGGATGTGGGGGTCACTGCTATTTCACAACAGATGTAATGCAATGTGTTGGGGGTGGGGGAGGGGGTGGGGTTGATGAGAGGCTGTCATGGTGGGAGGGTGCCTTTTGATTTAAAAAAAAAAAAATCTTAAAAACCAATAAAAAATGTAAAAATCAAAGATATGCAGCCTGATTGACTTTATACTTCCACAGGCTATGCTAAGCTCTATATGTGTGTTAGTGTGATCAGTTTGGTCATGGAGAAGCATTGGGCTAGAAGGAAGTTTTTGAAAGAATTAGCAGTAATGTGTCTTTGAAGCCAAAATAATAACTGAACTACATGTTATTTGAACAATTATTAACGTTTTTTATTAGAAATGTGAGTAAATGTGAGGAGAGCTGAATTTTCCACCCACACACTCCACAGTGATGCTGGACTGCCTTAATGCAGTCAGGCAGATCAACGGTTAGCACAACACAGATAGCACAGCACAGTTAGCACAACACGGTTAGCACAGGATGGATAGTACAGCATGGTTAGCACAGTATGGTTAGTACAACACATATAGTACAGCACGGTTAGCACAGCATGGTTAGTGCAGCACGGTTAGCACAGCATGGATAGTGCAGCACGGTTAGCACAGCATGGATAGTACAGCACGATTAGCACAGCATGGTTAGTGCAGCACGGTTAGCACAGCATGGTTAGTGCAGCACGGTTAGCACAGCATGGCTAGTACAGCACGGTTAGCACAGCATGGTTCGTACAACACGGTTAGCACAGCATGGTTAGTGCAGCATGATTAGCACAGCATGGTTCGTACAGCACGGTTAGCAAAGCATGGTTAGTGCAGCACGATTAGCACAGCATGGTTAGTGCAGCACGGTTAGCACAGCATGGTTCGCACAGCACGGTTAGCACAGCATGGTTCGTACAGCACGGTTAGCACAGCATGGTTAGTGCAGCACGGTTAGCACAGCATGGATAGTACAGGATGGATAGCACAGCATGGTTAGCACAGCATGGTTCGTACAGCACGGTTAGCACAGCATGGATAGTGCAGCACGGTTAGCACAGCATTGTTCGTGCAGCATGGTTAGCACAGCATGGTTAGTGCAGAACGGTTAGCACAGCATGGATAGTGCAGCACAGTTAGCACAGCATGGTTAGTACAGCACGGTTAGCACAGCATGGTTAGTACAGCACGGTTAGCACAGCATGGTTCATACAGCACGGTTAGCACAGCATGGTTAGTGCAGCACGGTTAGCACAGCATGGTTAGTACAGCACGGTTAGCACAGCATGGATAGTGCAGCACGGTTAGCACAGCATGGTTAGTACAGCACGGTTAGCACAGCATGGTTCGTACAGCACGGTTAGCACAGCATGGTTCGTACAGCATGGTTAGTGGATTCATGTTGATGCTCTTCCATCTGCCGCCACATACACTCATATATTTGACAGATGTGACCCAGCTGTGCTTTTCAGTTAAAGTTACTGAGCCAATAAGGGCCATGTTACTTTCCCAGCTAGGCCTGTGAACTACTAAGTAGGTCTCTCTGCCTCTGTCTTTTAGAGAGGTTTATCAGAGTGAATCTGGCTTGAGGAGGCCTTATGTGATGCCTGAGCTCAGGCACACTGTCTCACTGCTCCCCTTCACCCGCTGCAGTGCTACTCAAGGGACAAGGCTTGGTCCAGTCTCTGCACAGAGCTAGAGTGCTGGCGCCCTCTGGTGGAGAATCTATTTGGAGATGGAACATTTTTCCTTTTTCAGTAGGTGATGCAAGCACTGTTCTGACAGTGTTGGTGGTCACTCCAGTCTTCACTATTGACCACATAATTCCATAAGTTCCATTAATTACTAAATTAGCCCTGTGGCTTTGCACATGATGCATATTCAGTGAAGTTAGCTCGAAATATGTGAGTTTAAAGGCTCATCTCACACTACATTGAAGAAATAAACAAAAAATAAATAAAAATTGAGCAACACGCCATCAAAGCTCTGACTGTTACTCCACACTGCTGCCCTCAGGTCCACAGACCAGTGATCTGACTGTTACTCCAACACTGCTGCCCTCAGGTCCAGAGACCAGTGATCTGACTGTTACTCCACACTGCTGCCCTCAGATCCAGAGACCAGTGATCTGACTGTTACTCCACACTGCTGCCCTCAGGTCCAGAGACCAGTGATCTGACTGTTACTCCGATACTGCTTCCCTCAGAGCCCAGCACTCTGACTACCTGAGTCTCCTACACTATCACTCCTTCCTTGTTTGGGCATTTTTCCTTCCTATTTTCCCCACCTTGATGGAAGGCACGGTGGCTGTATGTGCTTTGGTGGGGCATCACTCAGGTGAGGCACTCCCAGGTACTTCACCTGTGTACAATGAGCTAATTAAAATTATAGCACAACAGTATCAATAGTATTCTCATTAAATATGTTGTTACAGAGATGCTATCATCCTGCTCCACCCCATCCCTTCAACATATAAACACACTAAAACACATTGAGGATTTTCCACATGTGCCTGTACATGTACATGTGCCATTGCCTGTACGTCTTGTCACCCGGGGTAACAGGTATTCAGAATGTAAGGTAGTGTGACGCGGCAGCACAGCCTGGCCTCCGTCTCCTCCCCAACCCTCTGCCAAATCGCAGAGATTTGGGCCGAACTCCCCCGTCCCCGCTCCATCTCTCAAAAATCATGAAAAACAACAACGTCATAGTTGCACAAAGCAGGAGACTAGATGAGAATATAATTCTACGTAATCAAGCAGTACGGTAAGGAGATACATCAAGTGTATTTACTTATGAAAAATGTGGTTGTAGCCAGGAGAGACTTGAACGAATTAATTTGACTCCACCCAGGAATTTCAGTCCCATAGTCAGATATGAGAGATGTTTTAACTTCAGTCAAAAAAACGTAACTGATTCTTGTACGGGACTGATCCCGCCCTACCGTAAACAACTTGTCACCCGCCCCAATCGCGTTTCACCGACCTCATAATGAGTGAGATAGAAGGGCTTTTTCGCCATTGAAAAAAACAAGATGGGCGGAGCTTAGGAGGCGTGTTGCCCAATCAAGTTTCATCGTGGGCTGGTTTTCATTTTGCACGAGGAATCTCTCATAATTGATGTATATGGTAAGTTCAGTAACCAATGAACCAAGTCGGTGGGCTGGCCTTTGCTGCAACTTTGACCTGTCACGTTCTACAGTAGGAGGACCTATCTCCTTTGTCTCCAGCAAGCGTGATTAACACAAAATATATCCTATCATACGGCTGTTGGGGCGGGGCTCTGGTGCCTCTCATCCACCTAAATCACTTGTAGGTGTGTGTAATGTTGACGGGTCACGCCCACTGGCCGGTCTGCAGATTTGCAGAGAAACGAGTCACAGACAGTGTTCTGGTAAAAAATGCACTCTAATGCGGCAAGTAAGTGATTGTGTCGTTGGATGTGGTGTTTGCCGTAATGTTGACTACTTCAGCTGAGTATTAACCTGCAGCGGGACGCTCTTTCTTAATGCAATTTGTGTGTACATGTTTCTTCTCTGCGAAATATGCATAATTCTAGATCTGACTGGCTAGCTTGCCAGCTAAATACAAATCGGAAAATCTGTTCTATTGCTACCCTCTTTGTACTAGTACCTGTCTGTACTGTCTTTTTGTGATGCAGTTAGCTAGCTAACGGGAGAAACACGGAATGGACGAATAAATTCACTTTTTTCCTTTACTGAACGGTTATACGGTGGAGCTACATTATGTAAGGATCAGTTAAAATGTAGCTGCCTAGCCCAACTAGCGTATTGGAAGCAGCTGTATTTCGCCTAGGAGAAAACTACTATTTTTGTGCCTAAAACGGCTGCGAATAACGCATACCTTATGTAGCTTATACCAGACAAACGCTACTGCTGTTTCATAACGTAAATGGGTCAGTTTTCGAGGAAACTGCAGACAGTTGCACTGGATGGAAATTGTGACGCAGTTTTATAAAATATATGTATTTCTTTCTCTGTGAACGCAGTACTTGTCCAAACGCGTCACTTGCATTGAAAAGAGAAATGATGCTTTTGCTTTGCACGTAAGCCAGTTTTTATTTAACGTCCTAAGATTTCTGTAACAATCCAAAATGCATTCGTCCGTTGGGGTGAGTATCAGGAGAGGGGAGCTGAATAAATTTGTTTTAATTGTGGGAAGTGTAGTTCGTTGTACTAGATCCTGGTTAAAAGAAAAACGAGGCGTAATTGTTTGGACTACAACCCCCAGGTCCCTTCCTACTCTCTAGATACTTTGTAAACTCGGTGCAACTTGTCAGTGTGTTCTGTAGCTGTGTAACTAGCACCGTGGAGTTTGGTACACTTTAAGATTAACTGTTTCTTCCTCATCCATTTGAAAACAAGATTTAAAAATGCTAAATTGCGAAGTTCAGGATGGGTTGTGCTATTTGCAATTTTTGTGCAATTCCCGAAGCACTTGATCCGAGATGTTGTTTTGGCACCAGAAGTTTATTTGGCTTACATATAACGTGCGTGAAATTTGCGTCCATGAATAAGGTTTATTGAAAAGTACAGTCAATTACACATTTAACGTTTTCTATGTCATTTGAATTCATGCGATTCTATGTCTTCACGTTTGCTGTAGGCTGCTGCTGAGCTATCTTCTTAAATACATGTGCTTGTCTGATAGCGAAATAGACCCAGCACCAGGTACCGGAGCGGGGTGGAGACAGGCCGTGTGAGAGCGAATAGAAAACAGAACAGTACAGAGCTGGTATTCGTAGTTGCGTTCAGGCAGATTTGGATCGTGAGGTAGACGATTCTGTGTGCAATTTACGTTTGTATAGTGCCATACGTGTTGTTCATGATCTAAAACTCCGAAAACAGACATGCTGTATTTGGGGCAAATGCTAGAGAAGATCCTGCGCGATTCCACGTTTCTCTCATACACGCGCACGCACATACTCGCACGAGTGCACGGAATATGTATACCGTGGCCCACTTTCATTCATTTATGAACTTGCATCAGTTCAAATTGGTTTTGTGGTTATGCAGATGTATAAACTGTATATATTTCTGTTGAGCAAATACAAAATGTATTCAAGTAGGTGCAGAGATGGGGACAGGCCTGCAAATGTGACTGTATGCCATTAGGATTAGCTTCCTCAGAAACACATGTTCCATGGGGTTTTGTATCAGAGGAGTGTGCATCATTAGCAGCTGGCCAAGCAGAAAGCACACACCCTGAAGATCTGTGCCTGCTCGGTGAGGCCATGGCACCCATATAGGCCGTATCCCCCCTCCCCCCAGGAAAATGCTACAGCCAGGCATGTGCCAGCCTGCAGGGTGGCACTGTGGATGGGCCCCACGGTCTGCATCCTGTTAAGGCACTGCTCCAGTGTGTGGATGGGCCCCACGGTCTGCATCCTGTTAAGGCACTGCTCCAGTGTGTGGATGGGCCCCACAGTCTGCATCCTGTTAAGGCACTGCCCCAGTGTGTGGATGGGCCCTACAGTCTGCATCCTGTTAAGGCACTGCTCCAGTGTGTGGATGGGCCCCACAGTCTGCATCCTGTTAAGGCACTGCCCCAGTGTGTGGATGGGCCCCACAGTCTGCATCCTGTTAAGGCACTGCCCCAGTGTGTGGATGGGCCCTACAGTCTGCATCCTGTTAAGGCACTGCTCCAGTGTGTGGATGGGCCCTACAGTCTGCATCCTGTTAAGGCACTGCTCCAGTGTGTGGATGGGCCCCACAGTCCGCATCCTGTTAAGGCACTGTTCCAGTGTGTGGATGGGCCCCACGGTCTGCATCCTGTTAAGGCACTGTTCCAGTGTGTGGATGGGCCCCACGGTCTGCATCCTGTTAAGGCACTGTTCCAGTGTGTGGATGGGCCCCACGGTCTGCATCCTGTTAAGGCACTGTTCCAGTGTGTGGATGGGCCCCACGGTCTGCATCCTGTTAAGGCACTGTTCCAGTGTGTGGATGGGCCCCACGGTCTGCATCCTGTTAAGGCACTGTTCCAGTGTGTGGATGGGCCCCACGGTCTGCATCCTGTTAAGGCACTGTTCCAGTGTGTGGATGGGCCCCACGGTCTGCATCCTGTTAAGGCACTGCTCCAGTGTGTGGATGGGCCCCACGGTCTGCACTCTTGACTGCAGAAGTTGCTGGAATTGAGATTCTTTAGGGAAAAATGATGAAAAACATTAAAATGTAATTTAAAGAAATGATGAAAGTAAATTCTGAGATGTTTTTTTCTTTGTCTTGTAGATTTTCAGCTGAACTCTCACCTGTCTACATTGGCCAGTATCCACAAGATCTACCACACACTCAACAGACTGGTAATGACCTGGGCTAGCATGGGAGGCTGCTGAGAGGGTTTAGCACTCCAGCTAATATTTTGGGCTAGCATGGGGGCTAATGTGGTGGGTTAAAATACAGTGTTAATATGAGTGGCTAACACAAGGGGCTAGCATGGGGGGCTAATATCAGGGGCTTGTGTGGTTGGCTAGTATGGGGATGATTTAGCGGGTTGACCTATACTGAAGGTGGGATATCTGTGTGTCTTTGGGATCTTTCCGCATCCTCTGCTGGTCTGGAAGACCCTTATAAGCTGAGAACCAAGACTAACATTCTCCATCTGCATGTGAGCACTAACTGTGGAGAGTAGAGTAAGTGGGTGTAGGGCAGATTGGTAGTCATCTGATGTTGCAACTGGGGGAGACTCTTGAGTGCTGCTTTGCTACAGATGCACCAGGGGGCACCAGTGAGCAAGTGATTTAAGCCCATGGATGCTTATCCAGGTCATACATGTGCAGCTCCTTGGGTCATGTGACCATTTGCCCTCCCTTCTTTCCACAATGCAGATCTCACACCAGCTACATTCTGCTTAATGTCTTAGAGGAGCAGTAAGCTGTGCTGCAGCTGCGCTGTAATGCAATGTGGCTGAATGGGTGAATCCAATGCAGTGTGGGTATGTAGCTGGACACAGTTCAGGGATGGTAATGTGCACTCACTCCCCCCCACAGAACCTGACAGAAGACATTGGGCAGGACTCTCACTCAGCAGGTAACCCCCGTATGAGTCTAAACCATAAAGGGTGTGCATATGCATGTGAATGAGGTATGTATACACATGCATGGGCAGTGTGTGTGTGTGTGTGTGTAAGGGCAGTGTGTGTGTTTGTGTGTGTGTGTGTGTGTGTGTGTGTGTAAGGGCAGTGTGTGTGTGTGTGTAAGGGCAGTGTGTGTGTGTGTAAGGGCAGTGTGTGTGTGTGTGTGTGTGTGTGTGTAAGGGCAGTGTGTGTGTGTGTGTGTGTGTGTAAGGGCAGTGTGTGTGTGTGTGTGTAAGGGCAGTGTGTGTGTTTGTGTGTGTGTGTAAGGGCAGTGTGTGTGTGTGTAAGGGCAGTGTGTGTGTTTGTGTGTGTGTGTAAGGGCTGTGTGTTTGTGTGTGTAAGGGCTGTGTGTGTGTGTGTGTGTAAGGGCAGTGTGTGTGTGTGTGTGTGTGTGTGGGCAGTGTGTGTGTGTGTGTGTGTGTGTAAGGGCTGTGTGTGTGTGTGTGTAAGGGCAGTGTGTGTGTGTGTGTGTGTGTAAGGGCAGTGTGTGTGTGTGTGTGAGTGCAGTTTGTGTGTGTGTTTGTGTATGTAAGTGCAGTGTGTGTGTAAGTGCAGTTTGTGTGTGTGTGGGCAGTGTGTGTGTGTATGTGTGTGTAAACACAGTGTGTGTGTGTGTTTGTGTGTGTACGGGCAGTGTGTGTGTTTGTGTGTGTAAACGCAGTGTGTGTGTGTGTGTGTGTGTAAGGGCAGTGTGTGTGTGTGTGTGTGTGTAAGGGCAGTGTGTGTGTGAGTGTGTGTGTAAGTGTGGGGGGTGTGTGAGTGTGTGTGTGTGTAAGGGCAGTGTGTGTGTGTGTGTGTGGGTGTGTGTGTTAAGGGGCAGGTGTGTGTGAGTGTGTGTGTAAGGGCAGTGTGTGTGTGTGTGAGTGAGTGTGTGTGTGAGTGTGTGTGTAAGGGCAGTGTGTGTGTGTGTGTGTGTGTGTGTGTGTGTAGGGGGAGTGTGTGTGTGGGTGTGTGAGGAGTGTTGTGTGTGTGTGGTAAGGGCAGTGTGTGTGTGTGTGTGTGTGTGGTGTGTGTGTGTGTAAGGGCAGTGGGTGTTGTGTGTGTGTGTGTGTAAGGGGCAGTGTGTGTGTGTGTAAGGGGCAGTGTGGTGTGTGTGTGTGTAATGGCAGGTTGTGGTGGGGTTGTGTGTGTAAGGGCAGTGTGTGTGTGTGTGTGTGTGTGTGTGTGAGTGTGTGTGTGGGGTGTGTGTGTGTGTGTGTGTGTGTGTGTAAGGGGAGTGTGTGTGTGAGTGTGTGTGTAAGGGCAGTGTGTGTGTGTGTGTGAGTGAGTGTGTGTGTAAGGGCAGTGTGTGTGTGTGTGAGTGAGTGTGTGTAAGGGCAGTGTGTGTGGTGTTGGGTGGGTGTGTGTGTGTGTGTGTGTGTGTGTAAGGGTGTGTGTGTGTGTGCGTAGTGTGTGTGTGTGTGTGAGTGTGTGTGTGTAAGGGCAGTGTGTGTGTGTGTGTGTGTGTGTGTGTGGTGTGTGTGTTGGCTGTGTGTGTATGGGGTGTGTGTGTGTGTGTGTGTGTGTGTGTGTAAGGGCAGTGTGTGTGTGTGTGTGTGTGTGTGTGTAATGGCAGTGTGTGTGTGAGTGTGAGTGAGTGTGTGTGTGTAAGGGCGTGTGTGTGTGTGTGTGTGTGAGTGTGTGGTGTGTGTGTGAGGGCAGTGTTGTGTGTGTGTGTGTGGTTGGTGTGTGTGTAAGGGCAGTGTGTGTGTGTGTGTTTGTGTGTAAGGGCAGTGTGTGTGTGTGTAAGGGCAGTGTGTGTGTGTGTGTGTGTGAGTGTGTGTGTAAGGGCAGTGTGTGTGTGTGTGTGTGTGTGTGTGTGTGTAAGGGCAGTGTGTGTGTGTGTGTTGGAAGGGCAGTGTGTGTGTGGTGTGTGTAAGCAGTGTGTGTGTGTAAGGGCAGTGTGGTGTAAGGGCAGTGTGTGTGTGTGGTGTGTGTGTGTAAGGGCAGTGGGGTGTGTGTGGTGTGTAAGGGCAGTGTGTGTGTGTGTGTGTAAGGGCAAGTGGTGTGTGTGTGTGTGTGTGTAAGGGCTGTGTGTGTGTGTGTGTGTGTGTGTGTGTGTAAGGGCAGTGTGTACTCTCTGCCCTCCAGACTCCCTCCACTCCTGCAGCCCCTCCCCCTGCTGCTCCAGAGCCATGCCCCCCAGGAAAAAGAGGAGACCCACTGCTGGGGATGACCTTTCTGCCAAGAAGAGCCGCCCAGACAGGTACCGCCAATCACCTGTGCCCTACAGGTCACCTGACCCCAGGTACCGCCAATCACCTGTGCCCTACAGGTCACCTGACCCCAGGTAGTGTCATCATGTGAATGTGGACTCACATGTTTGTGTTTGCGCAGCATGTACAGAAAAAACGAAGCCTCTCTGATCAAAAACGAAGATGTGTTCTCCAGCAAACGGTGTCTGGAGTGGTTTTATGAATATGCAGGTGAGGTTCTGAGATAAGACTGCGAGAAAGTATCAAGGTTTGCAGTGCAGTGGGCTTGGAGTACAACCCCCACGGGCGGGGCTTGAAATGGGGCGGGGCTATTGACACTGGAATGGTTGGGGTTTGCGAAGGAGCGGGTTTATCTCTCTGAATTTCCCCCGCAGGATGTGATGATGTGGTTGGGCCAGAGGGAATGGAGAAGTTCTGTGAGGATATCGGAGTGGAGCCAGAGAATGTGAGCTCACTGCAGACACACTGACACTACTGTGCTAAATTATAAATCACAGCTATTGCACCACACAAAGTCTCACTCTGGTGTGATTTGAGTGAATTAATTCTGGTGTTGTGCATAATTTTGTTTGTGATGTCACTATTTAGTGACTGGCTGATGGTGAAATCCTTCTATTGTGGTTAGCAGACAGTGAAATCTGTGATTGGACAGTAATATCGCTGTTTTGTGATTGGTTTGGCAGTGATGTTGCTCCCGAGTGATTGGCTTGGTAGTGATGTTGCTCTCATGTGATTGGCCCGGCAGGTGGTGATGCTGGTTCTAGCTTGGAAGCTGGAGGCTCAGAGTATGGGGTACTTCACACTACAAGAGTGGCTGAAAGGAATGGGCTCACTACAGTAAGTCCCTTGCCTCCCCCCGTTTCCATGGTGACAGCAGCCTCAGCCCATGCGTGAGATCAGTGCCTCACGCCATACCCCACTCCTGGCTCACACGGGGTTCTGGGAATGTTGTGACATCACGGGGCATATGAGGAAATAAACACATGGTTCACTTTTTAATTTCATTCACACCAGTTCTGAGAGATGAGTCATAGTGACAGTGGTCCAGTCCCATTGCCCCCTGGTGGTCAGAGGCAGAATGACAGGCTGTCTCTTTGCAGGTGTGACTCCACAGAGAAGCTCAGGAACAGCTTGGATTATCTCAGATCTGTGCTGAACGAGTCCTCCAATTTCAAGCTCATCTACAGATATGCGTTCGACTTTGCACGGGTGAGTGTTTCCATGGGAACCAACCTGCACCATTTGAGCCCTGAACCGTGAACCCTTTAAACTGCCTCTCCCTGCTTCACACTGACCACTGCTTCACAGGGCTGATCTGGTCCTTTGTTTGTCTCAATTTGACCCCGTCTGTGACTCGGTCTTTGACTCCATCTTCTGGTCTTTGCAGGAGAAGGACCAAAGGAGCTTAGACCTTAACACTGCCAAGTGCATGCTGGGATTGCTGCTGGGGAAGACGTGGCCACTGTTCCCTGTGTTTAATCAGTTTTTGGAGGTACAATGGCACACGGCTGTGCGGCGCACCGGGTTTGGGCAGATAAACACACCGGGTTTGGGCAGATTAACAGAACTCAACAGGATCATTCCCTGTAAAATAAAGGATAAATAAATGTGCGTAATGGGGTTGGGGGTTGGGGTTAGGGTTAGGGGTTGGGGTTAGGGTTGGGGTTGGGGGTTGGGGTTGGGGGTTGGGGTTAGGGGTTGGGGTTAGGGTTGGCATTAGGGGTTGGGGTTAAGGGTTTGGGTTGGTGTTAGGGGTTAGGGTAGGGGTTAGGGTAGGGGTTGGGGTTTGGGTTTAGGGTTGGGGTTGGGGGTTGGGGTTAGGGGTTGGCGTTAGGGGTTTGGTGTTAGGGTTGGCGTTAGGGGTTGGGGTTAAGGGTTTGGGTTGGTGTTAGGGGTTAGGGGTTGGGGTTAGGGGTTGGGGGTGGGGGGTTGGGGTTAGGGTTGGCATTAGGGGTTGGGGTTAAGGGTTGGGGGTTGGGGTTAGGGGTTGGGGGTTGGCGTTAGGGGTTGGGGTTAGGGGTTAGGGGTTGGGGTTGGCGTTAGGGGTTGGGGTTAAGGGTTTGGGTTGGTGTTAGGGGTTAGGGGTTGGGGTTAGGGGTTGGGGGGTGAGGGGTTGGGGTTAGGGTTGGCATTAGGGGGGGGTTAAGGGTTGGGGTTGGGGTTGGGGTTTGGGGTTGGGGTTGGGGGTTGGGGTTTGGGGTTAGGGGTTGGGGTTGGCGTTAGGGGTTGGGGTTAAGGGTTTGGGTTGGGGTTAGGGGTTGGGGGTTGGGGTTTGGGGTTGGGGTTGGGGGTGGGGGGTGGGGGTGAGGGTTGGGGGTTGGCGTTAGGGGTTGGGGTTAAGGGTTTGGGTTGGTGTTAGGGGTTAGGGGTTGGGGTTAGGGTTGGCGTTAGGGGTAGGGGTTAGTCCTCGCGGGTGCACCATCACAGTAAACTCGCACTGCACTGAGTCCTGTCTCCCTCTGTCTGTTTGCGCTGTGCAGCAGTCTAAGTACAAAGTGATAAATAAGGACCAGTGGTGCAACGTGCTGGAGTTCAGCAGAACCATAAACCTGGACCTGAGCAACTACGATGAGGACGGTGCCTGTGAGTGAATATATACTCTCACACACACACAGACACACTATCTCACACACAAACACACACACACTCTCACACTAACAAACACACACACACACACACACTCTCACACACACACACACACACACACACACACACATTCACACAAACACACACACACACACTCACACTAACAAACACACACACACACACACACACACTCTCACACTAACAAACACACACACACTCTCACACTAACAAACACACACACACTCTCACACTAACAAACACACACACACTCTCTCACACACACAGACACACATTCACACAAACACACACTCGCGCGCACACACTCTCACACACAAACACACACACACTCTCGCACTAACATACACACTCTTACACACACTCACACATACACACTCTCACACTAACTCACACACTAACACAGACACACACTCTCACACGAACTCACACACATTCACACTAACACACACATGCACACACACTCACACTAACACACACTCTCACACACATGCACACACACTCTCACACTAACACTCACACATACACACTCTCACACACATTCACACGAACACTAACACTCACACATACACACATGCACACACACTCTCACACTCACACACACTCTCTCACACACACTCATACATACTCTCTTGCGCACATACAGGATGTGGATTTGCATTGATAATGTGCAGATGGAGGCTGAGCATGTTTGTGTGAGACGCTGTGCGGCTGTGTGTCCCCGCAGGGCCGGTTCTGCTGGACGAGTTTGTAGAATGGTATAAGAGCAGGCAGGCGTCTCAGCTCTGATATGCAGCGGCTGCTCAACGTGTGGACTGTGCAGAGCCCAAACTGGCCTGGGGTCAGTGAGCCGCACGCGGGCGGGGTGGGGCGGGGCACCGGTCACTGACAGTCACCCCTGCCCACCTCCTCCCCCCCTCCCCTGGAGCATTGTGGGTAAGGCACAGGGAGGGCCAGTGTTTCCCTCAGCAGGCTCTCCCTGTTGCATGGACATTCTCCCAAACCCTAACCCATTCTCTGCTCTGTTTTCTTTTCTTTTTTTTTTCTGCTCAAGATAATTGTGACCAAGGCCGTTTAAATATGTCTGAAAAGTTTGTGCTTTTGACTTTCTTGGTTTAACTGTTTTTTTTTTTTCTTCCCCAGTGTTATGACATTTTAAATGTAACATTGTGAATTTGTAAAAATGTAAATGATATTGATACGTTTGGTCTTAAGAGTCTGTGGGGTGTCGGACATTGTCATGGTGATGGCTCCATTTCCGGCGTTTTCCGGGCTGATGGAGGGAGGGAATGTGTGACCGGGTTCCTGTGTTTTAGCGTTTCCTACCTGCACTGGAGTCTGCTCATCATTCTCAATAACATACAAGCACAGTACTGTTTGTGTGTGCGCATGCGTGCGTGCGTGTGTGTGTGTGAGAATGCATGTATGAAAAGGGTGTGTGTGTGAGAGTGCGTGTGTGAAAAGGGTGCGTGCGTGTGTGTGTGAGAGTGCGTGTGTGAGAAGGGTGCGTGTGAGTATGTGTGTGAGTGCATGTGTGAGAAGGGCGCGGTCCTGTGTGTAGTATTGATCTGTGCTGGCTGAATGATCAGACACTGTGTGTGAGTGTGCGTGCATGTGCGTGTGTGTGTGAGGAGGGTGCGTGCGTGTGTGTGAGAGTGCGTGTGTGAGAAGGATGCGTGTGTATGAGAGTACGTGTGTGTGTGTGAGAAGGGTGCGTGCGTGTGGGAGAAGGGTGCATGTGGGTGTGAGAAGTGTGTGTGTGTGAGAGTGCGTGTGTGAGAAGGGTGCGTGCATGTGCGTGTGTGAGAAGGGTGCGTGCATGTGTGTGTGTGAAAAGGGTGCGTGTGTGTGTGAGAAGGGTGTGAGAGTGCGTGTGTGAGAAGGGTGCATACATGTGTGTGTGTGTGTGTGTGAGAAGGGTGCGTACGTGTATGTGTGAGAAGGGTGTGAGAGTGCATGTGTGAGAAGGGTGCGTGTGTGTGTGTGTGTGTGTGTGTGTGTGTGTGAAAAGGGTGTGAGAGTGCGTGTGTGAGAAGGGTGCGTACGTGTATGTGTGAGAAGGGTGTGAGAGTGCATGTGTGAGAAGGGTGCGTGTGTGTGTGTGTGTGTGTGTGTGTGTGTGTGTGTGTGTGTGAAAAGGGTGTGAGAGTGCGTGTGTGAGAAGGGTGCGTACGTGTGTGTGTGTGTGTGTGTGTGTGTGTGAGTGTGGTATTGATCTGTGCTGGCTGAATGATCAGACACTGTGCTGCCAGGAGGAGGGGCCTATAGGAGGCTGCTCCCCCAGCCAATGAGTGACATGGCATGTTAATAGGAGCTTTCCTCTGACTGGATGTCCCATTTGGAGCTGCTGTCTGTCTGGTTGATGTATTAATATGATAAAAAAATATTGAAAATTGCAAACTTTTTTTTTTAAATAAATGTTCAGAGTTTTTGACTTAATGCATTTGAGATGAAATGTGAAAAACATTCAGAGCTGAACCCCGACCTCACTGGACCCGGACACAGTTAGCCTCACCCACACCACCTCCCTACAGATCCCTGCTCTGTTCAGGGAGGGGAACAGCGGGGGGCAGGGATAAATCACCTGCAGTGCATAGCTGTGACCTAACTATATAAATAAGTTTGTTATCCAGAAAGTCAGTCAGATCAGAGGGGATTCTGGGAATTGTAGTTCAGCACTGGTTTCAATGATCCCCTGGTCAATTCCTTTGGACTCCGTTTTCTATCAGCCTTTTTTTGGGAGTGGATGCAGCCCTGTTTGTTTGGATTGTTTGTCTCCTGCATTTGGAAGATGGTGTAGCCCCTCGCAGTGAGGGGGGATGCCCTAAGGATGTCAGGGGGACATTAGTGCGTAAACCGGGGGGCGTCCTAGCCTGTCCAGCTCCTGAAGTGTGTAAAACATGGGGTACACACTAACCTCAGCGGGACTGTGTGAGAAATGCAGGGCGCAGAGCTGTTATGGGGACTGCAGTGAATAAACAGGGTGCACACCCCTCTCTCACTGTTTCTGCAACTGTCACACAGGACTGTGACCTTGTTTAGGCTGTATATACGTATGGGTGTTTGTATAGTGTCTGTTTCCTCTGTAATCTGACAATATAAAGCGGTTTATTAACTACTACCGTCTGACTTGTCTTTTTTACCGAGGGATTGTGGGATATGTGAGTAGCCATAGACTGCTGTGGGTTACCAATGATGGCATGTGCACAACCAGGTGTGTTTGTGTTTCAAAATGGATGCAGCGATAAATAAAAAAGCAAGGATGAGCAAGTTAATGGGCACACAAATTATTCATTTGTTCATTTATTCATGCATGTATGCAATCTTCTCCCTCCCAGGCCAGGTGTGTGTGTGTGTGTGTGTGAGAGAGTGAGTGTGAGTTTGTGTGTGTGTGTGTGTGTTTGTAATTTGTTTTTTTGTATTTCTGATCACTCTTAATACGTTTTGGACAGACTTGACAGTGTGTTCATAAGTGGCTGGAGTTCCATCCTGGGGCTCATACAGGGATGTGGTCAATGACATCCATGTGTGACCGTAAAGGCAGCAGGAGAATGCTGAACCCCATGCGCATGTGTGCAGTTCAGCTGCTCACTTACTTTCAAATAATCAATTCATATAATACTCATATTCATTTTTGAAATGTGTTTCAGTGTTTTGTCTGTAATGATGTGTTTGTCATGGTCAAAAGCTCTGTGATCGTGCCCTCAGTGGTCCAGGCTTGTGACGTTGCGGATGGGGATGGTGGATCTTAGTGTGTGTTCAGGCTTCGCTGCCCTCATCTCGGCAGCTACTGAACACAAAGGAAGTAGGGTCAGAGGTCGTGGGGTCACTCTCACTCTCGCTGTCACTTGCCACGCCCGTGTGTCCAAGCCATGTGGAAGTGCTCTGGGTGTGGCTTGTTTCCATGGTGAGTGTTTCCATGGTAATGCGGAGACGTTCATTCGCCACAGGGTTGTGGTCATTCTCACCTGCCACGCCTGCGTCTCCATCCTCTCCCTGAGAGAGCCATGTGGACGTCCTCTGGCTGTGGCTTGTTTCCATGGTGACGCTGCCGCAGAGATGTTGGGTGGGGGAAGATTGAGGTGGGGGGGATGCAGTGGTGAATTTATCCATCGCCCGCTTCCTCTGGAAGAACACGCCCCCTCTCCGCCAGTCCTGCTTGGGCTGGGCCTGTGGGGGTGGGTCCATATCCCCAGCTGCCACTACAGGCCACACCTCCTGCCCTGCTGCTTCCTGTCCCAGGGTGGCATTCATGAGTGGGGTGCCCTGCCTTAAGCTCCGCCTTGGCTTCAGGGGGTACCCCGACTCCAGAGGATACCCCATCTCCAGGGCCTGCTCTGTGGGGGGTGGGGGGGGTGGCTGCAGAGGGGTGGAGTCCATTTCCCCCAGAGCTGCCCCTCCCTCCTGGGGGGGCCAAGGCACAGTAGGGTCACACCTGCCCCAGTCTGGGCCTGTGGTTATCATGTGCTGCTCTGTGCAGGTTACCCATGATGCACCTCCTGCCCTGCCAGGATGGGGGAGAGGGAAGGGTCCCACCCCAGGCTCTATGCTTTTGGGGTTCAGTGTTTCATCTTCAGGGTTCAATGATGGGTGTTCTGCATTCAGTGCTGTGATGTCTGGCTGTAGTGTGGGGCTTTCGGGGTTCACTCTGTACTCTGTGGGCTCCTGGCTGCTGTCGCTAATTTCAAGTTTCACTCTGTACTCTGTGGTCTCTGGGCTGCTGTTGCTAATTTCAGGGTTCATTCTGTACTCTGTGGTCTCTTGGCTGCTGTCGCTAATTTCGGGGTTCACTCTGTACTCTGTGGGCTCCTGGCTGCTGTCGCTGTCGCTGGTGCTTTCTTGCTCAGTACTGGCTTGCCCGAATTCTACGGGCCATGGTGCGGGGGGGTCAAACCCAGCCCAATCTGAGCTTGTATTTTCGGTGGGCTGGTCTGTGCAGATTACCCATGCTGTAGGTGGAGCAGCAGTGAAGGGGTCCACCCCTGGGCCTGTACTATGTGAGTTCAGTGTTATGTTTTCAAGGTTCAGAGCTGTGTTTTCGGGGTTCATGCTGTGCTCTGTGGGCTCCTGGCTGCTCTCGCTGGAGCTTGTGCTTCCTCGCTCAGATCTGCTCCCCCCCAGTACCTCTAAGGGTTCTCCTTTGATGGGGTTTGTGGGAAATTCGGCCTCCTCTGGTCCGGGGTGATCTTCATTGGGGTGCTGTTCTGCTGCTTCTGATTGGTGGAATGGGGACCAGGGGCTGTCCTTCAGCTGCTGGGCGAGGCTGAGGCTCCGCCCACTGGCCCGTGCTGACCCGCCCATCGGCGAATCTGTGAACCGGAAGCTCTCACCGCTGTCATTCCACAGCTCGGGGTCAGACCCGGGGTCTGAGGCCCGGTCTGAGAGGACCCCGCCCAGAGGAGGAGCCTTGTCCTGTGGGGCTGCGTCCCAGACACCAGAGGGGTGGGGCTCCCAGCGTGAATCTGCCCAATCACTGACGGGGAATGGGCTGTCCCCTGGGGGCATGGTTGTGTCAGGCTTGCTGGCTGCAAACTCTTCACTGGAGACTGAGAGCCGAGTGGGTTTCTGTTCAAGGTCATGGTTGAGGTCATGGATAGTGCTGAGACGGTGCTTGCTCTGCTCCATTGCAGCTGTGCTGTGGTTTGCTGCCATCTCCAGGTCTTGTGGGTCAGGGATCGGCTCAAACTCCATAGTGCGGATCGGATGTGGTGACCCTTCCATGGAGGACTCTGATTGGTCGCCACCCCTGCTGCAGTCAGAGGTGTGGTCAGCCTCAAGCACTTCCCCCTTCAAAGTGGGCTGGCTCCGCCTTGGAGCAGGCTGGGGGGCGGTCCTTTTCTTGGATGGGATGGATTTGCTGTCTCCTGGCAACTCCAAACCTGAGTCATTCCCCTGAGTGTGTGACCCATCTGATTCAGGGAGAACCGTAATGTAGTACGGCATGTTGGGGTCTCTCTGTGTGCCCTCCTCCTCTTCTTCATGCCCCTCCTGCTCTGAAAAGCCCTGGTTGTCATAGGGTGTGGCTTTGGGTGGGACAGGTGGGCGTCGCCAGGCACGGACCCGCCCCCACAGAGTGTCCAGGAGTGGCCGGGCCAGGGCACCCAGGATGAATGCAGCGATGAAGGTGAGGAACACAGACAGACAGACCGCCAATGCCAGCTCCGACTGGGTCCGCCGCCTTTCTGCCTGGCTCAGCCAATCAGGAGCAGGCTCCGCCCCTGCAACGCCACGCCTTATGCGCACAGTGAAGGCTGCTGCTGGCTCTTGATTGGTCGTCCCTGTGGTGCACAGATACAGCCCAGTGTCTTGTTCGCTCACATCGTGGATTAGCAGGCCCCCGCCGAGCCCAGTGCTGGCCAGTTGAATGGACCCATTGGGTGTCCACCAATACACCTGACTCAACTCTGCAACACAAAAGCCAAAATGCACAAATGCAGCACCAAAGCCAATACGAGCAAATGAATCATTAACACAAAGCTGAAGGGTACCAATGAATCCGTAACACATGCAATAACAGGGTTTAAATTACAGAGGGACTGGGGGTGCTTGCTCTTCCCAAATGAAACCTGAGCCCCCCAAAAACATCTAGTATAAAAGCTTTGCTGCTGGGGTGGTGTAATACATTGAAAATTCAGTTGCACTGCCCTGTTTATGCTGTGTCTTCCTCTGTGTCTTCCTGCTTTTTAATTTTGCGCCTGCTAAATGGGTCTGTTGTGCTGCAACACCAGAGGAGGCAAGCCGGCAGCATTACTGAACATTAACACTTTACCCACATTTCATTCACAACCACAGGGCTTCCGTATCTTTGATATTTTGTCCCACTGATGAAACATTCCCAGGATGCATTGCACATTTTTTAAAGTGGGTTCTGTTTCATCGCGTTTGGCAAATCCATCACTCCTACTGTTACCTGAGTCAGAGGCTCCGCAGGGTAGAAGAAGCGCCACCCCCTGCTGCACAGTCACTTCCTGCTGAGACTCCGCCCCTCCTATAGGTGTGTCACAAGTAAGGTCATCATCATCGAGGTGGAGGAGGTTCCTCCCTGCCACTCGGGCTGGCCCTGAGCACTCTAACTGCCAGGGTGGTTGGGGTCCGTCTGCGGCCACACCCATCCACCTGCGCACAGCCCGCAGGCCGCAGTCACACCTCCAGGGGTTGCCACTCAGCTCTACCTGTGTGTTCAGATTCCACAGGGACAGGTAGGCAGGCACAGTGAGCGTGCTCAGAGCGTTAAACCTGAGATCCAGGATCTATGGAGCAAACAGAGCACACTGTCAGAGGAATACACAGGTACAGGTGAATATTGGAATAGTGTAACATATAGAGTGTTGTATTCTAATAGGCACAGGTGAATATTGCTGTATTGCGGTGTGTAGAGGTGTACTGTAAATGTAGCAGGTACAGGTGTATTTTTATAGGTAGTGGTATAAACCGGTGTGCACAAACATATTCAGGTATATAATAACATTTGTATATACATGCATGTACTGTAACACATGAAGGTGTGTGCAGGAATATACAGGTACACTACATCAGGTGTAGGGGTGTGCAGATGCAGACAGGTATATTGTAACAGGTGAAGGTATGTGCAGGTGCATACGGGTGAACTGTTGCAGGTGTGGGTGTGATACCTGCAGCTCCGGAAGCTCTCTGAGAGCCAGGTGGAGGAGGGTGGAGATGCGGTTGTGCTGAAGGTGGAGCTCTCTCAGGTGAGTGCAGGCCTGCAGGTCCTGAGGCTGCAGGCTGGAGATCCTGTTGTGGGAGAGATTGAGCACCTGCAGCGCCCCACCCACACCTGCAGGAGAGCACAGAGACAGCGGCACATACTAGCATCACTGACACACTGCAGGTGCATTTCTGTGCTTGGCTTTGCTTTGTTTCTTTAATATTTTTTATTAATACCTCCCTTTTCCTGGAGCTCACAGAGTGTATGATGTAATGATACCGCCTCACAGAAGGACTGAGCCTTTGGCAGGCTGTTCTGAGCTCTGCATATAAATGTATTGAAATACTTTAGATTTCTGTCAGTAGTGATGAGACGTTATCTGATAAACAGCAGCTGATACAGCAGGGTGAGCAGCTACGTCTCTCTGCCAGGCCAGAGGAATGTCTGACCAGCTCCTCTGATTGGCTGAAGGGGTTTAATTATTCCCAGTGCTAAAACAGCATGGATCAAAGTCTATGCAACAGAGTCATTCATCTGCTTGTCATGTGATACACGTTTGTGTCCGTACGGTATAATGTAATGTATGATATGAATTGTTTTCATATTTATACTGTGTGTTGGTTTTGTAGTAGTGTTATGTAGTGTGTTAGACTCTCACACATGTTATCATGGCTGGTGTCACTCTGCAGTGTGTGTGTATAGTCTGGTGAATGAATGTGAACTGTGTAGTGTGTATTGTTTATATAGTTTTTGTAATGTATAGTGTGTTAGACGCACACAGAATGTGCTGTAGGTGGTTCCTCTCAGTAGTGTGTGAGTATAGTATAGTATAGTGTGTAGAGTGTGGTGTATAGTATGTTTAGTATGTACAGTGTGTTGGGCTCACCCTGTGGGACGTGTTGTAGCTGGTTCCTCTCTGCACTCAGCAGCTCCAGTCTGGGGGCCCAGGTCGCACACAGCCCGTTCCCACTGCGCAGAGTGGGCTGCCTCCAGCAGAGGGACAGGTGAGCAAGCAGGTTGTGGCCCAGGTACAGGTGTGTGAGGTTAGGCAAAAGGGGCTGGAGGGGGTTTAGGGAAGGAAGGGCATTATGGGATAGGTCCAGGGTGGTGACAGAGGCAGGGATCCGCACATTGGCTAGAGAAAGGCCCACAGAGGAGCAGTTTACAGACAACCCGCCCTCACACAGGCAGGGCATGGGGCAGCAGGGGAGGGACAGCGCCACCTTCAGGAGAACCAGGAGCACTGCAGCACACCTCTCCCAGTGTGAGAGCTCCATCACTGCATGTGCAACCACAGAGACAACACACACACAGACTTATTACATAATACTGTACACTATACACGATATACTATACACACCTCACACTGCCCTATACTCCATGTATACTATACACACCTCACACTGCCCTATACTCCATGTATACTATACACGCCTTGCTGTATAGTATACAGTATACATAACACATACACTGACCAGAGGAGTTATGCACATTATGGACATAATTCATACACACCTGTACAGACATGTACATGTTACTGTAATACATACAACCCAAGTTACCTGACTACACACACTACTACACATTCCTGCAAGACACACATACTGTTACAAACACTGCATCCCACATACCCTGATAACTGATATACCATTACAAACACTCTGATTACACTCCAGTACAGCACACACACACACATACACGTTCTTTCACATAAATACATGTACTGATTTTATAAGGTTAATGTGTTGAGGTAAATTTGAACAATGCTAACAATACTGACATGTGTATGTATACTTGTACAGGGCTATGGATCTGTTAACTTTCTGAAGGCGCATAAACTCACCTGTGAAAAGTCCTGCTGCTCTGATCTTATGACTCCTTTTGAAACTAGACCCACAGAAACCCACGATAAGTCTCTCTGCAATCTGGGAGCCGGATCAAAGTCTCAGCTGCCCAGCAGAGCACACCGCATCACAGCAGCCAATCACATGCTTCAGTTAATATCTCACCTGCTTTTCTGCCGTGTTGTCACACCTACATTCTCAGTCAGACCCGTCAGTTCAGTTCTATCTGTACTTGCTCCAGTACCAACAGTTACACTATTACCTGTGCATACATCATATCATCTGTTTTACTACTATGCTGTGTTACGTTTCTTTACCTGCGTTTCAGTATTACCTGTATGTGTTTCATAATTAACTTTCTGTATCGCCAGTCTGTCTAATTACTTATATGTCTTCATTATTTGTATGAATTACCTGGAACTATTTCATTACCTGTGCATGTGTCTTACCTGGGGTAACTCGCAGATCTTACCGTTGTGTTATACTGCAGCCTGGCCCTGCCCCTTTGAGCGTCGGCTAGGGAAGACAATGTAAAAAACACAAACACAACTGGTGTTCAAACACAGCAACTTCCTTTATTAATTTTCCTTTATTAACCCAAACATAAAAACAAAACATGGCGAGGATGGCCTCTCTGTCCCCATTTCAGGCTTCATTAAACCTGGCTCTCACATTAGGCTAAACCCCTCACTAAGACTGCAGCCAGGGGGCGCCAGAGCCCAGCAGAATGGCACCATTGTTAAGAAGCACAGACTGGGGAAAGTCCTAATGAACAAAAGAGCGAAAGGCCCAGGGACAGCTCTGCTGGTGAGCGAGGCTTTTATATTGCACAAAGCTTCACACAGGTTCTGGGCACGCTTTTCAAACCTCATAAAAATATGTCATCAGAAACAAATACCAAAAAATATATATCATATTTCACTCAGACAGTTCATGACAAAAGTAGTTCCTGCATCAGAAAACAATCATTCTAAGTGTTGTTCCCTTAGCATCGATCATGGTAATGAGCCTAATGTGACAGCCATTACTCCTCAAATAAACTACATTTTTGGCACTGATACACAAACAAGGCAGGGCTATCATTATACTGTTGCTATAGTATATGTTATTGACCTGTGAAAAAAAGTTGACCCACAAAAAGTTTCTTTGAGGTGAACATATGTGGCAATAATGAGGATGGTGGTGTGTTAGCATATTGCTAATGTTGATAGTGGTGTTGTGTGCATGCTTAGATAGTGGGCTGTGTTAGCATGCAGCTAATGTGCACAGTGGAGTGTGTGCTTCAGCTTGCTGCTAACGTGGACAGTGGTTTGCATTAGCCTGCAGCTAACATGGATTGCTGTAAGCATTAGCATCATAATAACATGTGAAGTGGACAGTGGTAGCATGTAACTACAGTGGATGGTGGTGAGCATTAGCATAATGCTAACATGGACAGTGGTCTGCGTTAGCATGCTGCTAAAGTGGACGGCAGAGTGTGTACTTTGGCATGCTGGAGGTGAGGGCAATGCCACTAAAGTGGGTGGTAATGAGATTTAGCATTATGCTAACGCAGACAGTGGCCCGTGTTAGCATACAGCAGAAATGAATGGTGATTAGCATTGGCATGATGCTAACATGGACGGTTCAGTGCGTTATCAGGGCCATAATGTGCTACATCAACTGTAACATTACCACTCTGTGTCAGTCACGGGACAATTAGTCAGTAGTTTTGTAAAAAAAAAAAAAATTCTGTAATCATTTTAAAACGTTTGTTTTTGAAAAGTTTAATGATGCTTGTATTCGATGTGATTACTGTTTTTGGAAATGCTAATGATGTTGGCTGAGCTAATGAGCATAAGGGGGCGCAGGCCGTCGAGCCCAGCGAGGCTTCCCATTTCCCCGCAGAGCATCCGGCCTGGATCTGCACACTCCCAGGGCCTCTAAAACCTGACCTGGCAAGCTGGTCCAAGCCAGAGACAGACAGAGAGAAAACGTGTTGATAAAGATATTTATCTTATGAAGCGGGATGTGTACAAGTTTACCAGCTTACCTTCCTAAATATTTTGAAAAAATGTTTAAAAAATCCATGAAATTCAACCCTCTTCAATATATTTAGGAAAGTGAGGTGGCTAACTCCTCGATCCGGTATCATGAGCCAGGCCCGAGGTTTGGGGATCTTTGAATCCAGCAGGGAGGAGCGGAAACGGCAGTTTGAAACTCCACAGTGAGCGAACCCAAACTGCTGGCAGCATTATGGTAGCCTCTCTCAAGCAGAGCAGCTTTCCGGCCGGATGGTAGTGCTATGGTTACTATGGTTACTATTCACAAATACAAAAATACTTTATGGTGTTAGCCCTCAGCTCAGCATGCACTTTGAGTGGGACGCCCTCTGTGCTTCACAACACACAGACCTGCAGTTTGTACTGGTGGCAGAATGAATGGAGCATCACTGAGTCTTTGGCTGAGCAGTTATCAGGTGTGTGTGTGTGTGTGAGTCTGTGAGTGTGTGTGTGAGTCTGTGTGTGTGAGTGTGCGTGTGTGTGAGTCTGTGTGTGTGTGAGTGTGTGTGTGTAAGTGTGTGAGTGTGTGTGTGTGTGAGTGGTTTAGACACTGCTGCTCAGGGTTGGACAGCGCTTGGCTTTACGCTGGTTTCCATGGCAGCACTGAAGCATCAGTGGGCGGAGCCGCAGGGGTTGTCGGAGGTCTGGCAGCCCATGTCCTCGTAGCGCACCTGTACACGGAACAGCGTGCCATCCGCACACATGCAGAGCTTAAACCTGCTCATCCCCTCATTATACAGCAGCTCCGATCCCCCCACCGATGAGTTTGGGATCCGAGAGGGGCTGACCATCACCGACCCATTCAGAATGATGCTGTTCTCCTGTGGGAGGGTACATACAAGAATCACCACCTTCATCATCATCACCACCTTCACCTTCATCATCACCTTCACCATCATCCTCATTCATCATCATCACCACCTTCACCTTCATCACCACCTTCATCATCATCACCACCTTCACCTTCATCATCACTAAACCATGCAAAAATGACTAGCCTGGCTCTTAATCCTCCTCCAGTGAGTGTCTCAGTGCCCCCCACCCCCGCCTCAGGTGCAAGGCGCCATATAAGGCACTATATAAAAGCACTCACAGCCTTGAGCTCGATGTCTCCGCCCATCCTGAACTCCACAGTCTTGCCCATGATGAAGACACCCTCGTTGCCGCGGACGATGGCCTTGCCATCACCTTTGATGGTCAGGTCAGAGGATGCGTTACTGGTGATCTGGAGAAGGAATCAGAGCCCACAGCTGAGTGACAGGTTGTGTGGGGTAAAGGGCAGTTTTCTGGGGCAGTTTTAGGGTCACAGGGCAGATATAATGGGTGAGGTAGGGGCAGTTTAAGGGTTACAGGGCAGATATAAGGGGTGGGGTAGAGGCAGTTTTAGGGTTACGGGGCAGGTATAAGGGGTGGGGTAGGGGCAGTTTTAGGGTTACGGGGCAGATATAATGGGTGGGGTAGGGGCAGTTTTAGGGTTACGGGGCAGATATAATGGGTGGGGTAGGGGCAGTTTTAGGGTTACGGGGCAGGTATAATGGGTGGGGTAGGGGCAGTTTTAGGGTTACGGGGCAGATATAAGGGGTGGGGTAGAGGCAGTTTTAGGGTTACGGGGCAGGTATAATGGGTGGGGTAGGGGCAGTTTTAGGGTTACGGGGCAGATATAAGGGGTGGGGTAGGGGCAGTTTTAGGGTTACGGGGCAGGTATAATGGGTGGGGTAGGGGCAGTTTAAGGGTTACGGGGCAGATATAAGGGGTGGGGTAGGGGCAGTTTTAGGGTTACGGGGCAGATATAATGGGTGGGGTAGGGGCAGTTTTAGGGTTACGGGGCAGGTATAAGGGGTGGGGTAGGGGCAGTTTTAGGGTTACGGGGCAGATATAATGGGTGGGGTAGGGGCAGTTTTAGGGTTACGGGGCAGATATAATGGGTGGGGTAGGGGCAGTTTAAGGGTTACGGGGCAGATATAAGGGGTGGGGTAGGGGCAGTTTTAAGGTTACGGGGCAGGTATAAGGGGTGGGGTAGGGGCAGTTTTAGGGTTACAGGGCAGATATAAGGGGTGGGGTAGAGGCAGTTTTAGGGTTACGGGGCAGGTATAATGGGTGGGGTAGGGGCAGTTTTAGGGTTACGGGGCAGATATAATGGGTGGGGTAGGGGCAGTTTTAGGGTTACGGGGCAGATATAATGGGTGGGGTAGGGGCAGTTTAAGGGTTACGGGGCAGATATAAGGAGTGGGGTAGGGGCAGTTTTAGGGTTACGGGGCAGATATGATGGGTGGGGTAGGGGCAGTTTTAGGGTTACGGGGCAGGTATAAGGGGTGGGGTAGGGGCAGTTTTAGGGTTACGGGGCAGATATAATGTGTAGGGTAGGGGCAGTTTTAGGGTTACGGGGCAGATATAATGGGTGGGGTAAAGGGCAGTTTAAGGGTTACGGGGCAGATATAAGGGGTGGGGTAGGGGCAGTTTTAAGGTTACGGGGCAGGTATAAGGGGTGGGGTAGGGGCAGTTTTAGGGTTACAGGGCAGATATAAGGGGTGGGGTAGAGGCAGTTTTAGGGTTACGGGGCAGGTATAATGGGTGGGGTAGGGGCAGTTTTAGGGTTACGGGGCAGATATAATGGGTGGGGTAGGGGCAGTTTTAGGGTTACGGGGCAGATATAATGGGTGGGGTAGGGGCAGTTTTAGGGTTACGGGGCAGATATAAGGAGTGGGGTAGGGGCAGTTTTAGGGTTACGGGGCAGATATAATGGGTGGGGTAGGGGCAGTTTTAGGGTTACAGGGCAGATATAATGGGTGGGGTAGGGGCAGTTTAAGGGTTACGGGGCAGATATAAGGAGTGGGGTAGGGGCAGTTTAAGGGTTACGGGGCAGATATGATGGGTGGGGTAGGGGCAGTTTTAGGGTTACGGGGCAGATATAAGGGGTGGGGTAGGGGCAGTTTTAGGGTTACGGGGCAGATATAAGGGGTGGGGTAGGGGCAGTTTTAGGGTTACTGGGCAGATATAAGGGGTGAGGTAGGGGCAGTTTTAGGGTTACGGGGCAGATATAATGGGTGGGGTAGGGGCAGTTTTAGGGTTACGGGGCAGATATAATGGGTGGGGTAGGGGCAGTTTTAGGGTTACGGGGCAGATATAATGGGTGGGGCAGGGGCAGTTTAAGGGTTACAGGGCAGATATCACAGCGGTGGGGTAGGGCAGGCTCACCCTCTCTGTAGAGGCTTTGCGTACGTTGAGCACCTTCACTCCTTTGGGCAGATGGAACTCATGTTTCTCATAGTCTGTGCTGAAGAAGGTGGTCTGTGTGCGTGGGTCTGTGAAAGACACGCCCACATCACTGGTGATGGACGTCTTCTCCTTCTCCACACTCAGCCGTGTAGAGCCCTGCTGGAACACCACCTACCACACACACACACACACACACACACACACAAACACACACATTACACATGTGCATTATTGTGTGGTTTTGTTGTACTGAGGTGGTGTGGTGCTGTGTTGTGCGGCTGTGTTGTACTGAGGAGGTGTGGTGCTGTGTGGTTGTGTTGTTCTTAGGTCGTGTGGTGCTGTGCGGTTGTGTTGTTCTTAGGTCGTGTGGTGCTGTGCGGTTGTGTTGTTCTTAGGTCGTGTGGTGCTGTGCGGCTGTGTTGTACTGAGGTGGTGTGGTGCTGTGCGGCTGTGTTGTACTGAGGTGGTGTGGTGCTGTGCGGCTGTGTTGTACTGAGATGGTGCGGTGCTGTGCGGCTGTGTTGTTCTTAGGTCGTGTGGTGCTGTGCGGCTGTGTTGTACTGAGGTGGTGTGGTGCTGTGCGGCTGTGTTGTACTGAGGTGGTGCGGTGCTGTGCGGTTGTGGTCTGGTGCACTGACCGGGTTGTTGTTGCCGGTGATGACCAGGTCCTCGTTCTTCCGGCCCCCCACCGTGCTCTTGTGCAGGGGGTGCACCACGCCCATGTCCGCCTTCTGCTTAAAGCGGAGCAGGCCGCTGGGGTGGAACTCCATGCTGGCACAGCCATTCGGCCCGATGCGGATCACGCTCCAGATCACCAGCGTGATCTACCACAGGGGAACAGAGACAAACCTCACAAATCTGAGGGCACCAATGAGCTCGCGCAGATTCTATGCCAAAATAATCTATGCATGTCTTCCAGAGACTGGAGCGTCTGAAATTATGGGATATCATTTCCTCCAAAAAGTACGATTTTCGTTGTTTTGTGAAAGGAGAATGTGTCCTCCACACCTCCTCTGAAACAGATCAGAATGTCCCTCAATGTTGCCATCATCTAACAAAACAGTGCAGGAGCAAACATTTACATTTTACTGCAAAGGGTCCCTTGTGCTGAGTTGGCCTTACTTGGTTATAAAAGGTGAAAGTTCAGAGGTTAAGAGGCAGTGGTTAAGTGAAGGCAGGACTGAGGGACTCACGATGAGGTTGATGAGTGCGAGCAGGAAGAGCAGGACGATGATGCAGACGGCCAGGTTCCCCTTGCGCCCCCGCAGACCAGTCTTGTGCAGTCGCTCCTCCTCGATCGGGACGTACCCCGCCTTAAAGTTGCTGTTGTGCTCCTTATTGGCACTACGGCGATCAATGGCCTTCTCTCTCATAGACCTCTTCACTGGCCCATTAGAGCTCTCCTGCACAGACACATAGCCAATCAGAACTCTCGTGCACAGACACATAGCCAATCAGAGCTCTCCTGCACAGACACATAGCCAATTAGACCTCTCCTGAACAGACAGATAGCCAATCAGAGCTCTCCTGCACAGACACATAGCCAGTCAGAGCTCTCCTCTACAGGCACATGGCCAACCAGATCTCTACTATGCAAGAGCAGACGAAATCAGACCTCTCCAAATCGAAAACACAGTTATTTTACATACACACAGCCAACCAGAGCTCTCCTGCACAAACATACATTCAAGAGTTCAAGACTCTGATTGAGCTCCATATACATGTGATAGCTGTATCTGCTTTAAGAATTTAATTTTTGTGATTTTATGTTGTATTTATTGTATTGTTATAACTGTTATTTGTTCATGCCACTTTGTTTTCCTGCCCTGCTGACGTTCTTGCCATGCCACCCTCGCAAAAGAGGTTTTTTGCCTGTTTAAATAAAGGTTTATACATAATATCCCTCACCCCAGGGAAACACCGCAGGGTCAGGCACATAGCGCCTGTCCAGCACTGAGAGGCCATGTGATGCCGCAGCGGGAATGTAAATAACCTCACACACGTGTACTTCATCTGAGGGTATACCATAGAGACAGGCTACATCACGAGTCCCGTAAATATGCAATGCAGTATAAACATTGTGCTTCTGCGGCGAATCACACCAACGTATCAGCACTAAAACCTCACGGCCTCACACCGGTCACAACGGATGTATTATGTATTATAAATAAATTATTCCCGAATCCGACACACGCATAGATGCACCGTAGATAAATGCAGTGAAGAAAGGCAGTGGAAAAGCACAGCGTTACAGAACCCACAGTCACAATCCAATCTGCGTCAAGGAATGCCCGCAATTAGCGACGACACTCGGCTGGGAGGCTGTTTTCGCTCTCGCATTCGTTGTCTTTGGGTATGCTAAAAATAAATAAGACGCTTTAAAAGATTAAAGCTAGTTCATACGAATAGCCAATATACGCTTCTAGTAAAATACTTCATAGCCCAAGGCTTTACCAATAATGCACCTTTTGTACACTGGCTATGACAGTTTTGTAGCTACAGAATAATGGGCTTGAATCGTTTTTTCCATGGGCTGGTCAAAACATCTCGAAAACCGCTAGTCGTCATTCAGCTACATCACCCCGTTAACCAAGCAAATTTGGCATCAAAATCGAATCATAAAATAACTGCTTAAACAAGAATGAGGTGATCGGACAGTGATAGTTCCCACTAAGAAAAAAACAAGAGTATTTCGCACATTTACAGAACAGAAAGCTTGTGTTTAGCTCTGAAAACAGACCTGTTCGGACGCCATACTTCTGCCCCCTCCTCGCTGTCTTGACTGGCGTTTGACAGCTCGGGACAGCCAGCGGACTGCACCATTCTGTGCGGGAAAATAGGGTCCTTCACCACGCCAACCCAAGTGCGTAATAACAGACTGAATCAATTAGCAAGGGCTTGGAGGGACACTTGAATGTGTACCAGTTCGAACTGTTCAAATACTTCCTGAGCGACTAAAGCCTTTCAAAAATGTTTAATACCATCTTGCATATCAAAAACGGTACACCCCTAGCAAAAACCACGCAATAGAACCGACTGTAATGAAGATTCCCAAAAAGGGGTGGCCAGATTAAGAACGTGTTCATTGATATTACCAGGACGCGGCCTATATGGGGGTCTGTGGGCGGAAAACAGCTTTATTAATCTATTTACGCCAAAACAATTTTTATGTAATGACTGACTGATTCTCCTTCCTCAAATCAGTTAATGGCTAATCAGAACGACCAGTGTAGTCTATCAAAGGGGTACTGTGGCAAAATCACAGTATCTCTTAAATTGCGAGACGCAGTTAAAATAATTTTTTATTATTGCTGTCAAACAGGATCAATCCAAGAAAAATAAATAAATAAATAAATAAATAAATAAATAATATAATAAATAATATATATATACATTGCCACTTTTGAAACAAACTGCTGTTAAAATATCACTCAGTGCCATTCAGTTTAACTCGATGTGATCGTTATATGTTTATGCAGGCCTACGCCTTTAAGTTGTTTATAATTTTGCTGTGTACTTTTGAAAAAAAAAATAATAAATAAAATCAAGATAGTTACTTTTGTGTTTACAACATTGTTTCATAGCTCTTAATAAATTCAAATAGTGAGAAAGACAAAATAAAAGAGTGGTGAAAATACAGTAATACTAGTCTACCAGCCAGGCTAGACCTACTACTCGACCTACCTCAACAACAACAACAACAACAACAACAACTACTACTACTACTACTACTACTACTATTATTATTATTATTAATAATAATAATAATAATAATAATAATAATAATAATAATAATCTGTATGCCAGTTGACTCACTGTGAAACAAAACAAACCAACAAGGGTAGCCCGTCTGAAATAGAATCCCAGTGTTTCCTTTGACAGTATGACATTACAATGGTTTCGTTTACATCACAGAGGTCCGTGCGACACCTTAAGGCGCTTCAGGGCTAAATGAGGTCCTTTCCGGCATAAGCGCCTGCCCTGACTTTACCTACCAGTAGGCTAAGCAAGCAGCAAGTGGGAATTCCTTCACACTTCTCTGGAGAAAACAGGCGTTGCTACAACTGAAAAAGGGGTGCGTGGCGTCCGTGGCATCAAAGGAAAGCAAACGACTACAGGCTGAGTTTCCACACCTCCTATAAATACGGAGCGCGCCCGTGCCAGCCGCGCACACGAGCGGGATTAAGTCCCACAGTTTGGGACGTCCTGAAGCTCCTGCGGGATTATAGCTAGCGTCAAACAGACATGGCTGACACACTGCGGACGCTGGTCAACTCCTCATCCTTCAGCGTTCTGCAGGACAAACTGGAGTCCTGGTACAAAGACTACCATGTAAGTCATTCATTATTTAGCTGGCTTCAAACTGCTTTAAACCTGATGCTCTTGCTATTGGAGCAAACATATCGATATCTATCCCAGTGCACTCTGAGAAACCGTACTGGGTTTGCACTGGTAAATTATGGTCTTTAAATTCCTCCACATGCTGCGAGACCATTCACCGAACAAGTCCTGTGTGTAAAAACCGTATATTTCATCCACAGTGACCCAACGATATGCACGTTTTAATCAGCTATAGGCCCAATTTTAATCAAAACGGCATTCGAATCTAGTTGCACACTCTTGAACAGACGCAGTTTGTAGCCATAGAAAGTCCGCAAAAGGAACTAGTTTTCAAATCATCAGCTAGGTTTTTTTTTTTTTTTACAATAAATAGAGCCATGTGCAGTATTGTATAACACAGCAAATCAAAACATCTGATTTCCAACTCTCGCAATAATGCAGCAATCACAAGGAATTTTAGTTGTTGAATACAATGATTTTCGGGGCAAAGTTTGGTTACTATAGACGCCCGTTGTCATGGCGACCGTGGAACCATTCCTCGTTACTTTGAGACGTAGTAAAACTTGGTGTTCTCGTGCACGCCCCCCACAAGTTTATGGCGACTTGCTGCGAGGAAATTTATGAATGAAAAGACACAGTCGCCATAACGACCACCTCTATAACCATTTTCTTCTTGCTGGTTTATTGTCTACATATCGAAATGCAGACTGTCACGGTTGCTAAATTGTTTGCATTCATACCTACTCAAAAACAATTAGTGAGACAGGCTACTACCGTACTTAGTGTGTTGGTCCTCCCGTTGTCGCCAGTCCAAGTTGAGCGGCGCATAAATCCAGTAAGATCATGATCTAGCGAGGACGTATGTGTTCCGAGCCGATGAAAAACCCCGCACGGTGGTGTTGGCAAAGCAGCGAGAGCTCGGGGAATTCACGGAAGAACAAGCACCAATGCTCCTACACGACACTGAGCCATGGCAACGCTTTTAGCCGTTAGGTTCAACGGATATTCCCACTTACTCTGAATAGAAATGTTGAAAGGGGTTGTTTGATTATGATGTTATCCTTCTGAGGTACAAGAAGAAAGAAGGGACAGTTGTTTCTCACACTTTAGAATGTTACTGAAACAAATCATGTTGGTGAGTTTTTAGTACAACTAACTTTAAAGGCAAGGCTTTACTGAAGTGAAGAATGACATGTTGAAGATTTATTACTTAGGCCGTTCCTCATTCATTTTGTCTTCAATTCTTCTTACAGCAGTATGCATGTTATGCTTCTTCTCTACAAGAACCGTTTGGAAAATAAATTGTCATTATTGCTGTGCTTGCCAAATTGTCTGTGAAACTAAAGATGAACACTTGGCATTTCATGGTGAGCCAGAGCTAAGGAAAAACGCTGATGGAATCCTGGCCATATATTGTTAAGATCGCGTGCGCTGTTTAATGGTCTGCTTGCACATCCTCGCGGTGGGCCGGTGATGCCACCCTGCTGTCCCGTGTTGGCTACATGCACGCAGTGTTTTCTGGGTGAATGGGAGAAATTCTTATACTTCTGCATCCTGTTCCACATCACTACCCAAATCTTCATAGTTTCAGTCTGGCACTGTCCAGAAGGGCTTAGAAACATGGTGACCCTGCGATTCACAGCCAGAGCTTCACAGGGCCGAGCAGCTCCATCACACACACAGTCATTGGCCTCTGAAATGTCTGTCATATTATTTTGATATGTAGAGCATGTTTAGTCTGCAGTAGGAACATCCTCCATTCATGAAGTCTGTCCTCTAAACATCGCTGTACCGCTAGACACAAGTGGACACAGGAAGTGGCCATGTGTGATCAGAAGATTAAATGTGTTTCAGGTTATAGTGAGTATATGAATGTACCTCAGAAATGGCCCATACTTCTTAGTTTGTCAGAATCACATGAAGTGCCAGTAGCTCAGGAGGCCGTTGGTTTCCCCTGTCTGTCCATCTGTCCAACTCCATGGTTTCTGCGCTGCTCTGTACAGGTCATTTCCTGTGACCAGAACCTGAACCGCTGCTGTGAGCTGGTGGAGCTCACCTCCAAGGTGCAGGGCCAGCTCTTCAGCATCCTGCACCTCACTGCCAGAGAGGGTGAGCCCCCACTTCCTGTCACTCACACCCCCACTTCCTGTCGCTCACACGTGCTCTTCCTGTCACCCACACTCCCACTTCCTGTCACTCACTCTCCCTCTTCCTGTCACTCACACTCCCTCTTCCTGTCACTCACACCCCCACTTCCTGTCGCTCACACTCCCTCTTCCTGTCACCCACACCCCACTTCCTGTCATGAAAGTGTGTGTATGTGTGGTGTTTGTGGTGTGGTGTGAGTGTGCGTGTGTGGTGTGTGTGTGTGTGTGTGTGCGTGCATGTGTGTGTGATGGGGTGTTTGTGGTGTGGTGTGAGTGTGTGTGTGTGGTGTGTGTGTGTGCGTGCGTGTGTGTGTGATGGGGTGTGTGTTTGTGTGTGTGTGATGGGGTGAAATGGCGGATTGCAGAACTGATTCTCCTTTCTGACTGTGGCAGGCGGGCAGTATGGGGGTGTGGACACGATCAAATCTCGACTGCTGCCCTGGCTTGGTACCTGCTTCACCATGACAACTGGCTCCATCAGCCCAGATACCAGCCTCAACCTTATCCAGGTGAGGAAATAAGGCACATCTCATTAACACTGTGCCGATTGGCCAGGAGAGCGTGGGGTATCTCATTAACACTGTGCCGATTGGCCAGGAGAGCGTGGGGTATCTCATTAACACTGTGCCGATTGGCCAGGAGAGCGTGGGGTATCTCATTAACACTGTGCCGATTGGCCAGGAGAGACTGGGGTATCTCATTAACACTGTGCCGATTGGCCAGGAGAGCATGGGGTATCTCATTAACACTGTGCTGATTGGCCAGGAGAGCGTGGGGTATCTCATTAACACTGTGCCGATTGGCCAGGAGAGCGTGGGGTATCTCATTAACACTGTGCTGATTGGCCAGGAGAGTGTGGGGTATTTAATTAACACTGTGCTGATTGGCCAGGAGAGCGTGGGGTATCTCATTAACACTGTGCCGATTGGTCAGGAGAGTGTGGGGTATTTAATTAACACTGTGCTGATTGGCCAGGAGAGCGTGGGGTATCTCATTAACACTGTGCCGATTGGTCAGGAGAGCGTGGGGTATTTAATTAACACTGTGCCGATTGGTCAGGAGAGCGTGGGGTATCTCATTAACACTGTGCTGATTGGCCAGGAGAGTGTGGGGTATCTCATTAACACTGTGCTGATTGGCCAGGAGAGCATGGGGTATCTCATTAACACTGTGCCGATTGGCCAGGAGAGCCTGGGGTATCTCATTAACACTGTGCCGATTGGCCAGGAGAGCGTGGGGTATCTCATTAACACTGTGCCGATTGGCCAGGAGAGCGTGGGGTATTTAATTAACACTGTGCTGATTGGCCAGGAGAGCATGGGGTATCTCACTAACACTGTGCCGATTGGCCAGGAGAGCGTGGGGTATTTAATTAACACTGTGCTGATTGGCCAGGAGAGCGTGGGGTATTTAATTAACACTGTGCTGATTGGCCAGGAGAATGTGGGGTATTTAATTAACACTGTGCCTATTGGCCAGGAGAGCGTGGAGAAGGAGAGGAAGATCCGGGAGCTCTCTCTCTCCCATGAGAGCAACATGCAGAAGATGGAGACCCAGCTGAGCACCACAAGACAAGAGCTGGACACCATAAAACAAGAGTCAGTATTGCCCCCTCCCCCTCAGTACTGCCCCACCCCCTCAGTACTGCCCCTCCCTCTCAGTACTGCCCCTCCCCCTCAGTACTGCCCCCTCCCCGTCAGTATTGCCCCTGCTCCTCCTGCACCTCTCTGTGTATCTTCTCCTGTGTCAGTATTGCAGGGTAACATGCTAATGTGCAGGGTAGAGTGCTCATGTTCAGGGTAACATGCTAATGTGCAGGGTAGAGTGCTCATGTTCAGGGTAACATGCTAATGTGCAGGGTAGAGTGCTCATGTTCAGGGTAACATGCTAATGTGCAGGGTAGAGTGCTCATGTTCAGGGTAACATGCTAATGTGCACCGTAAAGTGCTAATGTTCAGGGTAACATGCTAATGTGCTGGGCAAAATGCTGGCCATGAGTTATCTTGCTTTGTTAGATATACTGAATCTTATTTGTTCGTCTCAGGTTAGCTGATGCTCAGCTGGAACTGGATGACACCAAGAACAAGTCGGCCACAACACTATTGGCAACAGAGGATGAGATTCTACAGCTCAGAGTGGAGTGAGTGAGCGATTGATGCCCCTCACACCTGTACACACACCTGTAAACACACACACACACACACACAAACACAAACATACACCTCTCAGAATACACGTGTCTGCAACCCAAGCAAAGTCTGCAAACATATTTCTGTAACTTTCGGTATTATGTTTATGTAATGTATATGTGTAACGGGTTTGTATGTGTGTGTGTGTGTCTGTGTGTGTGTAATGTGTGTGTTTTGCAGGCTGCGGGCAGCCTGTGACCAGGCAGACCTGTATAAGCGGAAGATGGAGGCACTGGAGGAATATGAGAGACAGGTGCGCATGCTGAGGGAGGAGGTGTCTTACCTGAGCACTGAGAAGGCCCTGCTGCAGGACAGGTACCAATCACACCTGAGCCAAAAACACCCTTAGCCCTCTAGGACAGGTACCCATCACACCTGAGCCAAAAACACCCTTAGCCCTGTAGGACAGGTACCCATCACACCTGAGCCAAAAACACCCTTAGCCCTGTAGGACAGGTACCCATCACACCTAAACCAAAAACACCCTTAGCCCTGTAGGACAGGTACCCATCACACCTGAGCCAAAAACACCCTTAGCCCTGTAGGACAGGTACCAATCACACCTGAGCCAAAAACACCCTTAGCCCTGTAGGACAGGTACCCATCACACCTAAGCCAAAAACACCCTTAGCCCTGTAGGACAGGTACCCATCACACCTGAGCCAAAAACACCCTTAGCCCTGTAGGACAGGTACCCATCACACCTGAGCCAAAAACACCCTTAGCCCTGTAGGACAGGTACCCATCACACCTGAGCCAAAAACACCCTTAGCCCTGTAGGACAGGTACCCATCACACCTGAGCCAAAAACACCCTTAGCCCTGTAGGACAGGTACCCATCACACCTAAACCAAAAACACCCTTAGCCCTGTAGGACAGGTACCCATCACACCTGAGCCAAAAACACCCTTAGCCCTGTAGGACAGGTACCAATCACACCTGAGCCAAAAACACCCTTAGCCCTGTAGGACAGGTACCCATCACACCTGAGCCAAAAACACCCTTAGCCCTGTAGGACAGGTACCCATCACACCTGAGCCAAAAACACCCTTAGCCCTGTAGGACAGGTACCCATCACACCTAAACCAAAAACACCCTTAGCCCTGTAGGACAGGTACCCATCACACCTGAGCCAAAAACACCCTTAGCCCTGTAGGACAGGTACCCATCACACCTGAGCCAAAAACACCCTTAGCCCTGTAGGACAGGTACCCATCACACCTAAGCCAAAAACACCCTTAGCCCTGTAGGACAGGTACCCATCACACCTGAGCCAAAAACACCCTTAGCCCTGTAGGACAGGTACCCATCACACCTGAGCCAAAAACACCCTTAGCCCTGTAGGACAGGTACCCATCACACCTGAGCCAAAAACACCCTTAGCCCTGTAGGACAGGTACCCATCACACCTGAGCCAAAAACACCCTTAGCCCTGTAGGACAGGTACCCATCACACCTAAACCAAAAACACCCTTAGCCCTGTAGGACAGGTACCCATCACACCTGAGCCAAAAACACCCTTAGCCCTGTAGGACAGGTACCCATCACACCTGAGCCAAAAACACCCTTAGCCCTGTAGGACAGGTACCCATCACACCTGAGCCAAAAACACCCTTAGCCCTGTAGGACAGGTACCCATCACACCTGAGCCAAAAACACCCTTAGCCCTGTAGGACAGGTACCCATCACACCTAAACCAAAAACACCCTTAGCCCTGTAGGACAGGTACCCATCACACCTGAGCCCGTTGTGGTGTTCTGTCTGGCAGGTTGGTGCGCAGCCGCTCGCCCAGCCCGCTGCCCCGCCGCAGCCGTTCCTCCAGTCCTCTGAGGGGCGATTCACCCACTCGGGCTCAGCTGACAGCGTCGTCACGCCACGCCCGGCTGGTCTCACGCTTTGGCGATCTGTATGCCCTGCAGCGCCTACAGAGTGAGGCCCTGGTGCGCCGCTACGTCAGCGATATGGAGACTGCGCAGAGGATCATCTTCATTGCCACCGTGGTACAGCACCCTCTTCCTCATCTTCATCCTCTACCTCAGCAGTGAGGAGAGGATGGCGTGTTGAAGCGCCCTTCTCTGAGCAGCGGCACTACTCTGGCTTCAACTGGTTCTGTCTGTCCGTCTGTTTACCTATCTGTCTGTCTGTTTACCTGTCTGTCTCTCTGTTTACCTGTCTGTCTGTCTGTTTACCTGTCTCACCATCTGTTGACCTATCTGTCTGTCTGTTTACCTGTCTGTCTGTCTGTTTACCTGCCTGTCTGTCTGTTTACCTGTCTGTCCATCTATATACCTATCTATTTGTCTATTTACCTGTCTGTCTGTCTGTTTACTTGTTTGTCAGTTTATCTGTTTGCCTGTCTGTTTACCTGCCTGTCTGTCCTTCTGTTGGCCTGCGTGTCTCTTCCTCGATTTGCCTGTTTGTCTGTCCTTTTTTAGCCTGTTTGTGTGTGACTCTTTGGACTCTGTTCACAGCAGGTGTTTGTCAGTGTAGGATGTGAATGAATGGCAGTGTAGTATAATTCTTGGGTAGCTGGGTTTGCAGGGTCAGCTCCTGGTCATCTCCTAGGTGGTGCACTGTCCCTGTATCTGTGATCAGGTACTTCACCTGAATTACTTCAGCAGCTACTCAGAATAAATGGATTAGTGTGTAAGAGTGTGAGCTGTAAAGGTACCCTGGATAAGAACCTTTTTAAGCATTTAATAGACTAAAAATATACTGTCTCTCTCTCTCTCTCTCTCTCTCTCTCTCTCTCAGGAGTCGTTCCAGGCAGCGAAGCTGGCGTATCGGCAGTTTAAGCTGCGTGTGAGGAAGACTCTATCGCCGACACACCTGGGCCCAGAGTCGCTGGAAGACGCCGTGGTGGACTACATCGTCCGAAATCTGGACCTGTATGACGTTCAGGCCAGTGTCAACGTGAGTGCCGACCACTGCACCCCCTCCAAAAAGCACACACACCTGAAAAACACACTCACACGGCACATCAAATGAAGAACACAGAAACGATAGCCTAGCATGATCTGCGTGTGTGCGTCAGAGCCACACCTGTTTGTCAGGCCAGTAATGGGGGTGTGAGTCTGAGGTCCGTCCTGCCCCCCCAGGAGGTGATCAGCTCCATGAACCTGAACCCGAAGATCGCGCTGCCGGCGGAGCTGGACTTCACGCTGCTGAGCAGCTTCATCAGGGAGGTGTGTGAGATTGCCTTCGCCATGCAGACCCTGGAGCCCCCCCTGGAGCTGGCCTTCAGCAGCGACGGAGAGCTGTTCAACGACAACAAGTACTGCTCCTCACCCGCCCCTCTGTCTGTCTGTCTGCATGTCTGTCTGCCTGACCGTCTGCCTGTCTATCCGTCCGTCTGTCTATGTACTCTGCTCCTTTCAAGCAGGGCACTACAAAGAGATTTAGCAAACAATTTGTTTAAAATAATGAAAAACCCATAACACAAAAACAAGGCAGAACAAGATCCTGAAAAATTACTATATACAGATACACACGTGTGCAGATAGATAAACACACAAAAACACACACGCTTCCATCCAAACATGGCCAAACATGCACTCATACACACACACACACACACACACACACCTTTCCTTGTGAATTTCCTAAAAGCACCACTGGGTGTCACTGTTGCTCAGCAAAGCTCATGCTTATACTTGGGTTCAGGCAATGGGTTTTACGTTCACCCCATATTAGGCATACCTGGTTTATTTTGAAAATCTGAACACAAACCATTTGAGTGGTTCATAGTTTTTCACATGCTTGTGTCTCACCTGTGTGTCAGGTAAGCTTGTGTCTCACCTGTGTTTCAGGTACAGGCGCAGCTATGACTCTGAGTTCACCGCTCCGCTCGTGGTGTACCACATCTGGCCAGCGCTGATGGAGGACAGCACTGTCATCATGAAGGGAGAGGCAGTGACCAGGAGGGGCGCACTGGTAATCTGCTCCTCCTCCCATTCTGCACCTCCTCCTGGGTAACCTTTGTAACATGGGTGTCTCTCACTCCTGGGTAGCCATGGTAACTGGGATGTGCCTCTCACTCCTGGGTAGCTGTGGTAAAGGGGGCGTGTCTCTCACGCCTGGGTAGTCGTGGTAACGAGGGCGTGTCTCTCACTCCTGGGTAGCCATGGTAACGGGGGGCGTGTCTCTCTGTTTCAGTGGAGGAGTCGAAGCAGCAGCCCTGTGCGCTCTGGAAGCCCCACCCGCATCTTAGTGAGTTACCATGACAATCGATTACACATTAACCCAACTTCCCACAAACACACTCATACACATAAATAAACACATACTCACACACACATGCACTCACACACATATGCAGACATGCACAAGCACAAGCTCACACTTACACACAAACAAACACACAATTTGACTTTGGAATTTTTATTCAAGGGAACATGTCAGAATTACAGGATCTATATAATGCATTCAAGGATTTACCCGCTTACTTACAGTCTTAACCCCCAGCGGTTTGTTGGTTTGTTCCTGATTGCCCAATCTGTATCTCTCTCTCAGTCTCACTGTTTCTTTCCCCATCTGACTCTTTCCCCATTTCTGTCCCCCTCTCTCTCCCGCTTTCACTTAGTGGTATGTTCCTGACTTCCCCCTCACTCAGTGGTATTTTCCTGACTCCCCCCCTCTCAGTGGTAGGGTCCTGACTCTCCCCCCCCTCCCTCAGTGGTAGGGTCCTGACTCCCCCCCCCCCCCCCCCCCCCCCCCAGTGGTAGGGTCCTGACTCCACCCTCTCTGTGTTGCAGGGTTCAAGCCGAAGTCGCAGTCCATCTCCAGGACGCCTCTCAGCCAGCCGCCTGTGACCCCTGACCCCTTACCCCTAACTCATTCCTCACTCTAGACCTCACAGACATGTCAGTGACTGTAAAGAGACCAGTGTAAATATAAAAGTACTAGATCTCACATATGAAATTATATGCTGGCTATCAACTGAAAAGGTGCTGTGACTTTTATTTTTGGTTTGGTTTTTATTGTGTTTGGGTTTTTTTGCTTAAAGTAGTGGTTTGCTATTATACTTTGTCAGCATAACATCAACCGCGCACCTCAGAAAAAGACAACTTTTGAGAGAATGAGATAAACTGCTTGATTGTTACAGTACATTGCTGATTTAGTTACACAATGTTTGAAAGAACTTTATTAGTCATAGAGCCATGAAACAATGAGAAAACACAACTGAAGATGCAAGCTCCACCCCCCCCCCCATCAGAGCTACCCCTCCCTGCTCAGAGAGACTGAGGTAGTGACAGTCCCAGTGTGAGACTGTGGTAGTGTCGGTGGGATCTCAGAGAGGTAATCTCATAGACAGGGCTGTGTTGCTCAGGGGGGCCTATGAAACACCTCCCATAAAACTGCAGCAGCTCTTAAAGTGATGCTCTCCAGCACAGAGGATGAGGTTATCAGACTCTAAACAAACTCCCAGCTTCAATGCTTTCAGCATTTTGAAGATTGTGTAAGTTTTGTACTGAGTTCAAAAGGAAAAATAAAAAAGTATGTGTGTGTTTGTGTGTGCAGTTGAAAAGGGGATTTAATGAGGCCAGGATTTAACTCTGAAATTAATTAAAGAAGGTCACTGTAGCAAAGGCATGACTGAAGGGTAGTCTTTAAAGAATGAAGTGGAATAATGTTGTAATTTAATTATTTACGTTTGTTTGCTCCCTCGCTAGTTTACAGGAAGCACGCAAATCGCATGTTCCCTGAATCAACCTGCAGGCGAGCGCACAGCCTTACAGGGAAAACAAAGCTGTGTGCCGCCCCCTGATGGCTGGTGGGGGGCCTGCAGGTCTCACACACTGATTTCATATTTCACCTGCAGCAGTGTGTGGTTGGTGTTGCAGCTGCAGTGTTGAGAGAAGGAAAGGCTAGTTGTCACGGTAACCTGAGCAGTTGCTTGCACTACTGCGTCTTCCTGTGTCTCTAGGAGCTGCTGGCTTGGTGGGGCTTATGGGATAGCTCAGATTGGGTGGGGGTGGGGGGGGGGGTTAAAATGCTCCAGCTGAAACAGCAAGCTGTCAGTCACAGACTCCTCCTCTGCTCTCCCCAGCCAGACACAATGAAGGGTTCCGCTGGTGGCACATGCTAGCTATGCACATCTGTGGTGTCATAGAGACCAGGTTATCCAATCACTGCTCCAGGAGCAGACCCTCTGAGGCATACAGACTAATCAGACAGTCCCTCTGAGGCACACAGACCAATCAGACAGTCCCTCTGAGGCACACAGACCAATCAGACCTGAGGAATCCTCCCTAAAGCCTTCTGCAGCTCCACGTGAGGGTTTGACCCTTCTTTTTCATTTTGTCTTTAATCAAACCAATAAGTTTGCATCTGAAATATGCAGAAATCCACCACTGGAGAATAGTATAGCAGTGCTGTAATCAATGACAACTGAAACTGCTATTTAAAATGTCACATTCTGTAGGAAACTAACAGTGAATGGAGTGTGAGTTGTGTTTGAGCAATAGTATTTCTCATACTCATGGGAAATGTAGTTTTGACAGCTGTAGTTGATGTGCTGTACTGTAAGTGATTAATCCAGGGCCATAGAGAGAGGTGCTAAAGGAGGAGCAGGGCGCGCTGTCTGGGAAAGGTCCGTCAGAATGCATGCTTGTGTGAGTATGCTGTTTACAACTGAAAAATAAAAATTTCATACTGTAAGATTTCCAGAGGTAATTTGTGTGCCTTTGGTTTGTACTAAATATTTTCAATAAAACAATGATTAAAAAAAAACAGGCCAGAGATTAATATTTCTTCAAGTGATTTCTGTGAACGGAATTATATTCCATCACATGAGAGGGGTTTAACCCCACAGTAACACACGCACTCATACACTCACATACATGTGCACACACACACACATGCACAGTGCAGTAACACACACACAGTCTCTCTAAGGACCTACTCTATATTTCAAACATATTTACACAGCATACAATTCTCTGTGTTCTTAATTGGAGCCCCACCCTCTGTAGCACACTAAGCCCAAGACCCCTGTCAGGCGGAGCGCAGACTCTGTCAGGCGGAGCGCAGACTCTGTCAGGCGGAGTGCAGATTCTGTCAGGCGGAGCGCAGACTCTGTCAGGTGGAGTGCAGACTCTGTCAGGTGGAGTGCAGACTCTGGGTCTGATGTGTGACTCCCTGTTTTACAGTCATGCTTTTAGGAAGCCTTGCTCCAAATCCACTTCCTTAACAAATAAAATGTGCACAAAAATAAAACTATTCTAGGGAAAGCGAGATATCACATAACCGAAATGATATCGCATAACCTGCCATCAGTGGAGTCCGGAGGCTGGTGGGTCAGCGTGTAATTACAGAATCTATAAATGTAGTGCACGGTGAAGTCATTCTGCTGCCGGAGCTACGTGCAGCACGTCAGACAGCACACAGGCCTTTCATGTGTTCTGAGCATAGGCTATTTTAATACCGCTCTTTAAAAGTGTTCCGCCATGTCCTCAGAGAAACCCAGCGAGGCCCGAGCCCTGAGCACTGGCATGAAGGACAGAACTTGGGAGGTCCACACTGGAAAAACTGCACCAGGCTGTGGAAGGAAGTCTCCCTCCCTCTTTCCCCTTCTCTTTCTCTCCCCTTCTCTCCTTCTCCCTTAGTCAGATTCTCATTATATGTAATTAACATTTTAATCATACGATGTTGCCCCAAAATAATTCTAAAACTTTTCATTTTACTGTATTGTATTACTTTTGTCTCATTGTGTTGTGTTTTTTCATTGTTTCAATCTGCATGAGAGGTGCTGCTTAAATATTGATAAAAATGAAACAGACTTTCAAAATAGAGTTTACATTACAACATGCGTTTATTAGAGTTTTTAATATTCTATTGGAGAAACATGCCGTTTGGAAAGTGTTCTTCTCATTCTAGAACAGAACAGCATACACCATAATGAGGCTGAGGTCCGTTTGGTTTGAACTGTCTACGCCCTTATAGCGAATCAGCTCGTTTGACTGGGTTCCAGCTGCTGCGTTTCTACTTGCCAACACGCCCAGTGCAGTGAGAAGGCTGCACTACATGCCCCTTCCTACAGGGGGCAGAGCGGTGTGGTTGGCTACTTCCAACGAACAGGATGGCGCTGCATGCAGTTCCTCCAGTAGATGGCACTGTTGCTCCATCGCTGATCCTACCTCCGTAGCCGGCGTCTAAAGGTCAACTCACTCCGCAAGGAGCACAAGGAGAGAAAGAAAGTTCGGTCGTCTGAGAGAGGAAGTTTGGTTTGTCCTTGGATTTCGCAAATCATTGAATGCGTTGGTGTGTAATTGTATTAGAGGATAAGACTTTCCACCGAGAATGAGGGAACGAAACGCCTGTCCTCTCAGCCTTAGGGAAGTGAAATTCACCGTGGTGTAATTAAAAGCCTCCGGTTTCCTACCCATGGAGAGCAGCTTTTGGCAGGGATTACGGCTGCCTACGTCCAGCTCCGAGTTTTCAGAGCTCATTTCATGAAAGCGACATGCAACCATGCTCGCTCTCGAGATGAAGAGAAGTTATTCCTTTACTTACATATCGCAGATTAATTGGCTGTCACGTCAGGGTCATCGTAATTGCGTTTTCCCCTCGCACCAGCCTCTAGTTTTGCTTTTACTTCGAAAACCAATCAAATTACTCGTAATTATTCACCTATTTTCTGTGTTTTCGCTTGCTCCGTGTGTGACGACTTTAAAAACTGTGTTGGAATGTTTGTTAAATTAAGCGTTGGCCTTTCCATAAACGCGCGCTTTGCTTCTCTTCAGTGTCAGTATTTAAATAATTTTGATTGAGAATTGTTATTCTTTTTACGAATATTGTAAATAGAAAGACTACGATTTTATGTTTTTGTGATTAGCTGTGCTTTGTGCTGATCACTGTCATTTAACATGATACTTTTACATTACATTACATTACATTAAAGGACATTTGTTAGACGCTCTTATCCAGAGCGACATACAAGGCAAAGAAGAATGGTACAAAAAGTGCAATGATAACCCTAGAGAGGGGTAAAGTCCCAAGTGCCAAAGGTGATTGAATAGAGTAGGACTCCCCTACCTTGGATACTTTTAGTATCCAAAGGTTATAAATACCCTTACAAAATACCCCACCCATGATTTTTTTATTGAGATCATATCATATGAGAATCAAACTGTGGGTTTGACTAATGACAATACAGATCTGCTTGTTTGGTTCTTTTGCTGCACTTACAGAGGTGGTTTCATTGCAGGCAGTTGCATTGTGAAACAGAATGTGATTCCAGGGTTGCCTCAGAATGGTTTCTCAAACAGAGGGCACGGTTGTGTGGTTGTAGTGTGAGAGTTCGGGCTGAGGGTCTGAAACCAAACAGAAGTCCCTAATCTGAGAATAGAGATGTTTGCCATCGTTCGGGCCTTTACAAGTCAACATCAATATAGTATCTGCCCAAATAATTTTTTTCTGTTCTTTTAATCTGTTTTCATCAGACAGGGAGTAGGCATGAACAGCAGCATGCCTTCACTGTTCTCCACTTAATGTACAGAGGACACATTAAGGGAAATACCACACATGCTCAACTTTAATTAAACTCTGCAATACAGACATACAGATCAAGATCTGCTCTATTAGACAGGCATAACATTGGGCTATTTGCTTATTTACGCACTGGCTATGAAAGGAGTAAGGCAAAACCCTGGACATTTCTAATAATTTAGAAATCCCGCCTGGTGGGATATTTTTGTTCCCAAAAACAGAACATGTCCGGGAAAAGAGGATGTCTGGCCAGCTTAGTTTATTCAGACAGAGCAAAGGACGGAATGCGCCGGACACAGGACAAACCAAAACAATCACAACATGATGAAATGGGATTGCTAAAACATAACTATGGCAAATACAAATTATAACATGAAGTGACTCAGTTTTAATGTAATATAATAATGCAATAATAGTTTATTGTATGTATTTTATGATTATGCAATTGTTGTGTTGTATGTGTCTGTTTGAAAAGCCCATCTTGGGACAAGCATCAGAAATTAGCATATGCTATAAATGCTGTGATATATTGCATTGGATATTGCTTGACAATAATCTATGTTTAAATTTATCTGTCACTATTAAATAAACATGAAACAGACAAAATACAACTTCAAAAAGTGTTTACATTCAATTAAAAGCAAGGATGTATAACAGATTCCAAAAGGGATTTTAAGACTTCTACAGAGAAACTGTGATTCTATAGACCCACTAGATAAACATTTAAAGTTCTGTGTGTTTGCTGGAGCCCAGACATTCCAGTTCTTTGCATCTTATTTACATTCATTAAGTACGAGGACCTTGAGCAACACTGTGTCGAGATTCTGTACTGCAGTACGGTGTAAAACTCCTCTTTCCAACCAGAATATCCTGTAGTTCAGACACTGAGAGGAATGGATGGAACATCAGAACTGCATCAAGCCCATTTACCTACAGTCTACAGAGTATCCAGCACTACATCAAGCCCATTTACCTACAGTCTACAGAGTATCCAGCACTGCATCAAGCCCATTTACCTACAGTCTACAGGGTATCCAGCACTGCATCAAGCCCATTTACCTACAGTCTACAGAGTATCCAGCACTGCATCAAGCCCATTCACCTACAGTCTACAGAGTATCCAGCACTGCATCAAGCCCATTTACCTACAGTCTACAGAGTATCCAGCACTGCATCAAGCCCATTTACCTGCAGTCTACAGAGTATCCAGCACTGCATCAAGCCCATTTACCTACAGTCTACAGAGTATCCAGCACTGCATCAAGCCCATTTACCTACAGTCTACAGAGTATCCAGCACTGCATCAAGCCCATTTACCTACAGTCTACAGAGTATCCAGCACTGCATCAAGCCCATTTACCTACAGTCTACAGAGTATCCAGCACTGCATCAAGCCCATTCACCTACAGTCTACAGAGTATCCAGCACTACATCAAGCCCATTCACCTACAGTCTACAGAGTATCCAGCACTGCATCAAGCCCATTCACTTACAGTCTACAGAGTATCCAGCACTGCATCAAGCCCATTCACCTACAGTCTACAGAGTATCCAGCACTACATCAAGCCCATTTACCTACAGTCTACAGAGTATCCAGCACTACATCAAGCCCATTTACCTACAGTCTACAGAGTATCCAGCACTGCATCAAGCCCATTCACCTACAGTCTACAGAGTATCCAGCACTGCATCAAGCCCATTCACCTACAGTCTACAGAGTATCCAGCACTACATCAAGCCCATTTACCTACAGTCTACAGAGTATCCAGCACTGCATCAAGCCCATTTACCTACAGTCTACAGAGTATCCAGCACTGCATCAAGCCCATTTACCTACAGTCTACAGAGTATCCAGCACTGCATCAAGCCCATTTACCTACAGTCTACAGAGTATCCAGCACTGCATCAAGCCCATTTACCTACAGTCTACAGAGTATCCAGCACTGCATCAAGCCCATTTACCTACAGTCTACAGAGTATCCAGCACTGCATCAAGCCCATTTACCTACAGTCTACAGAGTATCCAGCACTGCATCAAGCCCATTTACCTACAGTCTACAGAGTATCCAGCACTGCATCAAGCCCATTTACCTACAGTCTACAGAGTATCCAGCACTGCATCAAGCCCATTTACCTACAGTCTACAGAGTATCCAGCACTGCATCAAGCCCATTTACCTACAGTCTACAGAGTATCCAGCACTGCATCAAGCCCATTTACCTACAGTCTACAGAGTATCCAGCACTGCATCAAGCCCATTTACCTACAGTCTACAAAGTATCCAGCACTGCATCAAGCCCATTTACCTTCAGACTACAGAGTATCCAGCACTGCATCAAGCCCATTTACCTACAGTCTACAGAGTATCCAGCACTGCATCAAGCCCATTTACCTACAGTCTACAGAGTATCCAGCACTGCATCAAGCCCATTTACCTACAGTCTACAGAGTATCCAGCACTGCATCAAGCCCATTTACCTACAGTCTACAGAGTATCCAGCACTGCATCAAGCCCATTTACCTACAGTCTACAGAGTATCCAGCACTGCATCAAGCCCATTTACCTACAGTCTACAGAGTATCCAGCACTGCATCAAGCCCATTCACCTACAGTCTACAGAGTATCCAGCACTGCATCAAGCCCATGTACCTACAGTCTACAGAGTATCCAGCACTGCATCAAGCCCATTTACCTACAGTCTACACGGTATCCAGCACTGCATCAAGCCCATTTACCTACAGTCTACAGGGTATCCAGCACTGCATCAAGCCCATTTACCTACAGTCTACAGAGTATCCAGCACTGCATCAAGCCCATTTACCTACAGTCTACAGAGTATCCAGCACTGCATCAAGCCCATTTACCTACAGTCTACACGGTATCCAGCACTGCATCAAGCCCATTTACCTACAGTCTACACGGTATCCAGCACTGCATCAAGCCCATTCACCTACAGTCTACAGAGAGTCTAGCACTGCGCCTGGCCTGGGCTTGACTTTTCCAGAGGTCTGTGCTTGGTGAGCTGCTGCTCTGCAAGCAGAGACAGGAAGACGGCACACTGAGTGTGTGTGATCTGTTCCCCTGCAGCACGTCGGGCTCTTGTCGTTATGGAGATGCCGCCAGCATGGCCGCCCTCACTAATGATTCTGCTCTTTAATTGGCGCTCGGACACGCCCTCCCCTCCTGAGGCCTCGCCCCCTGGCTGATCTCCCATGATACTCCGGTCCCACCCATGTCGCCTGTCCGCCAGCAGGGCCCCAGCCGTTAATTACAACTTGCTTGTTAATTAGGCCTTTCTCATTTGTCACAGTTGGGTTTGCTAATTACTGTCTGGGCGTTGATTAGAGTTTTGTGATGTGGAATTGGCAGTGGTGATGCTCCGGACCCCGTGAGGTGAGGACCCTTTAGGGCCAGTGGGGTGGGGGTGGGGTGGGGGATGGGGGCGGGGGGGTTGTAGCTTGGAAACACTGAGCTCCTATTGACAGATGTGCACCTGCAGTTCTGTGTACCCCAAACCTGAGTCTCTGTTTCCTAAGAACCTGACCCAAGACAGTGTTTGAAAGCCATTTTTAGCTTTATTGATTGGCTCAGACATTCTGATGAACTTTGCTGATTGGCTTAGATGTTCTCTTTGGCTTTGTTGATTGGCTGATTGGCTCATTGTTTCTGACATGCAAACACAGCACAGGGTGCACACAGGCACTGTCCTCTCCTGGCCACCTGGTGGCGATCTCATTGAACCCCTCTCATTGTCCTCATCCCGCTCCCGACCTTTGGATTGACCCTAGGGAATCAGGGGACATCAGAAATGAACACAGATTCTCCACCCAAAAATCACATGATGGAAAAAACGATTCTCACAGTCCCAGCTCCCCCCCACAGCCTGTCGTCCAATCACAGCCGCAGGGCTGGGACCGGATGAGGTTGGGGTTGTTTACTCAGGTGTGCCGTGGTTGGCGGGGGGGGGCTGAGACTCATGGACCCCCGCTGGGGGTTATAACTCACTGCGGTTTGGCTCCATGGGGCAAGCGGGGCCCTGCAGAGAATCTGGGGGTGTCCTGAGATCCCCCCCGCTCCGACTCTACCGCACATCTGCGCACTGGGACAGTCCTGAGTGAGGCCCTGCCCTGCCAGCTACACACTGCCACAGAGGGGTGAACCCTGGCTGCAGACAGCGGAGGTGCGGCTGTATGTTTGTTCCACTCATTCCCCAAACCTGCTGATCATCTCCCCTGCCTAGCTGAAGGGCTGT
>JAFBMS010000374.1:102500-159527 GCA_019788955.1 Albula glossodonta
AATGTGTGTGTGTGAGAGAGAGAGAGTGTGTGTGTCTGTATGTGTGTGTTAAATTGTTGTCTTTTTAAAATGGTTACATATTCTCGTCTCTTGGCCAGGACACTCTTGCAAGAGAGATATTTATCTTACAGAAATATGGGACTCATTTTCCAGTAAAATAAAGGATAAATAAAATCATTAAAAATATGTTGCATCTTTGTGCAAATTTAGAAGGTCACCACTCAAAAGAATGGGTCCTGCCTCACATGTCTGCTGTCTGAGCTCATTTCATGAGCCGTTTTTATGACTGCGTGCTGCATGTCTGAAACTGACACACTCTGCTGAGCAGGGTGATCACAAACCCCAGTGTGTTAAATAGCCACTGTGCTTGGACCAGTTCTGTCCTGTGATTGGATGGAGCAATTACAAAGAAAAACAGAATATTCTGAGCCTGACAGCTGAATCTCTTAATAGGAATACATACGCGACATTAAGAGAACTTTCTCCTGTAAAGCGTCTGGCTAAAATACCACTCATCATTCAAATAAAAATGAGTACCTAATAGGATTGTGGGATAGGCAACGCCCATCGGGGTGTCCTGGTGGATGCCCTGTTTCCACAGTGCTGATTCACAGGCAGTGAAAGCAAGGGAAGTTGGCATGCTGTTCTGTGAGTGTGGAGCACTCTCCTCTACAACTGTCCCACAATGCACCAGTGCTTACCAATGACTCTGCCACGTGTATTTTTGTCCTGTTTCTCTCATATCCCCACACTGTTTATTTCACTCTTTCACTCATGTGTAGTTTATTCCTCCTGGTTAGTGTTTTTACATATTTTTTACAGCCAATGGGGACAAAATAATTTACTTGACAATCTGCTGGGTGTTTCATCCTGTTGAGACACTGCTCCAGTAGAGGGCACTGTTCTTAGATTAGAAATGGAACTGCAGTTTGGGCTGTCTGTGGATGTCTGCTGTCTGTCTCTCAGAGATGTTAACCCCGGCATCCTAGCCAGATTCCTATAAAAATCGGCTGTGTGAGTCGACCCTGATGGGCACCCTGCCCCCCTGGATGCCTCTGCTCTTCTCTGGGGCAGACATCTGAACTCCCACCCCTCCTGCCTGCTTAAATAAAGGCGTGTGATTGGCTGTGATATTGTGGGCGTGGCAGGGGAGACTACAGATGGACTCAGGGAGCGCGCTCAGGAACACACAGAAAATGCAGCACAGACTAAATCACAAGCTGCAAGGATGATGATGTTTGTGCAGGTGGGAGTTTCACTGCGTGAGGGCAGCCATGAGACACGTGTGGGAAAAGACCTGTTTTACATTCTCACAAAACCCCTCTGATCGCCTGTGCCAATAGAGAGAGGCTGTAACAGAGAGAGGCTATAACAGAGAGAGGCTGTGACAGAGAGAGAGGCTGTGACAGGGAGAGGCTGTGACAGAGAGAGGCTGTAACAGAGAGAGGCTGTGACAGAGAGAGAGGCTGTGACAGAGAGAGGCTATAACAGAGAGAAGCTGTGACAGAGAGAGAGGCTGTAACAGAGAGAAGCTGTAACAGAGAGAAGCTGTGACAGAGAGAGAGGCTGTAACAGAGAGAAGCTGTGACAGAGAGAGGCTGTGACAGAGAGAGAGGCTGTAACAGAGAGAGGCTGTGACAGAGAGAGAGGCTGTGACAGAGAGAGGCTATAACAGAGAGAGAGGCTGTAACAGAGAGAGGCTGTGACAGAGAGAGAGGCTGTGACAGAGAGAGAGGCTGTGACAGAGAGAGGCTGTGACAGAGAGAGAGGCTGTAACAGAGAGAGGCTGTAACAGAGAGAGGCTGTGACAGAGAGAGAGGCTGTGACAGAGAGAGGCTGTGACAGGGAGAGGCTGTAACAGAGAGAGAGGCTGTAACAGAGAGAGGCTGTAACAGAGAGAGGCTGTGACAGAGAGAGGCTGTAAAAGAGAGAGGCTGTGACAGAGAGAGAGGCTGTAACAGAGAGAGGCTGTGACAGAGAGAGGCTGTAAAAGAGAGAGAGGCTGTAACAGAGAGAGGCTGTAAAAGAGAGAGAGGCTGTGACAGAGAGAGGCTGTGACAGGGAGAGGCTGTGACAGAGAGAGAGGCTGTAACAGAGAGAGGCTGTGACAGAGAGAGAGGCTGTGAGAGAGAGAGGCTGTAACAGAGAGAGGCTGTGACAGAGAGAGGCTGTAACAGAGAGAGGCTGTGACAGAGAGAGGCTGTAAAAGAGAGAGAGGCTGTAACAGAGAGAGGCTGTGACAGAGAGAGAGGCTGTGACAGAGAGAGGCTGTGACAGGGAGAGGCTGTGACAGAGAGAGAGGCTGTGACAGAGAGAGGCTGTGACAGAGAGAGAGGCTGTGACAGAGAGAGGCTGTTACAGAGAGAGGCTGTGACAGAGAGAGAGGCTGTAACAGAGAGAGGCTGTGACAGAGAGAGAGGCTGTGACAGAGAGAGGCTGTGACAGAGAGAGGCTGTGACAGAGAGAGGCTGTAAAAGAGAGGGAGGCTGTAACAGAGAGAGAGGCTGTAACAGAAAGAGGCTGTGACAGAGAGAGGCTGTAACAGAGAGAGGCTGTGACAGAGAGAGGCTGTGACAGAGAGAGGCTGTGACAGAGAGAGGCTGTGACAGAGAGAGAGGCTGTAACAGAGAGAGGCTGTGACAGAGAGAGGCTGTGACAGGGAGAGGCTGTGACAGAGAGAGAGGCTGTAACAGAGAGAGAGGCTGTAACAGAGAGAGGCTGTGACAGAGAGAGAGGCTGTGACAGAGAGAGGCTGTGACAGGGAGAGGCTGTAACAGAGAGAGGCTGTGACAGGGAGAGGCTGTAACAGAGAGAGGCTGTGACAGAGAGAGAGGCTGTAAAAGAGAGAGAGGCTGTGACAGAGAGAGGCTGTAAAAGAGAGAGAGGCTGTGACAGAGAGAGAGGCTGTAACAGAGAGAGGCTGTGACAGAGAGAGAGGCTGTGACAGAGAGAGGCTGTGACAGAGAGAGGCTGTAAAAGAGAGGGAGGCTGTAACAGAGAGAGAGGCTGTAACAGAAAGAGGCTGTGACAGAGAGAGGCTGTAACAGAGAGAGGCTGTGACAGAGAGAGGCTGTGACTGAGAGAGGCTGTTACAGAGAGAGGCTGTGACAGAGAGAGAGGCTGTAACAGAGAGAGGCTGTGACAGAGAGAGGCTGTAAAAGAGAGAGAGGCTGTAACAGAGAGAGGCTGTGACAGAGAGAGAGGCTGTGACAGAGAGAGGCTGTGACAGGGAGAGGCTGTGACAGAGAGAGAGGCTGTAACAGAGAGAGAGGCTGTAACAGAGAGAGGCTGTGACAGAGAGAGAGGCTGTGACAGGGAGAGGCTGTAACAGAGAGAGGCTGTGACAGGGAGAGGCTGTAACAGAGAGAGGCTGTGACAGAGAGAGAGGCTGTGACAGAGAGAGAGGCTGTGACAGAGAGAGGCTGTGACAGGGAGAGGCTGTAACAGAGAGAGGCTGTGACAGAGAGAGGCTGTAACAGAGAGAGGCTGTGACAGAGAGAGGCTGTGACAGAGAGAGAGGCTGTGACAGAGAGAGGCTGTGACAGGGAGAGGCTGTAACAGAGAGAGGCTGTGACAGAGAGAGGCTGTAAAAGAGAGAGGCTGTGACAGAGAGAGGCTGTAAAAGAGAGAGAGGCTGTGACAGGGAGAGGCTGTAAAAGAGAGAGAGGCTGTGACAGGGAGAGGCTGTGACAGAGAGAGGCTGTAACAGAGAGAGGCTGTGACAGAGAGAGGCTGTAAAAGAGAGAGAGGCTGTGACAGGGAGAGGCTGTGACAGAGAGAGGCTGTAACAGAGAGAGGCTGTGACAGAGAGAGGCTGTGACAGAGAGAGGCTGTTACAGAGAGAGGCTGTGACAGGGAGAGGCTGTGACAGAGAGAGGCTGTAACAGAGAGAGGCTGTGACAGAGAGAGAGGCTGTAAAAGAGAGAGAGGCTGTGACAGGGAGAGGCTGTGACAGAGAGAGGCTGTAACAGAGAGAGGCTGTGACAGAGAGAGGCTGTTACAGAGAGAGGCTGTGACAGGGAGAGGCTGTGACAGAGAGAGGCTGTAACAGAGAGAGGCTGTGACAGAGAGAGAGGCTGTGACAGAGACAGGCTGTAACAGAGAGAGAGGCTGTGACAGAGAGAGGCTGTAACAGAGAGAGAGGCTGTGACAGAGAGAGGCTGGTAACAGAGAGAGTGATGCGCTACCTGATCTGGCCACTAGATGTCAGTATTGCTCCACTAAATCCAGTGAAGTTAAAGTGAACCCAAACTGGAGCTTCCCCTTACCACATCTGTACGTACTCTGAGCCATCACAGACTCTCAGTATTATCCAGTTTACATGCTGGCACTTACAATCACATACACACACATGAACACACATGCTCATACACACAAATACTCACACACACACACACTGCATGGCTGTTGGTCTGGTGCAGTCTTAGGGTTACCCAGCTGTGTTTGTGTAAGTCTGGCCCCCCTGGGTTTGTGGGGGGTATACTCCTGCCCCAAATGCCCCCATGGGGTTGTCATGGCACTGCACCTGGATTTTGTGTTGTTTTACCCAAAACTATGTGATATTCCTTCAATAGGCCAAACTACAGCCCAGGATCCAGGTATGTATTGTATGCTGCCATATTCTGTACAGTGTGTAATGTAGCTGCCATATTCTGTACAGTGTGTAATGTAGCTGCCATATTCTGTACAGTGTGTCATATATGCTGCCATATTCTGTACAGTGTGTAATATATGCTGCCATATTCTGTACAGTGTGTAATATATGTTGCCATATTCTGTACAGTGTGTAATATATGCTGCCATATTCTGCACAGTGTGTAATATATGCTGCCATATTCTGTACAGTGTGTAATATATGCTGCCATATTCTGCACAGTGTGTAATATATGCTGCCATATTCTGTACAGTGTGTAATGTAGCTGCCATATTCTGTACAGTGTGTAATATATGCTGCCATATTCTGCACAGTGTGTAATATATGCTGCCATATTCTGTACAGTGTGTAATATATGCTGCCATATTCTGCACAGTGTGTAATATATGCTGCCATATTCTGTACAGTGTGTCATATATGCTGCCATATTCTGTACAGCGTGTAATGTAGCTGCCATATTCTGTACAGTGTGTCATATATGCTGCCATATTCTGTACAGTGTGTAATATATGCTGCCATATTCTGTACAGTGTGTCATATATGCTGCCATATTCTGCACAGTGTGTCATATATGCTGCATATATGACACACTGTACAGAATATGGCAGCTACATTACACACTGTACAGAATATGGCAGCATATATGACACACTGTACAGAATATGGCAGCATATATTACACACTGTACAGAATATGGCAGCATATATGACACACTGTACAGAATATGGCAGCTACATTACACACTGTACAGAATATGGCAGCTACATTACACACTGTACAGAATATGGCAGCATACAATACATACCTGGATCCTGGGCTGTAGTTTGGCCTATTGAAGGAATATCACATAGTTTTGGGTAAAACAACACAAAATCCAGGTGCAGTGCCAGAGTGCCTCTTATCCAATGAGCACGAGGGGGCGGGGCAGCTCCCCTCCAGTTAAATAACAGCAAGTGATGGCCGACAGCAGGGCAAAGGCCAGAGAGCCCAGCTGTGGGTGTGATAAGTGCAGCCCTATTGGGGCGGCTCCTAAAAGCGCTGATAGCAGAGCGGGCTCAGTACAGCATTTCATTATGAGTGAAAGAGTCTCACAGACTGAACTCCAGAGCTCCTCTAACTCAGGGCAGGACCAAAGCATGTGACAGAGAGAGGCTGGGCCAGGGCTGGATATCCCTGATACAGCATTCACACATACACAGGAAAAGCACACAATTAACTACAGTTTCTTTCCCAAAATGCTGTAGTAGTTTCAGCAATTTATGCAAATTTTTACATTTAAATTTCAGTTTCACTGGAGTATTTTCCTTCTCTCCCTCATCCCAGATTACAGTTTTACAGAAGATCCAACCAAAAATGCACTCTTTAAAATGAGTTTTTATGAAAAATTAAATTTAAAAGTTTTTATTTGTGTATGTATTTTCAGCAATTGTCTATTTTATTGTATTATTTCTTTATATGGTAATGATGATGGGAGTGTTTTTCCCTCTTTCAGTATTCTCATCTCATCTCAGATCACACAGTCTTACAGAAGATCCATAATTAACCCAAAACCCAGCATAGAGGGGCTGAGTGAATGTGGTCTGGACTCTGTGCAGGAGGGTCATTGTGTCAGAGACGCTGTAGAAGGACAGAGTTCCTGCCCTGTGATCCAGGTACACCCCTATTCTGCAGGAGGAGGGCACAGGGATTTCAGTGCTCTCATTATTGTGCCAGAAAGAGTAAATGGAAGGAGAGCAGCGCAAACTCCAGGACTTGGCATTACGTCCCAGAACAGAGTCACCCTCTCCTTTCCTGCTGATCTCTTTATATGACACTGCTATAACAACCCCACACCCCCCACTCCACTCAGCCTCCCAGTAACAGCGTCCAGACAGACCCTCTCTGCACAGCACTTGGGTCCTGCAGTCAAATCTCTCTGGGTGATCAGGATATGGCTGGGTCTCTCTCACCCATGTCACCTCTCTGTTCCCCTCAGACAGACGGAGGTTTCTATGCGCTGTGTTGGGGTCCAGAGTGAGCCGACAGGAATCTGATGGAGGAGAAGGAGAGAAGAGAGCTCAGTAATCATAATCATCACATTACATCACTTACATATTTTACATTTTAATAATTTCATATTTACATTGATTATTATTATACAGTTGATTATTTTGTTCACTTTAAAGCTTTTATTTCTGTTGCTTTCTTTTTTCCTTCTTTACCTGAGTGTTGAATTTTCCATAAAAGTGATATTTGCTTTTCTAATTTTACATACAGTGGATAACTGTGAAACGTATTATCACATGTTATCTGAAACTATCTCTATACAGTGTGTAACTGTAATATACATATTATCATATTTTATCCATATGTTTAATGCCAGAATCACTGCAGCTGAATCATAACAGGGATCTGATGGAGGAGAAGATTTATGAGATCCTGAAAGTAAATCAGAACATGAGTGCAAAAAATACTTCAAATATTCATTTTATTCGTATTTCCTCATATTCACACATTGCCTTATTGTTTAATTGTAGTTTAATTTCAGACTCACATTGCAAGAAGTCCTCTCTGGTCCTGGGCTCTACAATATGGACTTCTTTCACTGCAGAGAGAATCACAACATGAGAGCCTAAAGATTCACTTTTCATCACATTTCCTGGAGGAGCAGAATGCTGTTTTTTATGTAAAATGTGCATAAAGAAATAGTCCAAATATGAAAGTGAGATTAATATAATGTAATATCCTGTAATATAATGTGTTATCCAGGTTAGCGCTGGAGGCTAAGTAGTTTTGGCAGTTTGCTTTTAAACTGCAGTGACAGTTGGAACTGAAAGTTTGAAACTGCAACAATGTAGCAGATTTCCCTGGTTGCCATGGTGAGCAGACAGAGAGCAGGTAGCAGAGATACAGGACCCTGCAGAGCTGAGCAATGAACAGACCAGGAAGCAACATAAACTCACTGCACTCAGAAACAACCCAGAGGGCCAGTACTCTGACTACACTCATACTGTACACTGAGTTAGCACTACCCTGCACTGAGAACCACAGCAGCAGGGAGTGTGTGTGTGTGTGTGTGTGTGTGTACTCTGACTACACTCATACTGTACACTGAGTTAGTACTACCCTGCACTGAGAACCACAGCAGCAGGGAGTGTGTGTGTGTGTGTGTGTGTGTGTGTGAGTGTGTATATATATGTGTATGTGTGTGTGTGTGTGAATGTGTGTGTGAGAGTGTGTATATATATGTGTATGTGTGTGTGTGTGTGTGAATGTGTGTGTGCGTGTGAATGTGTGTGTGTATGTGTGTACATACTCTGGGAGGGCTGCTTTAGGGTCCTGGGCTCTGCAGTCTTTAGAAAAGAATCAACAAAGGAGCTCAGATATACAGAGAATTAAATGAATTCAAATCAAGAAAAAAATTATTTCTCCAGTGATCACCTGTTTGAGAGATCTTCACTAATTCCCCATCACAGACGTCCTCCAGTCGCTCTTTCAGCTGAGAGACAGATTTCCTCACAGCCTCAAAAGAGAGGTGTGGATTGACAGTGATGCTGGGTAAGTCTCCAGGTCCAGGAGGGGCACAGACAGACTGACAGCTCTACAGACAGACAGACAGAGAGCCAAACAGTCTCAACACACATTCCTGTGGAGATGCCAGGAGCAGATCTTAGTTAATGAGGAACACGCCTCACCATGCATGTACAATGTACACAGTGCAGATTGTCAGAGAGCCAGTGATGTTACCTGGAGGAAATGGATGTGATCCTCTGTGTGTGAAAGCTGCTCCAGCTCAGTGTCTCTCCTCCTCAGCTCAGCAATCTCCTGCTCCAGTCGCTCCAGGAGTCTTTCAGCCCGACTCACTGCAGCCTTCTCCTGATCTCTGATCAGCTCTTTCACCTCAGAGCGCCCTCTCTCAATGGAGCGGATCAGCTCAATAAAGATCCTCTCACTGTCCTCCACTGCTGCCTGTGCAGAGCGCTGTTAGGAGACACAGAGAGAGGAGGGCTGTACATTTGAACTAGGCCTTTCACTCAGCTCTTACTGGGACCCCAGACAGCCTGTTCCCCACAGTGTGGCTCAGTGGGATTGAGCCCCACAGGGCTGGAAAGTGGCCCAACACTGGGCTCCTCACTGGCTGACTGGAGGAGAGCCCTGACTGAGCCCTGAAATGGCTCTTCCAGCAGCCAGCTATTGTCTTCTCCTCTGGTCAGTACCCACCGTGAGTGACTGCACTGCCTGTCTCAGATCCTGCAGCTCCTTCTCTCTCTCCTGGATTCTCTGCTGGGATTTCCTCTTTGTCTCCCCCAGCTCCTTCTGTGGACAAATGTTTCATCTGTTTTATAACAGCCCATAATATTTTCATTCAGTAATTGTAATATCATATTAAAGATTAAACCATAACTATTAAATGACATGACATTCTGCAGGTCAGTGTGTAGAAGTGCACTGGCCTTATGGGTAATGCTTGTTAAACTGTGTGAGAGAACTAGCTGCTCCAGCCATGTTGATTCCCATTCAGGGAGTGAATAGGGGGATGAGGGGTGTGAACAGAGCTGTCACAGAGAGCTGGCTTGTGTTCACTTCCTGCTCTTACTGCTTTATCACTGTGGACTTCACACCCAAAAATGATTGTGTTCAGTTCAGTTTTTCACACCCACAATATTACAATTTTTGGTATGACATTTTAATAATGATTCATAGCAAGATTTTAAATAAACATTTAACATATAATTATATGTTTTCTTGCATTGTTTTAAAGTGTTATTTTAATACTTTTTAAAAATGTAAAAATGTGTTATTTTTTTCCAATTGAACTGCGTAATGAAGCTAAATTCCACCATGGGGTTCTTTTCAAAACATGTATGTGTTTCAGACCTTCAGACAGAGAAGTCTCCATTTAAAGGCTATATTATCATAAACACAACATACAAAAAGGAGTACTACTATTCAATTTATTATCATAGCCTATATGACACTGTTTTGATAAAACAGCTGAAATTCTTACGCTATTCCAAAATTCCTTTATAGCCAGTATCAGAGCTGCCAGTAAAGAGTTCCAGTCCTTACCTGTTTCTCAGTCCTTTCTGCTGCAGCTGAGACTGTATCATGGCCTTTGTGTTCATCCAGGAGACACAGTAAACAGATACACTGCTGATCAGTACGACAGTAAACCTCCAGTGGTTTGTCATGATGAGAACAGATCTTCTCCTGCAGGTTTCCAGTGGCTTGGACCAGTTTGTGCTTCTTAAAGGCAGGAGATTCATAGTGAGGCTGGAGGTGAGTTTCACAGTAAGAGACCTGACACACCAGACAGGACTTGACGGCTTTGAGCTTTCTCCCAGTGCAGACATCACACGCCACGTCTCCAGGTCCAGCGTAACAGTGAGCAGGAGGAGCAGCTTGGAGTCCTGTCTTTTTCAGTTTCTCCACCATTTGAGCCACAATAATATTTCTGCCCAGAACAGGTCTTGGGGTGAAGGTCTGTCTGCACTGGGGACAGCTGTAGACACCAGTATGATCATCCTGATCCCAGCAGTCCTTAATACAGCCCATACAGTAACTGTGTCCACAGGGAATAGTCACCGGATCCTTCAGCAGATCCAGACAGATCGGACAGCTAAACTGGTCCTGATCCAGTAGATCTCCAGCTTGTGCCATTTTACTGCACACACTAACAGAGACTGAGTTTAGTTTCGTTTCTCTGAAACTGCATGAGAGACAGACAGAGAAAGAGAGAATGACTTCCTGGTTCAGCCCCCAGCTGCAGGAGGTGTGGTGTTGGACTGAGGCCAGGCTGAGAAGAGCAGGCTGAGCAGAGAGTGGAGATTCACTCATAAATATCACACACAGTCACTCACACTGCAGGCTGAGCAGAGAGTGGAGATTCACTCATAAATATCACACACACTCACTCACACTGCAGGCTGAGCAGAGAGTGGAGATTCACTCATAAATATCACACACACTCACTCACACTGCAGGCTGAGCAGAGAGTGGAGATTCACTCATAAATATCACACACACACACACACACACACTCACCTCTCACTCACAACTCACCTCACACACACACACACACACTCACCTCTCACTCACAACTCACCTCACACACACACACACACACTCACCTCTCACTCACAACTCACCTCACACACACACACACACACACACACACACACACACTCACCTCTCACTCACAACTCACCTCACACACACACACTCACCTCTCACTCACAACTCACCTCATACACACACACACACTCACCTCTCACTCACAACTCACCTCACACACACACACACACACACACACACACACACACACACACACACACACACACTCACCTCTCACTCACAACTCACCTCATACGCACTCAAAAATATACTCCAGATATGCCAGATGCTAAACATTACGGTCATCACTGGCCAATGTCTTTGCTGTCCTAGCGCTCTCCCTTTGTCCCATGCTGTAATAACAGTTATGTCCTGTAGGGGGCTGTGTAGCTGTGTGAGCTCTCCCTCAGTCCCATGCTGTAACAACAGTTATGTCCTGTAGGGGGCTGTGTAGCTGTGTGGGATCTCTCCCTCAGTCCCCTGTGCTGTAATAACAGTTATGTCCTGTAGGGGGCTGTGTAGCTGTGTGGGATCTCTCCCTCAGTCCCCTGTGCTGTAATAACAGTTATGTCCTGTAGGGGGCTGTGTAGCTGTGTGGGCTCTCTCTCCCTCAGTCCCCTGTGCTGTAATAACAGTTATGTCCTGTAGGGGGCTGTGTAGCTGTGTGGGCTCTCTCCCTCAGTCTCATGCTGTAATAACAGTTATGTCCTGTAGGGGGCTGTGTAGCTGTGTGGGCTGTCTCCCTCAATAGCGAGACTGTAATGGTTCTGCTGCTGAACAGGACTCCTGGTGATGTTTTCTTCAGCCCCCAAAATGTGCCCAAAAACCTTAACGTGGAGCGACCCGCTATTTTAGTCCCTCCAGCTCCAGGAGCTGGGTTTGAGACAAGGGGGAGGCTTCACTTCCATTACCCAGCTGGCAGAACAGAAACAGACAGACCAGGATAAAACCCCTCTCTCAATATGAAACCCACATAAACAGAACACTCCAACAATCTTACCTAAATCTGGCAAGCACATAAATAGATCACTCAAGAACTCAAAAATCATATGTCCGTCTAAAACTGCTTAAATGAACAGTCCACTTAGAGTGGTAGTGCCAGGTTTATACCTCTCTGCTGTAAGCCTGGTGAAAGCAGTGCAGTTCAGAGTGATAGTGCCAGGTTTATACCTCTCTGCCTGGTGAAAGCAGTGCAGTTCAGAGTGATAGTGCCAGGTTTATACCTCTCTGCTGTAAGCCTGGTGAAAGCAGTGCAGTTCAGAGTGATAGTGCCAGGTTTATACCTCTCTGCTGTAAGCCTGGTGAAAGCAGTGCAGTTCAGAGTGATAGTGCCAGGTTTATACCTCTCTGCTGTAAGCCTGGTGAAAGCAGTGCAGTTCAGAGTGATAGTGCCAGGTTTATACCTCTCTGCTGTAAGCCTGGTGAAAGCAGTGCAGTTCAGAGTGATAGTGCCAGGTTTATACCTCTCTGCTGTAAGCCTGGTGAAAGCAGTGCAGTTCAGAGTGATAGTGCCAGGTTTATACCTCTCTGCTGTAAGCCTGGTGAAAGCAGTGCAGTTCAGAGTGATAGTGCCAGGTTTATACCTCTCTGCTGTAAGAATGGTGAAAGCAGTGCAGTTCAGAGTGATAGTGCCAGGTTTATACCTCTCTGCCTGGTGAAAGCAGTGCAGTTCCGAGTGATAGTGCCAGGTTTATACCTCTCTGCTGTAAGAATGGTGAAAGCAGTGCAGTTCAGAGTGATAGTGCCAGGTTTGTACCTTTCTGCTGTAAGCCTGGTGAAAGCAGTGCAGTTCAGAGTGATAGTGCCAGGTTTATACCTCTCTGCTGTAAGCCTGGTGAAAGCAGTGCAGTTCAGAGTGATAGTGCCAGGTTTATACCTGTCTGCTGGAAGCCTGGTGAAAGCAGTGCAGTTCAGAGTGATAGTGCCAGGTTTATACCTCTCTGCCTGGTGAAAGCAGTGCAGTTCAGAGTGATAGTGCCAGGTTTGTACCTCTCTGCCTGGTGAAAGCAGTGCAGTTCAGAGTGATAGTGCCAGGTTTATACCTCTCTGCCTGGTGAAAGCAGTGCAGTTCAGAGTGATAGTGCCAGGTTTGTACCTCTCTGCCTGGTGAAAGCAGTGCAGTTCAGAGTGATAGTGCCAGGTTTATACCTCTCTGCTGTAAGCCTGGTGAAAGCAGTGCAGTTCAGAGTGATAGTGCCAGGTTTATACCTCTCTGCTGTAAGCCTGGTGAAAGCAGTGCAGTTCAGAGTGATAGTGCCAGGTTTATACCTCTCTGCTGTAAGCCTGGTGAAAGCAGTGCAGTTCAGAGTGATAGTGCCAGGTTTATAGCTGGGGGAAGTGTCGGTAAAACAGGGGGTGACCACATCCTGCCCTGCTCCCTGATGTACACATTCCCCTCTGTCACGTAGCTCTTAGCTAATTGCGTTTCACTTCTGTCTGCATAATATGATCCCAGAGAAAGCAATGTTCCTCTCAGCGCACATCACACTACAGAAGCTCACTCACTGTGCCAGACCCGCATCACACGCAGGTATATTAGTTATGAATGATGATGACACAGTGTACATGGCGATGTATGAGAGAAAGAGTACCCAAAAACACTGAGACAGTGTAGCAGAATAAAATCACAATAAAATCAGAGACAAAGAGTTCCATCAGTGCCAGACATGATATTGGCAGTAGTTCCTCCAATATCCCCACACAGTGTGTCTGTAGGTCAGGCTCAGAGTGTCTGTAGGTCAGGCTCAGAGTGTCTGTAGGTCAGGCTCAGTGTGTCTGTAGGTCAGGCTCAGAGTGTCTGTAGGTCAGGCTCAGAGTGTCTGTAGGTCAGGCTCAGAGTGTCTGTAGGTCAGGCTGGTCTCTCTGTCGAGCTGTTGCTGCAGGATGGTGTGAGTCAGGGCTGAAGTGTCCTCTTCTGGGGACCATCCAGCACTCTGCTGCACCCAAAACAGGACAGTGTGTTCATATTTTCAAGACATGCGTGTAACACTTACAGACACACACATGCACACGCACACTTTAGACCAGGGAAGTCTAGCATTCGTACCCAGAGAAGGAAATGCTAAAGACTCCTAAGTGCTCCAGTGCAGCTCTCATAGAGATCACCACCCAGTATGGGTGCAGGTGCTGAGTTTGGGGCTGTCTCACCTGTGCTGAGTTTGGGGCTGTCTCACCTGTGCTGAGTTTGAGGCTGTCTCACCTATGCTGAGTTTGAGGCTGTCTCACCTGTGCTGAGTTTGAGGCTGTCTCACCTGTGCTGAGTTTGGGGCTGTCTCACCTGTGCTGAGTTTGGGGCTGTCTCACCTGTGCTGAGTTTGAGGCTGTCTCACCTGTGCTGAGTTTGAGGCTGTCTCACCTGTGCTGAGTTTGAGGCTGTCTCACCTGTGCTGAGTTTGGGGCTGTCTCACCTGTGCTGAGTTTGAGGCTGTCTCACCTGTGCTGAGTTTGAGGCTGTCTCACCTGTGCTGAGTTTGAGGCTGTCTCACCTGTGCTGAGTTTGAGGCTGTCTCACCTGTGCTGACTTTGGGGCTGTCTCACCTGTGCTGACTTTGGGGCTGTCTCACCTGTGCTGAGTTTGAGGCTGTCTCACCTGTCCTGATTTTGGGGCTGTCTCACCTGTGCTGACTTTGGGGCTGTCTCACCTGAGCTGAGTTTGAGGCTGTCTCACCTGTGCTGAGTTTGAGGCTGTCTCACCTGTGCTGAGTTTGAGGCTGTCTCACCTGAGCTGAGTTTGGGGCTGTCTCACCTGTGCTGATTTTGGGGCTGTCTCACCTGTGCTGACTTTGGGGCTGTCTCACCTGAGCTGAGTTTGGGGGTGTCTCACCTGTGCTGAGTTTGAGGCTGTCTCACCTGTGCTGAGTTTGAGGCTCTCACCTGAGCTGAGTTTGAGGCTGTCTCACCTGTGCTGAGTTTGAGGCTGTCTCACCTGTGCTGAGTTTGAGGCTGTCTCACCTGAGCTGAGTTTGGGGCTGTCTCACCTGTGTAGATTTGAGGATGAGGTTGAAGGACAGGGCTCGGCAGATGCCAGCGATGTTGTGGAACTCATGGGCAACTTCTGCAGCCATATCCTGAGTGACCTGGACACACAAGTAGAACAGGAACCACTGGACACTATACACTATACACTCACACCATACACACACACCATATACACACATTATACACCATACACTCACACCATACACACATACCATATACACACACTATACACTATACACTCACACCATCCACACATACCATATACACACACTATACACTATACACTCACACACACCATACACACATACCATATACACACACTATACACTATACACTCACACACACCATACACACATACCATATACACACACTATACACTATACACTCACACCATACACACATACCATATACACACACTATACACTCACACACACCATACACACATACCATATACACACATTATACACTATACACTCACACACACACACCATACACTCACACCATACACACATACCATATACACACACTATACACTATACACTCACACCATCCACACATACCATATACACACACTATACACTATACACTCACACACACCATACACACATACCATATACACACACTATACACTCACACCATACACATATACCATATACACACACTATACACTCACACACACCATACACACATACCATATACACACATTATACACTATACACTCACACACACACACCATACACACATACCATATACACACACTATACACCATACACACACACCATATACACACACTATACACTATACACTCACACACACACCATACACACATACCATATACACACACTATACACTATACACTCACACCATCCACACATACCATATACACACACTATACACTATACACTCACACCATACACACATACCATATACACACACTATACACTATACACTCACACCATACACAAACACACCATATACACACACTATACACTCACACACACACCATACACACATACCATGTACACACACTATACACTCACACACACCATAAACACATACCATATACACACACCATACACACATACCATATACACACACTATACACTATACACTCACACCATACACACACACCATATACACACACTATACACTCACACCATACACACATACCATATACACAGACTATACACTATACACTCACACCATACACACATACCATATATACACACACTATAAACTATACACACTCACACACACCATACACACATACCATATACACACACACACTATAAACTATACACACTCACACACACCATACACACATACCATATGCACACACTATACACTCACACACACCATACACACACCAGATACACACACACAATACACTACACACTCACACCCACCATACACATGTACTATATGCACACACTATATACACAATGTACACACACACACTACACACTATACACACTCACAAACCATACACACATACTATAGACACACAGTATACACACACTACACACTATAAACACTCACACACCATACACACTTACTATATACACTCAATATACACACACTATACACACATTATAGACAATACACACTATCTACACATTCAATATACATTAAATAAACAGACACTGTACACTACATACACTCAATATACAAACCTACACACTGCATACACATGCTACATACTACATACAGAACATACACATAGTATACGCACTCATATACAACACACACTCTTAAACACAATATACACACATTCTTACACTACACACACACACTCTCACAAACACACACACTCACACTCACAAGCACACACACACACTCACACACACACACACACCTGTAGAACGATGTGTTCCACAGTAAGGCAGAGGGCCCTGTTTCCCTGTGCTGTCTCTCCTGGGTCCCCCCCTTGGTTCCTGGAGTGACAGTGCTGTCAGAGAAAACATCTGCACAGCAGTGGCAGTTAGCACTGCTCAGGGGCTTAGATCAGGGTAACAGAGGGGCAGTTAGCACTGCTAAGGGGCTAAGATCAGGCTAACAGAGGGGCAGCTGGTGTTTCTTATGTATGGAGGTGAGGGGACGTGAGGGGCGTGTCTTTGGAGTGAGGGGGCGTGTCTCGGGGGATGAGGGGACATGAGGGGTGTGTCTTTGGGAGTGAGGGAGCGTGTCTCTGGGGGTGAGGGGGCATGAGGGGGTGTGTCTTTGGGAGTGAGGGGGCGTGTCTCGGGGGGTGAGGGGACGTGAGAGGCGTGTCTTTGGAGTGATGGGGCGTGTCTCGGGGGGGTGAGGGGGCATGGGGGCGTGTCTTTGGGAGTGAGGGGCATGTTTTTAAGACCTCATCCTGTGGTGGGCAGCCCATCACTGGAAATCCACCTCATTGTCAAAGACAGTGAGCAGCTGAGGGCAGTTTGGGTGATGTGATGCATCACGAACAGATTATATTTTACACACTGACCTCTGAGCTACAAGCCCAGCTCCCTAACCATTATACTACACTGTAACCTCTGAGCTACAAGCCCAGCTCCCTAACCATTATACTACACTGTAACCTCTGAGCTACAAGCCCAGCTCCCTAACCATTAAACTACACTGTAACCTCTGAGCTACAACCCCAGCTCCCTAACCATTACACTACACTGTAACCTCTGAGCTATAGGCCCAGCTCCCTAACCATTATACTACACTGTAACCTCTGAGCTACAAGCCCAGCTCCCTAACCATTATACTACACTGTAACCTCTGAGCTACAAGCCCAGCTCCCTAACCATTACACTACACTGTAACCTCTGAGCTACAAGCCCAGCTCCCTAACCATTACACTACACTGTAACCTCTGAGCTACAAGCCCAGCTCCCTAACCATTATACTACACTGTAACCTCTGAGCTACAAGCCCAGCTCCCTAACCATTAAACTACACTGTAACCTCTGAGCTACAAGCCCAGCTCCCTAACCATTACACTACACTGTAACCTCTGAGCTTCAAGCCCAGCTCCCTAACCATTATACTACACTGTAACCTCTGAGCTACAAGCCCAGCTCCCTAACCATTATACTACACTGTAACCTCTGAGCTACAAAGGTGTAAGGCAAGTAACACATAACCATCAATGCTGTACGATACTCTTCCACCACCATTTGGGCATGTTAGCAGAGCTTGTTAATCAGACTAATGACATAATAAATGCCTGAAGGATACTGGGAAGTGTAGTGTCTCAGGTCAAAGTTCAAGGCCTCCGTTACTTCCTCATGAAGGGACTGGTACACCTGCAAAGAATTACACAGAGATGAGCGCCTACACTATTCACACACAACAACACCTTCTACAGACTACACATACACACGACACCTACGACACACCACACACACACACACGCACACACAACACTTACTACACACTACACACACACACACGACACCTACTACACACTACACATACACACGACACCTACTACACACCACACACACACAACACCTACTACACACTATTCACACACACACAAAACCAACTACAGACTACACACTACACACACAAAAATTACTACACACTACACGCCCACACAACACTTACTACACACTACACGCACACACACAACACCTACTACACACTACATGTACACACAACCACTACAATCTTCATGCACATACAACACCTACACACTACACGCACACACAACACCTACTACACACTAAACACACAAAAATAACTACACACTTCTCACACACACGACACCTACTACACACTACACGCACACACAACACCTACTACACACTAAACACACAAAAATTACTACACACCACACACACACACACCTACTACACACCACACACACACACACACACACACACCTACTACACAGTACACACACAACACTCACTACACACTACAAGCACACACAACACCTACTACACATTAAACACACAAAAATAACTACACACTACACACACACAACACCTACGACACACTATTCACACACACACAAAACCTACTACAGACGAAACACTACACACACACAACACCTACGACACACTATTCACACACACAAAAAACCTACTACAGACTACAGACTACACACTACACGCACACACAACACTTACTACACACTATTCACACACACAACACCTACTACACACTACACACACAACACTTACTACACACTAGACACACTCAATACCTCCTAGCTCAGGATAGGGGTCCCTCAGGGCACTTACTGTTGTGGGGTTCTGGGGGCATTTGGAGGTGGTCTGTGATCTTACCTGCACTTCTGTTCTGTGGGACAGAGAAAGAACTCCATGAGTCCAAAGCACAGAATACACATCAGCTCACACTATCTAACACACACACACACTCACACATACACACACTCACACACACACTCACTCACACACACGCACGCGCACACACACACAGAAATTATACATTACTGTTGAGGGGTTTGATTATTAGTGATTGTAATTTACATAAGCGTGTGTGAGTGAGTGTGAGTGGCTGTGTGTTGCATGCCTTTGTTCAAATACATTTACAAACTCATGTATCATTGACACTACACAGTTCTAATGGATGTCTCAGTCAAATCCTACATAAGGCCAGGCTCTCACTGAATCCCTGTGCTGTGCAATCAGGCATGGATTTTGACAGTGTGAGTTCTTCTGAAACCCTGTTTGCATTTGCAAAGCATTTGTCAGCTTTCACAGACACAATACAGCTGCGAATAGAATAAATTATACATGCTGATGAAGACATCCGGTTGATTAAGGTCGGGTGTTTTTATGCTGATTCAAAACACCGCACAGCCTTGCAGCTCTGTCTGCCTCAGTGAAAGAATGACTGAATGAAAGACAGGAAGCTGAATGAATGAGACAGGAAGAAATGTGGACAGTCTTGCAGTGGATTCAGGTTGGAGTGATGTCATAATGAGCAGGGTGGGGCCTGTGTGGGTGGCATCATAATGGGGTAGGCTAGACTGACCTGGGTTCCATGACATCACCACAGCAACCTCCTGTAACACTGCTCTCTGCAGTGGGAAGAGGAGAGGGAAGAGAGGGAGGGGCAGACAAAAGAGAGATGAGGGAGGGAGGGAGGGAGGACAGGTCAGGAGAAATAAGAAGGGCAATCTTGCCAACTTTTACATATACTGACCTGTCTGTGCTGTAGAGACACTGACAGTACTGACCTGTCTGTGCTGCCTGCAGATGTAGCGCTGTCAGATGCCTTTTAACCTTTACCTGCGTCTGTGTTCCAGCTCGTCCTCATCTGTGTCTGTGTGTATCTGCAGCTGCTCTTACCTGAAGAGTTCTGTTTTCCCAGGTAGCCATGACGACTCCAGCCATACCCCTCCAGGGAAGCATTCTTCACCAGCCTGTTTGCCTGTTGCCATGACACTGTGACACCCCTGCCAGAACTGAACAACGTCACTGTGGTCTCCCAGCCTGCTGCTACAGCCGCATCACACTTTTTAGACTATTCTGCAATGACTATCAACACCATTTTAACAGGGAAATGCAGCAAACAGTGGCTGTCTCTCCCTGTCTGTTAGTAGTATATGAAACTGAGAAACTACATGAGTAGTTGGGCTCTTTGATTGATTGTAGAACACTCAGACACTGTGATATAACAGCCCAGAAACAACCCCACCAACCCACAGCTCAGTGCAGCTCCCACAGCAAGCACCGGGTCATGGGAATTATGATTATTATTTATGAAAGCACACCCTTCATCTGCAGCACATGGGTTGACAGTCGGAGGACAAAATACACTGGACAGGAAGCTGGGCTCAATGCCCTGGAAAGAGTCTTTATTTCAGACAGGAAGAAACAAAAACAAAAAGCAAAAAACTAAACATTAATTTTTCAGAGACTGGATGATACTTCATTATTAAAGTGTTTAGCTGTTTCCTTTGTTAAAGTGCTCTTCCAGGTGATGCACACCTGGACTCTCTCTTTATCCTACCTGGGGAAGTCAGAGGGCTCTCTGCTGACCGTTAGAGTAAAGAATGCTCCACAGGGTGATACACATTTAATGGGTGACGTGTGTGTGTGTGTGTGTGTGTGTGTGTGGGGGGGGGGGGGGGGGGGGGGGGGGGCGGGGTATGGCTGGGGGCAGGGCAGGGCTTCTCCGATTGGCACTTGAATTGAGAAACATACCGGGGAGGGTCAAATAGTGGGTGAGTTCCTGTTTAACCTTTCACCTTTGACCCTGCAGGCATCACAGACCCAGATCACAGAGCTGTACTGATCAGGGGCGAACTAGATACTCAGTGAGCAAAGCTCACTGAACACCCTGGTTCAGACTCTCGGGGATAACCGCGAGTATGCCTTGGCTTGACACGAGCCAGACAAACCCTGAGCTCTTCAGCTGGCGATGGTCTGATTTTGAGTTTTTCCATGAGAACATGCAAATTTAAGTGCCAGGGGCAGGTTAAGGGTGCAGGTCCCAAATAGCCTGTACCACAGATATTCTCCATACTGACCAGATATCCTTCTCTGCAGTACAGATACTCTTCCTACTGACAGACAGCCCACTCGATACCATAGATCCTTACCAACCAGACAGCTAGCTATCAGATTTCCAGTGAATATTCCATCTTTGGTCACGCTCCTTTGTGCATATTCATGGTGGGACAGCCAATCAAGATGCTTGCAGCACCAGCAGAGGGAGGAGACTGACTGATTCAGCATTAAGTGCACAGAACTGAGTTCAGCACATAAAAGCTCACTCCATGGAAACACCATGGCAACGCTAAAGGCAAGAAAACTGACTTTTTCTGCATGGCAACTCCCTCACACACAAAGACTGCATTGTGGGAAGTGTAGTTAAACACAAGAAGATTCAGGACAGGTGGCACACACATGCACACATCATTGAAAGACTACCATGCGGGTGAGACAAGTACATTACCCACACACAGCTTTCATGTGTTTTTATTATTATTACATGTTCCATATTTGATGATGAGAAGCATTTCCACCCAAACACGAGCTTGAGCAGTACTGTTTCCCACGGCAACGCAAGCAGCCACACACGGATGGTGGAACCCCCCCCCACACACACACACACACACACACACACACACACACACACACACACACACATCACTGTTTTTAGCTCTTGGTTTTAAAAAATAGATTTTTTTAAACATTTTAATTTCTATATACACATTTTCAAAATATTTCCACAAATAGAAGTTATTTTCTTTTGTTTATAGTGAGAACCCCCACTGTAGTGTCCCAGTTGGCGTGTTTCTCTCATCTCTACACACACACACACACACACACACAAACATTCTCTCTCCCACACACACACACACACACACACACACTCAACACATGCAGTCTCTCTCTCACACACACACACACACACGCACACACTCTACTCTTTACACACACTCTTTACTTGTGTCCCAGTTGGCATGTTTCTCTCATCTCTATACACACACACACACACACACACTCACACTCACACTCACACTCACACACAGCTACCAGGGTAGGGGTTGAGTGAGGGAGGGGACCTCCACTGCGTCTCCCAGCAACCCAAAAACATACAGCCGCAAACTAACCGAGCTCTGTTCCACCATCTCAGTACAGGAAGCCAGACCCGGGGGGCCTCTCTAACCCCAGACCCGGGGGGGCCAGACCCGGGGGGCCTCTCTAACCCCAGACCCGGGGGGGCCAGACCCGGGGGGCCTCTCTAACCCCAGACCCGGGGGGGCCAGACCTGGGGGGCCTCTCTAACCCCAGACCCGGGGGGGCCAGACCTGGGGGGCCTCTCTAACCCCAGACCCGGGGGGGCCAGACCCGGGGGGGCCTCTCTAACGCTGCATCACCATAATCACGCCTTCCCACCTCGGTGAAGGTGTGCCTCGTCAGTTTAGGTAAACAAGGCTCGTTAGCTCAGGTAAACGAGGCTCGTTAGCTTAGGTATGGAGCACTGCCCCTCTGGAGGTCTGGGTCTGTGCAGAGGGAAGAGACAGAGTCAGATTCACAGAATTTCTGCAGCTGCAGTAGATACAGTTCTGTGGGAAACCAGGAGCAAATGACACACATGGGACAGATAGACAGACAGTGTGTCCATTCCTTCTACATCCATAAAGCGGCTTTACACTGAAAACTGGGAAGCTGGACATCACACCGTGAGCCAGAGGCTGTGATGTTCTGACACCATCTCAGGGACAGGGAGACCCCTGAACAGCGCTGCCCCAGTCCCAGAGAACTGCGCCCTGCACTGGTGCAATGCTGCAGGGGCACTGTCACACAGGCGTAAGTGTGTGCATATGGGTGTGTGAGTGTGTACATGCGTGTGCCTGTGTGGGTCACAGTAAGGCCTGTCCCAGTACACTGCTTACTAACACCCCCGCCTCGCCACACATGCATGCATGCACACACATGCGCATACACACACCTCACACTGCTTTTCTCCTTTGTCTCCGGGGAAGTGGGGGAGGGGGATGACAGAAACCAGCATCAACACTGCAACATTCCAAACTACAATGCCATAACCTGCTCAGCAACTTACAGTCAGCATATTCACCATATCCAATATATCTACATCAACCAGTATGTCCACTCTAACCAGTGTAACCATGGTAACCAGCAGAAGGCTGTGGCCACGATAACCAACAGAGTCTCAGAGCTGTGATATACTCACATCTCTCAGAGAGGTATAAACCTGGCACTATCGCTCTGAACTGCACTGCTTTCACCAGGCTTACAGCAGAGAGGTATAAACCTGGCACTATCACTCTGAACTGCACTGCTTTCACCAGGCTTACAGCAGAGAGGTATAAACCTGGCACTATCACTCTGAACTGCACTGCTTTCACCAGGCTTACAGCAGAGAGGTGTAAACCTGGCACTATCGCTCTGAACTGCACTGCTTTCACCAGGCTTACAGCAGAGAGGTATAAACCTGGCACTATCGCTCTGAACTGCACTGCTTTCACCAGGCTTACAGCAGAGAGGTATAAACCTGGCACTATCACTCTGAACTGCACTGCTTTCACCAGGCTTACAGCAGAGAGGTATAAACCTGGCACTATCACTCTGAACTGCACTGCTTTCACCAGGCTTACAGCAGAGAGGTATAAACCTGGCACTATCACTCTGAACTGCACTGCTTGCACCAGGCTTACAGTAGAGAGGTATAAACTGGTACACTTGCCTAAAACCGGTATGACCCTTTTAACCAGTATATCCACTGTAACCTGTATTAAGCATGTGAGTAGAACAGGCTGTATATCCAGTATTCCCACTGCAAGCATTAAATCTGTTGTAAAAGCATAACCCTGATTATCACAGATACACTGCTGCAGCACCGTGTGCAGCTCCCCACAGCTGTGGCCACGCCCCTCCTGACTCACACTGAAACACAGACCATCCTCTTCCTCTCTTCCCCCGCACAGCCAGAGGGGAGAGCACAGCCTGAAATGACCTTTGACCTAGGCAAGGGTTAAAGACTGGCCACCTGATGGGAGGGGAGGAGCGAGCTAATGAGTTTGAGTGCACACTCTGCGCTGGGCTGTGTTCTCCACTCTGTGCTTGGTCTCTCAGCAGGGTGCTGGGCTGTGTTCTCCACTCTGCGCTGGGTCTCTCAGCAGGGTGCTGGGCTGTGTTCTCCACTCTGTGCTTGGTCTCTCAGCAGGGTGCTGGGCTGTGTTCTCCACTCTGCGCTGGGTCTCTCAGCAGGGTGCTGGGCTGTGTTCTCCACTCTGCGCTGGGTCTCTCAGTAGGGTGCTGGGCTGTGTTCTCCACGGTTTCGGGTGTTTTTGTTGCTCCTAAAGTGCCGTTCAGCTGCAGGCGAGAAGGGCGGGGGGCTGGGGAGTTGAAGGATGGTCCCAGAATGCCGACTGCAGAAAGGGGTGGAGTCTGGTAGAGCGCCTCCTTCATTAGGCCTGGAGTCCACTAGGGGTGGGGCTAGTAGGCTTAGGGGGCGGGGTTTTTGGCACATGACTCAAGGTATGGGGTCAAGAGGAGCTCAATATCCCGCCCTGCTATTCCCTTGACTGGTAGAACAGGATGTACCCCGACTCAGAGTTCTTGGAAATGTCGGAGGTCAGCCCATAGAACTCTTCAATGGCCTGGGCGTCGATTTTCTGTGCAGAAAGAGAGAAGAGGGCGCGGTATAGAGAGGGGCTGTGCTGAGGCACAATGCGCCATGATTATGGATATAGTGAGCATGGTTAGAGAAAAACTGGGAGTGGTTATGAAAGGAGGACGTGGTCAGAGAGAGCTGGCATGACTAAGGAGAGAAGGTGTGGCTAGTGAGGGAGGGGTGTGGTTAGGGAGAGAAGGTGTGGTTAGGGAGAGGCACAGTTTGAGGGGGTTTACGGTGCAGGTGTGTGTTTTCTCACCTCCACGATGTCATCATCAAACAGGAGCCAAAATCCATGGCTCTTCACAATGGTGATGTAATGCCCTCGGTTTGGGCCGCTGTAGGAGAGAGACAACAGAACATCACAACAGCTGTGTGTCACTGTACTACACAACACCAGCTCTGTGTGTCACCGTACTACACGACAACAGCTCTGTGTGTCACCGTACTACACAACACCAGCTCTGTGTGTCACCGTACTACACAACACCAGCTCTGTGTGTCACCGTACTACACAACACCAGCTCTGTGTGTCACTGTACTACACAACACCAGCTCTGTGTGTCACCGTACTACACAACACCAGCTCTGTGTGTCACTATACTACACGACAACAGCTGCGTGTCACTATACTACACAACACCAGCTCTGTGTCACCATACTACACGACAACAGCTGTGTGTCACTATACTACACAACACCAGCTCTGTGTGTCACCATACTACACGACAACAGCTGTGTGTCACTATACTACACAACACCAGCTCTGTGTGTCACCATACTACACGACAACAGCTGTGTGTCACTGTACTACACAACACCAGCTCTGTGTGTCACTATACTACACAACACCAGCTCTGTGCGTCACTATACTACACAACACCAGCATCACTATAAAACACCCTGTAACGTGCTTATGGAAGCAGGATGTAGCTGGCTAACTGCCATTAATATTTTACATTTAATCTGATTCTGCTGGATGAAAGTCCATTTTACTAAATAATTCTGAAACACACATCTGCCTCAATTACACTTTGTTTTAATTCAAATGAATTAAAACAGAATCACCCCCGAGCTGTGACAATGGCTAAGAGCCATTCATAATATCAACAATGATCATCTGCGTAATTCACTCTCCCACCTGAAAATGAGAATTCATCCCTGTGTGTGTCTGTTTGTGTGCAGAGTGTGTGCGTGTGTGAGTGTGTGTATGCAGAGTGTGTGTGTGTGTGTGTGTGTGTGCATGGAGTGAGTGTGTTTGTGTGTGAGGGAGTGTGTGGAGGTGTCTGTGAGTGTGTGTGTATGAGAAAGGGAGTGTGCGTATGTGTGTGTGTGTGTGTATACAGAGTGTGTGTGAGTGAGTGTGTGTATGCAGAGTGTGTGTGTGTGTGTGTGTAGTGAGTGTGTTTGTGTGTGAGGGAGTGTGTGGAGGCGTCTGTGAGTGTGTGTGTGTGTGTGTGTGTGTATGAGAAAGGTGTGTAGGAGTGTGTATGTGAGTGTGTGTGTGGGTGTGTGTGTTTAGTACCTGCCACAGTGCACCACCACAGCCACCAGGTCATACATGCGGTCCAGGTTGACCGCGTCGCCAGAGGTGTTGAAGAGGCGGAGCTCCAGGGGGAAGACGACGCGATAGGACAGCTTAGTGTAGCGGTGCAGCTGCTCCATATACTTAAACCTCTTCAGGTGCAGTGCCAGAATCATGGGTAATCTCTTCACCCGCATCCTGAACAAAGAGAGAGAGAATACCATCACACACACACACACACACACAATTACACCATACACACGCACACACACCATTGCACCATACATACACATACACATCATTACACCATACACACACACACACACACCATCACACACACAGACACACAGACACACACAGACACACACACACACAGTTCTGACCGTTTTTGTGCCTCTTGTTTGCTGCAGCAGGTCTCACAGTAGTATTTGTATTCACTGCACAGAGTCTCTGTGTTGCTGAAATCCCTTCAAAGAACAACAATTCTACATTGCAGTTACTCCACATTTACACAGAGTGTTTTCTACCTCAGGCAGTGTGCTGTTGAGCTGTTCTGCTGCGTTTCCTACCTTAGGCAGTGTGTTATTGAGGTGTTCTGCTCCACGTCTACAGACAGATCCAGGAAGTCCTCATCCTTACTGCTTACCTTCAGGGAGCAACATAATACAGCACAGCTTACAGCACAGCTACAGCACACACAATACAGCACACACAGCTTACAGCACAGCTACAGCACACACAGCTACAGCACAGCTACAGCACACACAGCTTACAGCACACCTACAGCACACACAATACAGCACAGCTTACAGCATAGCTACAGCACACACAATACAGCACAGCTACAACACAAACAATACAGCACACACAGCTACAGCTACAACACACACAATACAGCACACACAGCTACAGCACAGCTACAACACACACAATACAGCACACACAGCTTACAGCACACCCAATACAGCACACACAGCTTACAGCACACCCAATACAGCACACACAGCTTACAGCACACCTACAGCACAGCTTACAGCACAGCTACAGCACACACAATACAGTTCACACAGCTACAGCACACACACAATACAGCACACACAGCTTACAGCACAGCTACAGCACACACAGCTACAGCACAGCTATAGCACACACAGCTTACAGCACAGCTACAGCACACACAGCTACAGCACAGCTACAGCACACACAGCTTACAGCACACCTACAGCACACACAATACAGCACAGCTTACAGCATAGCTACAGCACACACAATACAGCACAGCTACAACACAAACAATACAGCACACACAGCTACAGCTACAACACACACAATACAGCACACACAGCTTACAGCACACCCAATACAGCACACACAGCTTACAGCACACCCAATACAGCACACACAGCTTACAGCACACCTACAGCACAGCTACAGCACACACAATACAGTTCACACAGCTACAGCACACACACAATACAGCACACACAGCTTACAGCACAGCTACAGCACACACAGCTACAGCACAGCTATAGCACACACAGCTTACAGCACAGCTACAGCACACACAGCTACAGCACAGCTACAGCACATACAGCTTACAGCACAGCTACAGCACACATAATACAACACAGCTACAGCACAGATACAGCACAGACAGCTACAGCACAGCTACAGCACACACAGCTTACAGCACAGCTACAGCACACACAATACAGCACGCACAGCTTACAGCACAGCTACAGCACACACAATACAGCACACACAGCTTACAGCACAGCTACAGCACACACAATACAGCACACACAGCTTACAGCACAGCTACAGCACACACAGCTACAGCACAGCTACAGCACACACAGCTTACAGCACACCTACAGCACACACAGCTTACAGCACACCTACAGCACACACAATACAGCACACACAGCTACAACACACACAATACAGCACACACAGCTACAGCACACATAATACAGCACAGCTACAGCACAGATACAGCACAGATACAGCACACACAGCTTACAGCACAGCTACAGCATACAGTTATAGCACACACAGCTACAGCTACAGCACACACAGTTACAGCACAGCTTTACAGCAGCAATGTTAAATACAACAATGGGTGAGGGGTGGGGCTTACAGTCTCGCAGTTTAGGCAACGCGTCTCATTGGTCAGCGTGCCCTGGAAGATGTCGTGCACCCAAGTGGGCTCGGCCTTGTTGTCCTCGGTCTCTGCGGTGACCGTGCCGTTTTTCAGCCGGCCGTTGGGCTTCTCCTGCTTGCGCTCGTCCTGCAGGATGTCCGCCACCGTGTTCAGCAGGTAGTTCAGGAACTCATGCGCATCCTGCTGCATGTAGTTATCAAACAGGTCTGCAGGGGGCAGCAGAGAGACACAGCCTGTGAGGCCTGACTGGGCTGTTTTTGAGTTTCTGTGCAGGAGTGCACCGTTGGCACTAGTCGGCTCTAACTGGCACTCTGTAGCTGGCCTTTGTCACCACTAGCTCTGTGTGACCCTGCCCTAACTGCACAGCGCAGGTCCAAAACCATGTGACAGCACTGACACCTACAAGGGGTTGACAAATCACAATGTTGACAGACCTGAAAATGGAGGGTAGCAGAGAGCTATGGTTGCAGCAAGCACAGTTACCCTGGCTTAACCCCTACCAACCCCAATCAATCCCATCATTTCCCAGGGGGCCGGAGCCAGTTGTTGCCATGCCAATGCAGGCCTCTGGTCATGGCTGGTTATGGGATGGCGGAGACTCAAACCCCAGTCACAGAGGTCTCCCCTGCCTCCCAAACCAGCCCCTTACTATATTATCCATGTGGGGGATGATATAGCCAGAGCTTTAAGCCAGGCCGAGCGCTTAGATTATTATATATGTTTTATACTGACCCCTCCCCCCGCCCCCTCACCGTTCTCCTTGCGCAGCCGGGAGATGAACTTCTTTGGTGGGATGACGCCCACCTTCTTCTTCTGCGTGGCGATGCTGTGGAACAGGTCTGCCAGGCAGGTCAGCAGGTTCTCCTTCTTCTTCTGCTGTGCTTTGTAGGCCAGCACGTTCTCCCGGAACGGCCGGCAGAAGTACAGCGCCTGCAGCACCGAGTTGCAGTAGCAGGTGTTTCCAAACTGGGGGCAGAGCAGCAGAGAGAGACACAGACCACACTTTACAGACCACACCACACACAGGCTACACCCTCACCATACAAACACTAGCTACACCCACACCACAGACAGGCTACACCCTCACCATACAAACACTAGCTACACCCACACCACAGACAGGCTACACCCTCACCATACAAACACTAGCTACACCCACACCACAGACAGGCTACACCCTCACCATACAAACACTAGCTACACCCACACCACAGACAGGCTACACCCTCACCATACAAACACTAGCTACACCCACACCACAGACAGGCTACACCCTCGCCATACAAACACTAGCTACACCCACACCACAGACAGGCTACACCCTCACCATAGACACGCTAGCTACACCCACACCACAGACAGGCTACACCTACACCACAGGCAGGATAGCTACACCTTCAGCACAGACAAAACTTCAAAAGACCGAAGTTTTAACTGGCAGCTTCTTTTGACAGCCAGCTTGAAGTGACTCCATGATGAACCTGTATTCTATTTTTCCAAAACAAGCATAGCTTTGTGTGAGAACACAAACCCAGCCTGCTCATTTGTAGAGTGCTGTGTGAGAGCAGGGTTTAAGCACAGATCAGGTGTGAGAGTGTGGGCCTGCTCTTTGACTGCAGACTTTTCTTCACACAAGCCAGAGGCCTGCTCTTCAGACTGCACAGATCCCACTGCAGCATCCTTCATTTTAGGGAGAACTGATTGGAATTTGCATTCACTCAGGGACTGAAACCCTAAGAGGCTACAACTAATCCACACAGGAGATGGAATTGAGTGGCACTTACGTTGACCAATCCGAAGTAGTGTTCGTTGATTGGGAACTGCTCCGGACCAATGTCTTTCTCCAGGGCGGAGGCATTGGTGCCCTGTGTGAGAGTCCAGAGAACATCAGACACACTCACTCACGAGACACTACATACACACACTTCATTTTACTTTGGCACAGTTCAGGTCTGGCGTGACACCACTGATGCGAAAAAAAAAAGAGTCTCAGACCATCTCAGATCTGTTTTAAAGTGGGATGTGAATGCGAAGCACTTACTCTTATATGATACACAAATGTATTTCTGGAATATGGCTTCAGTGAGTAAATCAAGAAAACTCCAGTGACTGATTATGCAAGGAGATATTACAGGGTCTAACCCCCACCCTCACCACTAACCCCCACCCTCACCAATAACCCCCACCATCACCACTAACCCCCACCCTCACGTCCACCTTAACCCTAACCACGAACTGATTACGCAAGGAATTATTACAGGGTCTAACCCCCACCCTCACCACTAACCCCCACCCTCACCTCCACCTTAACCCTAACCACGAACTGATTACGCAAGGAATTATTACAGGGTCTAACCCCCACCCTCACCACTAACCCCCACCCTCATGTCCACCTTAACCCTAACCACGAACTGATTACGCAAAGAGATATTACAGGGTCTAATCGAGAACAGTTCACCACTGATTACAATTCAGGAGCAGCAGCCGTGGTGAGAGGGACACACTGGGGTCCCCCAAGGAAAGCCAGCGCACACTGGGGTGCTGGCTTTACAGCACTATGAGCCTGACCAGGCTGCTCATAACCTTACAGCGCTATGAGCCTGACCAGGCTGCTCATAACCTTACAGCGCTATGAGCCTGACCAGGCTGCTCATAACCTTACAGCGCGATGAGCCTGACCAGGCTGCTCATAACCTTACAGCGCTATGAGCCTGACCAGGCTGCTCATAACCTTACAGCGCTATGAGTCTGACCAGCCTGCTCATAACCTTACAGCGCTATGAGCCTGACCAGGCTGCTCATAACCTTACAGCGCTATGAGCCTGACCAGGCTGCTCATAACCTTACAGCGCTATGAGCCTGACCAGGCTGCTCATAACCTTACAGCGCTATGAGCCTGACCAGGCTGCTCATAACCTTACAGCGCTATGAGCCTGACCAGGCTGCTCATAACCTTGCAGCGCTATGAGTCTGACCAGGCTGCTCATAACCTTACAGCGCTATGAGCCTGACCAGGCTGCTCATAACCTTACAGCGCTATGAGCCTGACCAGGCTGCTCATAACCTTACAGCGCTATGAGCCTGACCAGGCTGCTCATAACCTTACAGCGCTATGAGCCTGACCAGGCTGCTCATAACCTTGCAGCACTATGAGTCTGACCAGGCTGCTCATAACCTTACAGCGCTATGAGCCTGACCAGGCTGCTCTATGACCACTTATCCGTACTGCTGAACGAACGTGGTCCCCAGGATGTATTCTCTAAAATAATAACAATGGTCTAAATATACGTTGAACAACCCTGATTTACTGCGGCTGATTTCACCTCCGCAACATGCTACGGCGACAAGGGCCCCCGCTCCGCAGCAAAAAAAGGGACAATTTAAGCACAGATTAGCCTAGTTCCACCTCCTAGTGCGGCCCTCTGAGCCGTGCATCGTTGAAAGCCAGGCTAGCTAGCTGTATTTGCATAAATTTAGCAGTTTGCTCAATAACAAGTTGGCTGGTTTGTTCATTTAGTTATATGAAAGAGCCAGATGACAATCTGATAATTTCCCACCAGCCTGGTGTAAAAGCTGTAGAGTGCAGTTGGCCCTAACCACCGGGAGCAATCCCTGACGTCTGTAGAAAGTAGGCGAGGGCAGAGCGTTTGTTTGTTAACATTATGGTTGGCTACAGCTTGGTAACCGGCCTCAGCGTTACATTAGCAGTCAAGTGGCCTGGCTAATGATGCACGGAGCTAACGTTAGCTAGCTGCAGAAGTATCCCTCTGAATCATTTCCCATCCGATTGCATCCGATGAGCATCGTTCAAGGCTGCCATAAACCGCTGGTGTGCAGAGCTGTGCATATTTCCTTACCCATGACAGTGACATCACCACTAACAGTCTACACAAGAAGGGCTAGCTAGCTATTAGCTAGCTTTTAGCTGTGACTAGCCCTGTTCCGAGGCAGCGCTTCACTTACCATATTACAAATGGAGGCGATGTTTCTGACAGTCATTTAGTTTACAGGGTCCCCCTCACCGCCATCTTTATAAAATAAACATCATTGCGAGAGCAGGACGATACTTAAGGGGGAAAAGCTACTCCACAGTCACAGCCAGCGGCCAGACTGCAAGATAACATACAGCTTCAAAAAACAGCCACTGTCGCGACCACCGAAACCAGACAATCGGCGGGTGCACAGTGTTTCTGGAGACGCGCTGTACGCACACAAGCAAATGAATAAAGAACAGAACTATGTTGCTCAGTCCATGATCACGTTACGAAAGCGGTGTCGCTTAATGAAAACTCGACGGACGCATGTACAGTGCACATCAATAGTTGCGGCAGGTTGTTGAGATTGGATTACAATCACTAAAGTGCAAAACACAAGCCCCGCCCACCAAGGGCAGGAATGCGCAGCGCTGTCCATGAGCCCCGCGTCCAGCGCTGCGAGGGACGGGCTGCGGGACCAATCCGACACTCCAGGGGCACTGGGAAGCTCGATCCCCACCAATCTCATGTCAACCGGGATTGTAAATTAAAGTTGGAAGTTCAGTGAAGGGGCGGGGGATGGTGTGTGTTTGTACAGTACAGAGTATCAAAATTGGAAGGCGATGATGCGCCAAAGTCATCTTTTTAGACAGGTATGTTAGACGGCTGCAGAGCTGACAGGTAAACGCAAGAATCACAAAAACTCGGGCTCTTGGGCGAATGCGATAATTTTTTAACGAACAGAAGATGTTGGTGAGCTGCAGAAAAACTGTCGCCTATAGATTTTTCAGGCACGTAAAAGCAAAAAAACAAATCACGAAAAATATGTAATGGACACAATGAACAAATTAATGTTATTTGTATGAACTGATACCGAAAATACACATAAATTTGCTCACGAATTTTTGGGATTGGGCTGACCACAATCAATTAATTTTCATCAATTACAAATGTGAAACGATTAATTGACTTAAAAAATATTCATTAGCACAAACACACACACACACACACACACTGTTAAGTTTGAGAGACTTAGCTCATCTATTCTGAAAACCCCTTGGTCCAGGCTCACGGTTGTAAGGGGCTGAACAGAGCAGCCCAGACACCCTTGTCTCCAGCAGCCTCCAGGGGGATCCCTAGGCTTGCTGGGAGATGTAGTTCCTCCAGTGTATCTGGTGTCTGCCCCAGTGTCTCCTCCCTGTTGGATGTGTCCGGTATGCCTCCTGAGGAAGGCACCCTTTTCAAACACCTGAACCACCTCAACTGGCTCCTCTCAGTGCTGAGGGGCGTCGCCTCTCCTCTCCTTGCCCTGTCACAGAGACTGGGCCCAACCTCTCAGCGAGGAAACCCTGTTTCGGCAGCTTACATCTGTGATCTCACTCTTTCTGCCACTCCCCTTGGATTGTGGCCACAGGTGAGAAAGGGAATGAGGACTGACTGCAGCGTCTCAACGACGACCAACAGTCAGTCTCACGACCCCATTTACACTGAGTCATCAATATGACCCCAGGTATCTGAACCCCTCCACTTATATCTGTGTACAAGCCCTGTGCTGCTTTTTGCTGTTATTCAGCACTGAACTGATAGTATAAACCAGGGGTGTCAAACTCCAGTCCTGGAGGGCCACAGTGTCTGCAGGTTTTTGTTCTTTCCTTTAGATTGGCAGCCATTTTAGGCCTTGGAAACCAGGTGTGTGGACTCTTTAGCCAACCAGTGATTTTAATTAATCAATTAAGTGCTAACACACCAAAAACCAGCTACCACTGCGGCCCTCCAGGACTGGAGTTTGACACCCCTGGTATAAACTAATGCAGTTCATTATACGGTCAACTCACCTCACCTGTTTGTGGGTCTCAGCTGTTGCAGTGTGTAAGGTGAAAATCCTGTGGATCTCAAATGCCAGGGAGGCATGCACGCACGCACACCGTGCTTGACCTGCTCAACATTCCCATGCTCATGGTCTGTAATGCTGGATAATAGACAGTAACAGATTCACTGATGCCATAGAATGCAATGACAATGACATATTCCATCAGACCGCAAGACTCTCCATTCATCACTACCCAGCTCTCTGTCTGCCTGTGGTCTAGACACAGACCAGTCCTTCCCAACCATTTCAAACCACATGTAATAACGTAACGTAAAATAACTCGTTTCAATGAGTCAGCCACACACAACAATAACAATCTGGGAATATGAAGTGGTGTTTATATGGAGATTAAAAAAAAAATCTGCCAGTGAAATTGGTTGTTGTGTGGGACTGATGCATAAAATGTGAGACAAACCAAACACAGTCATTCTATTCACACACCCACATTCAGAGATCATACTCAAACAGCACACAGATATTCAGAAATGAGAGGGGGTTCATCGGGGTGCCCTGGGCAAACTCAGAGATCTGCTCATGCCAGATTCTTGCACAAAAAAACTGAGACATAATTTAAGCAGCAATCTCTCTACACACAGCAAGTCATTTTGAAACCAACAGTCCTGAGTCTGTTGACAATCTTTGTTCTGTTAATGACAGTATTCTGGCTGGTGACGCGCACAGAAGTTCGGGGGGGCAGTGGCTCTACCAAAAATGTGGGCGATTAAATTTTTTTTTTTGGTAATCCCAGCTATCAAAATCCTTTTTGGGCATCTTGGCCAAAAGAGGGGAAATGGGCCATTGCCCAGGCAACAACAGCACAAAGGTATGCATGTTGCTGATTCCAGCAATAGCCTAGAGAGCAGGGGCACCCAGGTGACAGCAAACAACACCTGTTTGGAATTTTGCATGAGGTGGAATCAGCCGGTATTAATTAGGGGAGTAATTGCATTCAGGTGCTGAAGCAGCAGGTAACGGATGACACATTCTCACAGCCTGGAGCTGAGCTCCAGCGTGGAGCCAAGGTACCTGTGAGTGAGAGTGAGAGTGAGAGTGAGAGAGAGAGTGAGAGTGAGAGAGAGAGAGAGAGAAAATATCTACTCACCTTACCCTATACCACCCCATTTCACTGATTAAGTCACTTCCAGGACAGGAGCTGAACAGTTGTCAAGCATCTGTGTGATCAACCTGTCCACAGGTGGTTTTCACTCCAGGGTTTTGCCATTTTGTCCTTACCTGAAATTTCTAAAACCAACTCCGATTCAAGCAATCAGGTAAAGAGCTACGTGTCCAGCCCCACCAGCTGTCTTAGTACATCATTTAAAAGTGCTGTTTCAAAGCTCATTCTACTGGACCTGGGGTGAAGATCAAGCGCTGTACAGAAATCTTTGGGAGTTTGAGTAGGATCTTGGACAGTAAAATTTAATTCGATAATTATGCTGTGATTCTTTGTGCTGCCGTGTTAACATTTTTCATGAGAATATGACGTGTGTCTTTAAGAGCGGAGCACGGTTTCCCAGAATCCCTTTCGCCTCGCTGCGCATTGGCACGCTCTTACATACAGCTTTCTTTTCACCACGACTGCCGGGGAGAGAAGACGCGTAATATGGCCGACGGATCAGGTTAGCTGTTCAAAACTTTAATTATGCAGCCAGACGTGCCTCGATCTGTCCAGTTCTCCCGTATTTATGAATGTTACGGTGCTCCTTCTTAGCTAGATCATTGCTAGCTGAAGCTTTTAGGTGGTGGAATTGAGCTTGTTTGGCCGGTGGAACTGGCGAATGTTGAAATTAACTGGGCCCGTAAAATTGAGTGCTCATTGTTTTAATTTGATGCCTTCATGCAGAAAGCGGGAATAAGAAATTAATATTTTCCTTTACCATACCGCACACGCGTTGTAATTTGCCATATAGCTTGTAGATACTTGTTTCTGGTGAAAACACATTTTGTCGAAGTTACCAGTCAGGCACCACGTGTGAACGTCCATGCGGTGAGATCAGGCGAACTATGTGTATCCGCTGGCGAAATGAAATGCACAAAGAACGGGCTGAGTTAACTAGCGAGTTTCAAATAAGCTTTTTAAACCCATCACGGAGTTTGATGCTGTTTCGATCATTTTTCGTATGCTCATGTACGCAATCTTCCAGCAGGTTTCCAGGACGCTTGGGAGCAGTCCAGTGACTGATTAGCCCCTGAGGATGGCACGGCTACAGGTGAGATTAAACTTCGTGAAGCTATGTGTCCCCTTTTGCATCCATTTAAGACTGGCGTGTTTTAAATGGCAAACACAGGGGGGTAGAGCATGTCTCTCTAAAACCTGAAGCGAAGGATTAACCCTCGCTTTGGATCCTGTCGTGAGAAACATCAGTTCTAAAGATTCTGTTCTCACTATTCTCCTAAGTGTATGTCCTCTGAGCTTAATTGCCGGAGTTTCCGGTGCTGTATTTCAGTGCAAAGTGTTCTTGGTCAGAACCTTCAATCGTTTTAAGATTAATAAAAGTGTACGTTTTGGGATTAAACATCTGTGAAACGTGCTGTTAAGAACTCAGAGCTGAGTATGTAATCGCTATAAAGGGGAGAGGAGTGGTCGGTTGATTCTCCAGGTTAAGCTGAGTTAAACTGTGTTCAGCCTGGCTGAGTTGAAGCTGGAGGCCTGGACTCTGGTCATAGTGAGGCTGGCATAGGCCAGGCCAGACAGCCAATCACAGATCACTAAGGTAAGAGTCTGGGGGGTGCTGGCAGACAGGTAGAACCCCTTAAGCTTTGCCCATGCCAGACTGTGTGTGTCTGGCATGGCTAACACGGGGGGCAGAAAAAAATGCCTTTCCAAAACCCGGGGCAGAGACGGACTCTGCTCCGCAGAGCAGCACACCACAGCCTGGACAAAAAATCTGTGCAGGAGAGTGTGTCCCTCTGGCCTGCAAAACGCTCAAAGATCTGAGCCAAAGACCAGAGCCCACACTAGACTGCAGCGGTACCTTTTAAACCGGCTCACGGGTGTCAGTGCTCATCTCGGCCTTTTAAACCGGCTCACGGGTGTCAGTGCTCATCTCGGCCTTTTAAACCGGCTCACGGGTGTCAGTGCTCATCTCGGCCTTTTAAACCGGCTCACGGGTGTCAGTGCTCATCTCGGGGCTGAGTTTGCTGGGGTTTAGGGGTGTAATGTTGGGCTTTGATGCCATCTCCAGTGTAGGGTCCAGTCTTGAGGTGCGTTCTGCAGGCCAGTGAGGAACAGTTCTGCACGTGTGCCGTCGCTGTCCAAACCTTCACACACACACACACACACACACAGTTAAAAGCTTGATTTGCTGACTCAGTTCCAGTGCTGGTCAGGGATGCTGGCTACTCTGGGCTGTGATTGGACAGGGCTCTATGCCCTGAATATGGGTATATTTAAACAGCTTTTTATTAAGATTGACACACGGTTGCTGCAGTGGTTTGTGGGGAGTGAGAATTGGTCTTTAGCGCTAAGCTTATGTACGCAATCTTCCAGCAGGTTTCCAGGACGCTCGGGAGCGGTCCAGTGACTGATTAACCCCTGAGGATGGCACGGCTACAGGTGAGATTAAACTCTGTGAAGCTGTGTGTCCCCTTTTGCATCCATTTAAGACTGGCGTGTTTTAAATGGCAAACACAGGGGGGTAGAGCATGTCTCTCTAAAACCTGAAGCGAAGGATTAACCCTCGCTTTGGATCCTGTCGTGAGAAACATTGCGTGTTCGTGTGTTCTGATCCAGATCAGTTCTGTGTGAGACCGCCTCCTTGCAGGTGATTGTAAAGGTGTGCTGTGTTTTCCCTCAGGTGAGAGGATCTCTCACCGCCTCTCTGCTGCAGACTGCACGTGTGGCCCTGGAGATCCACCTGCTGCAGGTGAGCTGGGGTGTGGGTGTGGTCAGAGCCCAGCAGGTGTACCTGCTGCAGGTGAGCTGGGGTGTGGGTGTAGTCAGGCTGCAGGCCCCTCACAGCTTTGCCCACTCAGGGCTGGCAGTGCCCTGAGTGTCCATTAGAGGGGGGTAGAGAGACCCTCGCTGAAACCTGGGGCAGGCGGTGTGTCGCTGTCTCAGATCCTGTCGCGAGGAACACGCCTCGGCCTCGCCTCTGTATGGCCCAGGAGTCATGGTCAGTCATTGTGTGGCTGTATCCAAAAAATGAAGTCATGCAGTTATATGTAGACTGTGGGAAGTCAGCAGGGCTGGAGAGAAGCCCAAGCGTGAGTTGGAACTGAACGTGGTCAGTGCTGAGCTCAGTGTGCGGTGTGCTAGTCATGTGATCCTCGTTATAGGGCTTCCTCTGTTTTGGCCAATCAGGGCTCGGCATTCTGTGGCTGAAGTGAATGTTGTCCACCCTCAGGTGCAGCTCGGGGGGAGGAGATACTGAAGATGGAGACGAAGCTGAACACATGGATAAAGATGATTGGCTAAAGTGCCATGAGCTGTTTGTGGTGCAGTGTCGCTGGGGTTTGGGGGATTTGTAGTTCTTTCAGAACTACCTAAATGAGTCTTCAGTAAAGACTTAAAATCAGCCTCAAGTCTGAATTTGGAGATTTGTTTGAATTTTGCTATTAAAAACTATCCCACTTTAAACTGTGTTCTGTTGAATTTTATCATTGTCAGGATCTTCGTTATGTATATTGATAATAAAAAGTATAATTTTCTTGGGCTTAGTAGTTGAACAGTGGGTGTAGGCATGTTTCAGCTAAGTCCTTAACTTATTTTGTATAGATTTAGTTTCATTAGCAGAAACATGCATTTCTTTATACCCCAGTTTCCCAAAGTTGGCTGGATAACCTGTGAGGCCGCTTTGATTCACCATGCAGGCTTTTACCCGGCTAGTCCTGAAACTTACTCCGCTGTTAATGTGGACAGAAATCTGACTCGGCAGCATGTTGATGGGCTGGACTTAGGTAATGTGTTTTACAGGCGCTCCAGAGGTAGATACTGGTACGCAGTGTCTTGTTTATGCAACAGTCTAAAGGAAGTGTGGACAGTAAACTGTGTTTTCCCCGGATCGCTGCTGTCCCTCAATGACATCAGCAGATGCTCTGTTTAGTTGAATACTCTTCAAATCTGTTTTTTTTTTTTTTTTTTTCTTCCCAAATATTGAAACGAAAACTCAAATCTAAAATGAGATTAAAGGTGACATTTGCCCAAAGCTGGTCTTGGGGAGCCGTCACCTCAAGCTCGACTTCAAAATGGATGAACTGCTCTGGGATAGTGGCTGTCTGAGTAGCCACAGGTGGGGTGGTGCACACAATGGCCTGCTGAGTAGCACCCCAAAATGGCGGCACCCTGCAGAGAGACCCAGCAGGGGGTGCAGGATCAGGTTCTCCCAGTGAAGCTCAGCCCTGTTCTTCCAATTATCTGAAACTATAATTAACATAATGAAGCATGAAATGTATCAAACACACAAAGCTTTAGGGGGAAAAAAGGGCAGAGAGGGAAAGCGATGGCCGCCTTACTCTTGCTTAAATGCTAGCACGGTCCTCGGCCCTCCTGTCAGTGCCTTCAGTGACGATCCAGAAGTGTTTTTCAGTAACATCAAAGCAGATTTTTTGTGCAGCTACACCATGCTCAATGAAGCTGCAGAAAGACCCACATGCACACCATATGTACATATGTACATACACAGACAGGGGAGGCGGGCAGAGGGAGGAACAGCGGCTGTGGATAGAGGGAACATCCTGCCTCCCTGCTGCAGGACTGTGACTATGACCTGGTCACCTGGACACTGATACCTGAGAGAGGAGCCTGCTGTCATGGCAACTGGGGAACAATGGCCAGTCTGTCTTCCACACTGAGAATGGTCTTGAGTGCCAGAAGCAGAGAGCTGTGTGTGTGTGTGTGTGTGTGTGTGTGTTTAGCCTCTGTGTAGTGTTCAGCCAATTTTTGAGCATTGATAATTGTTTGGGTTTTCTAAAAGATCTGAAAAATGACTACAGAAGCTTTTTCAGGTTGAATTCTATCAGCAGGACAAAAGGGGAGACTGGCTGGACTTCCCAAACTGCCCACAGGTGTGAGTGTGTGCAGGTGTTTGTGATAGACTGGCAACCCGTCCATCATGGCTGCCTTCCGTGCATGCTGGGATAGCGCCCCTGGATTGAATGAAGGGGGCAAAGATAATGGGCACTATCAAGACAATCAGCTCAGCAATGCAAACTTCCCTCTCACAGCATGCTAATGAGTGAGAGCTGTTTACAGACCCATTTCAAACAATATAAAAACAGTACACACACACACATTCTCATTCACAAAGACACACACACACTCATTCTCATTCACAAAGACACACACACTCATTCTCATTCACAAAGACACACACACGCTCTCTCATTCACAAATGCAATATGATGAGACAGGAATTTCATTTTATAGTTAACATTTGTTTTTATGGGGTAAGTTTACAGCTAACTGGGTAGGTTTAAGGGTGACAGGGTGAGCTTAGGGTGACGGGTTAAGTTTAGGGGTTACAGGACAGGTTTAGGGGTGACGGCGAGCTTGCACTGCGGCCTGAGGCCTGTAGCATGCCAGAGAACATTCCGGGGGGGGGGGTTATTGTAATTCAGCGTGGAAGAGTTCCCCCCTCTGTGTTCACCTGCAGAGGAATGCAAATCGAGCAACGTGCTTAAATGTTTACATTTCAATAAGAAAAAACAACCTCTCTTCCTTTGTGTGCAAGAAACGATGCGAACAGAGGAATTCCCGACTGCGTTTGGAATGCTAATGGATCCTAAACCACAGAGAGTTACATAAACACAGGGTCCTTCAGAGTCTTTGCCTCTGAAACCCAGCCCCAACCCAGCTACCTGCACACAGCGGGGCCCAGTGTGCCAGCGCCCAGCTACCTGAACACAGTGGGGCCCAGTGTGCCAGCGCCCAGCTACCTGAACAAAGCGGGGCCCAGTGTGCCAGCGCCCAGCTACCTGCACATAGCGGGGCCCAGTGCGCCAGCGCCCAGCTACCTGAACACAGTAGGGCCCAGTGTGCCAGCGCCCAGCTACCTGAACACAGTGGGGCCCAGTGTGCCAGCGCCCAGCTACCTGAACAAAGCGGGGCCCAGTGTGCCAGCGCCCAGCTACCTGAACACAGTAGGGCCCAGTGTGCCAGCGCCCAGCTACCTGCACACAGCGGGGCCCAGTGTGCCAGTGCCCAGCTACCTGCACACAGCGGGGCCCAGTGTGCCAGCGCCCAGCTACCTGCACACAGCGGGGCCCAGTGTACCAGCGCCCAGCTACCTGCACACAGTGGGGCCCAGTGTGCCAGCGCCCAGCTACCTGCACACAGTGGGGCCCTGGCACTCCACACACAAAGCTGTACATACAGTAGTATTCAAATGTGGCAACGACAAAAGAGGTCTGCTTGCTTTCTGTAAAGTCCTCATAATTCTGCTTAAAGAAAAATAATTTCAGTATCACACCACTGCCCTGTACAGGTGTGTGGGTAAGCGTGGCTATGAAAGGGATAATGCAGGACAGACAGATAATTTCAGTATCACACCACTGCCCTGTACAGGTGTGTGGGTAAGCGTGGCTATGAAAGGGATAGTGCAGGACAGACAGATAATTTCAGTATCACACCACTGCTCTGTACAGGTGTGTGGGTAAGCGTGGCTATGAAAGGGATAGTGCAGGACAGACAGATAATTTCAGTATCACACCACTGCCCTGTACAGGTGTGTGGGTAAGCGTGGCTATGAAAGGGATAGTGCAGGACAGACAGGGTGCTACAGTCAGAGCTGGCAGGATCTGCTTCAGTGAGACATTCTTCTCCAAACACAGGGATCAGGAAAACACATCTGTGTCTGAACTGGCAATAAAATCAGATTTAGGAAGCTGGACATGGCCATTGTGCGCAGAGGCAGAACCAGAGTGTGTGCTGGGCGTTGTTTTATACTGAGAGCTGTATTAGTTCAGCACTGATGGGCCAAACAGTTTCTGTATGAGGCTGTCTGGCTCAGACTGCGCGGCATAGTCCTGCACTGCAAAGTGTGTCTGTGCTGTCAGTAAGGCCTCTTCTAACAGATTCTGGTATTTTTAAGTCAGTGAAAGTGTGAGTAATTTGACAGTGAAAGTCTGTTTTTTTCACTCCATTAAGGGTGATCGTACATGCTGTGAGGTGTCAGTGTATCGCTGTCAGATCACCAGCTAAATGGGCAGCTCTTCACACTTCTATGTTGAAGCTATTTGCTTGATTAAAGTCCTTTCTGTCACCCACTTGACAACAAGATGCTCCTTGTTGTCATGGCCATCTAAGCCACCCCCACAAATAGATAAAAGACTCTGATTGGTTAGGACATTTTCTGGTCTAGCCGTGCAGTGTCTCTGTCACACTCTTTGCTTCCGTTTTATGAGAATATACCACAAACACAGTATGGGTTAAGTAATGAAACAGATAATTGTTTGCTTGAGTCAGTCACTTAGTTCGGGGTCTGTGGAGGCAGGGCAGTTTGAAATCGTTGCCATGGTGTCAAAAACACAGAGGGGTAGAGCGGTTTGGGATGCTAATGACAGGACCTCCTGGGGATTTTACAGTCTCACTCTCGGGCCGAATGTGTACTGCGGCCAGCAGACAGACACACAGACACACCCCTCTTCCTGGGAGCAGTGAAAACAGGCGGGGCATTTCCTCCCACACAGTAGGCTGCTGATTGGATGTGTATTCTTCCTGGCCAATCAACTCTCTGTGTTATGTTGCCACTCCAGCCCAATACACACCCACCCCCAAGTTGAAGGAAGGGGGTGGGGGGAGGGGGTGGGAACTGGGTAACTGTTATTCAGAGCTCTGCAGTAATGTATGTACAGAATAATGCTTAACACTATACATAACAGCCTTAAGTTCGGTCATAAGCTCACAAAAACATTGTAACCTGTTTATAAACATTACAATACATGTTACATCACACCAAACCTCACCTGCTCTATACACTGTAAGATGGACATAGAATTTATGCACAGTGGTGGCTATGCTACAATATGTAATGCTTATTACCACATTAGAAATGCTCCATAACTGAGAGGTGACAGAGGGACAGGTGTAGGTACGGGCAGTCTCGATGTGTCCATTTAAAGCACACACTAAAATTAGAGAGGTTTGACTTCACAGTTCTGTGACTCGGTCTCCAGAGCTACTCTGCCAGAACCTACTGTGTAACAATGCCAACGAAACCCTGAGCATTAAAAAAAAATATGCACGCTCACACACACACACACACACACACACACACACAAGGTATGCACACACACAACGCTCACTCACACACACACACAACACACGCATGCACACAAACCACTCACACACATAATGCACACACACACACTCATACACACACACAACGCTCACTCACACACACAGACACACAAACACACACAATAAAAGCTGATTTAATGTCACAGTTAGCAGTGGTTTGAAAGCCGCTCTCCTGGCCAATCGTCTCCAAGCTGATGAATGGACTTAGCGAAGGCAAGCACGGACTTGCCAGAGCCACCCAATCAGACTCTTGCATTTCATATTTCAGCAGCAGCTGCTGTCATCGCAACCCGTATCAAATACACATTCCATCCTGTGATCACACAGCAAACCACAGACAGCCTCATAACCCAGACACAAGCAGGGGAGGGCAGACTGGGAGAAGGCAGGGAAATTACACTGCCAGAGAAGCAAGTGACTGTGGAGTGAGTGAGTATGTGTGTGTGTGTGTATATATGTGTGAGCATTCAGGTGTATGTGTGTGTGTGTATACGAATGTGTGTGTAAGCATGAAGGTGGTGTGTGTTTGTGTATAGGAATGTATGTATGAGCATGAAGGTGGTCGTGTGTGTTTGTGTGTATACAAATGCGTGCGAGCGTGAAGGTGGTTTGTGTGCGTATCAAGGATCTCCCCTGCACACAGGCTGTGTGTGAGGCAGGCATGCCCGCGCGCGTTCAGGTGTCTCAGTGGACACGCAAACACAGCTCTGAGTCATATGACCTCTCCAGCTCCGTTACCGGGACACACCTGAAGTTAAGAGCTCTGCAGTTCACCTCATCACAGCTGCTGGGCAGTGGAAATAGCCACTGAGTGCTGGTTACCCTTCAGACTAGTATACAAAAATATTCTACAGCAGAATATTAAAAACATACCAGTTATCTATTCAAGACTTCAGGCTTCATCTGAACTTTTAATGAACAGTCAACTGCCCTCTGCTATTAAACTAGACTTTATGTTCAATTTCACCTGAAAGCACAGTTCCTAATGACACACGGTATGGACTGATTTTCAAACACAGTGAGCTAAGACTGGCTGTTCCCTGACACATTCCCCTTCTACACTGACGCTCCTGTTCTGGTGCGAGAAGGTACCGCGCCGACGCTGTGGCCGCGCAGTTCCCCCCAAATTCCCCCCAAATTCCCCGGTGTGCCCTCCGTGTGCTTCTGCCCCAGCTCCACGTGAAAGGAGGAGGAGGGGCGTGGCCTCTGCACGGCTCCCTTCAGCAGCCAATAAGCGCAGGGCGGCCGCTCGTGCTGTATAAAAGCCACTGAAGCCATTCGTGGGCATCAGTGTTCCAGCTGCTCGAGACCAAGGAGAGGAAAGCCACGTGATCCACAGCAAACGGATTATATACGCCTTACTAATAAAACTGTCATCGCTGGTACCGGATCTGTGATCTCAAAGAGCTTCACTCAGGAGCTCTCTGGCCCCGTCAAATCGTATCGCCTTTTATCTGGGCTCTCTGCCTGGCACCAAATTCACTAGGCCAACATCGTGTAGCTTTTTGAGAAGAACACTTCAACAAGAAGAAACAAAACGCTGCGAGATGCGCTTGATTCAGAACATGTCCACTATCGCGGAGTATGCAACCCCCGAGAACTCTTCAAACAAGGTCATTAAAATCGCAGTGGTTGGCGGCAGCGGAGTTGGAAAAACCGGTAAGTTTGGCCGAAAAGTCTCATTTATCACAAATTTTTCTCTTTCGTGCAGAACTGTTATTAGTCTGTAGCTCGTGAACGTATTTAGACTATAAAAGGCATGACGTGGTGCTATGAGCAATTCGTGCCGCCAGCTCTTTTAGTGACCGCTTTACTGACTGTGCTGTTTCCTCACCAGCGTTGGTTGTCAGATTCCTTACTCGGCGCTTCATTGGAGATTACGAGAGAAATGCAGGTGAGTGTTTCAGTTTTGCTATAGCTTCGCAGTAAAACAGGAAAACGTATCGTTTGACGCATAATGACAGTATTTGAGGACTGCTTGCTAACTCGTCGTGTCTCTTCACCAGGAACCCTCTACTCCAGGGAAGTCCAGGTTGATGGAGACCTTGTGGCGGTCCAGGTCCAGGACACGCCTGGTGTTCATGTAAGTTTCTGTGTCGCGGCAGAAATCACTTGAATCAGAGAATTCGGGTTGTCTCGGCAACGTACCAGTGGTCGGCGCTGGGGTTTATAGGGAGCCCAGGTGATTACACTCGAGGTAGACAGGGTGCCACCCGCCCTGACCCGGGGGGGGGGGGGGGGCTGTTATGGTTTGTATTACACCCAGTACTAGGATTTTCTACTTAACTGGCACTCAATGGGCAGGAGACCAGCCCTTTACCTTGGTTGCGCAGAATATTTTTATCAATTAAAAATTACAACAGCTTGTATGTGCTTAATGAAATAATTAGGGGTAGTGCCACTCCAGATTGCCCCCTCACTGTGTATCTTTAGCTGCGCGTGGTGGACCCCGCTTCTCAGCGCGAGCCTTTCCTATCCCTGGCTCGGATCCAAAAATGACTGATCGCAGTCGTCTTTGGGAAAAAAAAAGAATGAGAGTCTGACTGTCTCGCCGGCTAATTTCCCACTCTGTCTCGCGGGTGTCTGAGACGGGGTCACTCGATACGCGGCGGCGCGCTTTCCCCTGTGCAGGTCTCGCTCCAGTCGCAGGAGAATAGGCTGCAGAGTCTGACTGCTCTTACAAAGGCCCGATTCATGTCTCTCCTAATGTGGCTTTTGTTCCCCGGGAGGAAACGTTTAGTTTATCGCTACAAGGTGCAAGGTCATTATATTGGAATGTCGAAAGATTTCTTTTTTAATTGTAAAGCGCGAATTAAACTGGAACTAGCGGCTGAGCTTTTTGGACTAAAATACGGACTCTGCCTCACCTGAATTTTGGTTCCTTTTGAATGCTGTGCTTGTTAGCAGTTTAAACTGAACTTGTGTGTACCTATCAGTGTGCATGTTCCTGAGCATATTGGTTTGTGGTAGTGTGGAGCGTGTGTGAGTGTGTGTGTGACAGTACGTTGAGGGGTAACACTCTCTCTCTCCCCTCAGGGGATGGGTGATGACCTCAGCAGCCAGGACCATGTGACCCGCTCCCTTCAATGGGCGGACGCAGTGGTGCTGGTCTACTCGGTGACCGACTGCCGGAGCTTCGAGATGATTGGCCGTCTGCATGAGCAGCTGCGAGCCTTGCACCCCGACCCTCGTGTGCCTGTGGTGCTGCTGGCCAACAAGGCAGACCTGCTGCACCTGCGGCAGGTGGAGCCCCAGCGGGGACCCCTGCTGGCCGCCGCACTTGGCTGCACCTTCTGTGAGGTGTCCGCCAGCGAGAACTACAACGGTGTCCACACGGCCTTCCGCCTGCTCTGCAAGGGTCTGACCCCACCCCTGGCACCGCCCACCACTGCAGACAAGAGGAAGTCTTCCCTCATGCCCCGCCCCAAATCGCCAAACATGCAGGACCTGAAGCGGCGATTCAAACAGGCGCTGTCCGCCAAAGTCCGCACCGTCACCTCTGTTTGAGCCAGCTGTGCTCTGCGAGGCAGAGAGAAGGCGGAGCACGCCCCCTGCAAAGACACGCCCCAGAGAGGTCACGTCTCAGTGAGAGTCAGGGGCGGAGCTTCCAGAGATTGGAGGAGACTGACTGCGCTGAGAGAGACAGACTGCGCTGAGACTGTGCAGAGAGAGGCTGATGTGAAACCCTCCCACAGGCATGTGCTGCAGCACAGACACAGGAGGGAAGAGAAAGACCCTGTGTGTGTGCGCAGGCTGTGTCTCAGGTGCTGCAGGTATCAGAGAGTGCAGGTGTGCTGCAGGGGGCTCTGGCACTCGGCTAAGCAGCAGGAGAAGTGCTGTGGTCTGTGAGAATCTCTCCTGTGGCACATATTCACACTCTTTCAGACTCTGCTTTCAGAAGCGCCGAGGATCACCGCTCTCATGCTCACACTGTGCGACACTGCTCACTGCAGTGCTGTGCGAAAAGCACACTGTGTGTGTGTGTGTGTGTGTGAGAGCGTACTGTATGTATGTGTGTGTGTGAGAGAGAGTACTGTATGTGAGTGTGTGTGTCTGTGTGACTGTGTGTGTAAGTGTGTGTGTGTGTGTGAGAGAGAGTACTGCACGTGAGTGTGTGTGTCTGTGTGAGTGTGAGAGAGAGTACTGTATGTGAGTGTGTGTGTGTGTGTGAGAGAGAGTACTGCACGTGAGTGTGTGTGTCTGTGTGAGTGTGAGTGTGGGTGGGTATTTATTTTGTACAGCTGAACCCAGGTGGAGGGTGAGAGACTCATTTTGCATTTCAAAATAAAACATGAAACAGTTTGACATCTTCTGTTTGGTCACTCTCATACACATGTGCAGTGTTCATAACTATCTAACACATAAACAGGTTACAGCTATAGTACCTGGCTGAGGTACGGGTGCTCCCTCACCCCCTGGTGACAGATTTAGCTGGATACCTCATTCTTGTGTATGCAGACAGAGGCCGGGTTTGAACCCTCATTGGTCCACAGGTCAGTAATTGACAGCACAAGAGCACCAGCACTCAAACAAATCACTGCCCATTTTCAGAGAAAAACTGTTCAGCCAGTGCTACCCAGTGCTCCGTCACCTCCAGAGATGTGAACCACTGCAAATACATGGGGCTCATTCTGAGGCACACAATGAGGCCCCATTATGATGTAATAAAGAGGATTCATTCAAACAAAGATGTGTAAACATTTAATTAGAGGGTGAATATTAGCCCTCAATATTTGGGTGGATCACAACAGAAAAAGCTAAACATTGGAAAAATCTGAACAGACACTGAGAGAAAGCCGTGGCTACAGTTTACTGTGTGCTATGACTGAAGGACCAGCCGACTGTAACCCAGCACAAAAGGGTGGGAGGGAAAATGTGAAGTAATTGGTGAATTATTCACACACACACACACATATATGCACACACTCTCACACACACACACACACACGTATGCGCACAACCATACACACACTCACACACACGCAGCATAGACAGAGAACAGGAATGTCTGAGGGCCCCCTGAGTTTGACTCAGCTGGGATGGGGGGGGCACCCCTCTTTCTCACACACCAATGTCAGGGTTCAGTCTGTCTGTAGCAAACAGCAACTCTGGGATGTCTTTAGGTGTCAGTAGCCTGGTAGACAGAACCAGCACCTGCAGAAAAGAGAAAAAACACTAAACATTACACACACTACACTACACACTACACACATACACTTTACACATTTACACATATACAGACACACTCACACACACACAAATACACATTTACTCACACACAGACACACACACATTTACACACACACAGACACACACACATTTACACATACACATTTACACACACACACACACACATTTACACATACACATTTACACACACACACACACGCACACACACACTCGCACACACACAAACACACACACGCACGCACACACGCGCATGCACGCACGCACGCACACACACACACACACACGCACACACACACGCGCACACACACAAACACACACACGCGCGCACGCACGCACGCACGCACGCACGCACACACACGCGCGCGCGCACACACACACAGTACTTGGTCATTCACCGCACAAGAAAGCTTTGATCTTAATGATCAAACAACCTACAAGTCATTATTATTAACCATTATAATTCTTCTGTTGGGTGTTTTTGTGTAGAGTCCTCAGGTGTGTGTGACTGTGTGTGTTTAAGTGTGTGTGAATATGTGTTTGTGTTTCTACCTGGCAGAGCCAAACTCACACACAGGGAGACTGCAGTGCTCTTATTCTCACACCTTTCACCCTCTCTCCCTCCTTCTCCCCCTCTCTCCCTCCTTCCCCTCCCCCTCTCCTTTCCCTCAGCCAGTATCCTTTGATGTGGTGCTCAAACCCCAAACACAATCGCATTCAAAAACACATCACTGCAGACATTATTACATCCTTACGTAACAGGAGGCACAGACAGACAAACAGACAGCCTTACACAGACACTAAGCAGCACAGACAGACAGACAGACAGACAGCCTTACACAGAGACTAAGCAGCACAGACACACAGACAGACAACCTTACACAGAGACTAAGCAGCACAGACAGACAGACAGACAGACAGACAGACAGCCTTACAGAGACTAAGCAGCACAGACAGACAGACAGACAGCCTTAAACAGAGACTAAGCAGCACAGACAGACAGACAGACAGCCTTACACAGAGACTAAGCAGCACAGACAGACAGACAGACAGCCTTACACAGAGACTAAGCAGCACAGACAGACAGACAGACAGACAGCCTTACACAGAGACTAAGGAGCACAGACAGACAGACAGACAGACAGCCTTACACAGAGACTAAGCAGCACAGACAGACAGACAGACAGACAGACAGACAGCCTTACACAGAGACTAAGCAGCACAGACAGACAGACAGACAGCCTTACACAGAGACTAAGCAGCACAGACAGACAGACAGACAGACAGCCTTACACAGAGACTAAGCAGCACAGACAGACAGACAGCCTTACACAGAGACTAAGCAGCACAGACAGACAGACAGCCTTACACAGAGACTAAGCAGCACAGACAGACAGACAGACAGCCTTACACAGAGACTAAGCCGCACAGACAGACAGACAGCATTTCTCAGAGGCTGTCTGTACTTTAAGAACATACTGTACCCATACTGTATAATCACAGCCAGTCATATCCTCTGATATCAGAGCTTCCTTAAGGGGAGGAGTCAGTTACGATTCAGGTACGAGTATGTGTGGTTTTACTCACCTGTGAACCAGGTTTGTGGGCAGAAACAGTCTCGCGGACCAATCGCAGTTCAGATGGGGTAACCCCACCCACCAAGAACAGCAATAGAGGAGCGTGGTCACTGGGATGTGGCCGACTCACCTACAGAGAGGCAGGCAAGACAGACCAGGTCATGGGTCACTTACTGGGCTCCACCGCTCCAGACCGTAGGTGTGTGCTGCCCAGTGCATGCTGGGATAGGCTACTGTGACCCCAGTCTGGATGAAGTGGGTGCAGATAATGGATGGATAATGGATGGTGAAAATGAGAATATAAAACACAAGGTTAGCCTGCCTCTGCTCTGACCACAGACACACAGCAGCAAGCACACACCTCCTACATGTGCTCTGCCCGAACACCTGCGTGTGTGTGCGCGTACGTGCGTGTGTGTGTGTGAGATGCAGAGGGGGGAGGGCCATACCATGTGTTCATTCTGCACATGCAGAGACACGCGTACAGAGAGACCCCACTGAGCCTGCGTCTTCTGCCTTTGTGCGTGTTTGTGTGTGTATCTGTGTGTGTGTGTGTGAGAGTGTGTGTGTGTATCTCTGTGTGTGTGTGAGTGTGTGTGTCTGTGTGTATCTCTGTGTGTGTGTGAGTGTGTGTGTCTGTGTGAGTGTGTGTGTGTGTGTCTGTGTGTGTGTCTGTGTGAGTGTGTGTGTTTGTGTGTGTGTGTGTGTGTGTGTGTGTGAGTGTATGTGTCTGTGTGTGTGTGTGTGTGTGTGTGAGTGTGTGTGTGTGTCTGTGTGAGTGTGTGTGTGTGTGTGTGTGTGTGTGTGCACAGCGTGTGCAGTTACTCACCTTCATGAACATGCTGAAGCCGGTCTTCAGCAGGTCGGTGAGGCCGGTGGAGGTGTGCTCGATGTCGGGGCAGTCCAGCCGGTCAGGGTGGAAGATCTCCTCCAGCACCAGCTTCAGCAGAGGCCTATAGGTCGCCTGAGCACAACCCTTACTGTTACTACACCCTTTACTACACCCTTTACTACAGCCTCTACTACACCCTTTACTACACCCTTTACTACAGCCTCTACTACTACACCCTTTACTACACCCTTTACTACACCCTTTACTACAGCCTCTACTACACCCTTTACTACAGCCTCTACTACACCCTTTACTACTACAGCCTTTACTACACCCTTTACTACAGCCTCTACTACTACAGCCTTTACTACACCCTTTACTACAGCCTCTACTACACCCTTTACTACACCCTTTACTACAGCCTCTACTACTACAGCCTTTACTACACCCTTTACTACAGCCTCTACTACTACACCCTTTACTACACCCTTTACTACAGCCTCTACTACACCCTTTACTACAGCCTCTACTACTACAGCCTTTACTACACCCTTTACTACAGCCTCTACTACACCCTTTACTACACCCTTTACTACAGCCTCTACTACTACAGCCTTTACTACACCCTTTACTACAGCCTCTACTACACCCTTTACTACACCCTTTACTACAGCCTCTACTACTACAGCCTTTACTACACCCTTTACTACAGCCTCTACTACACCCTTTACTACACCCTTTACTACAGCCTCTACTACACCCTTTACTACAGCCTCTACTACACCCTTTACTACACCCTTTACTACAGCCTCTACTACTACACCCTTTACTACAGCCTCTACTACTACACCCTTTACTACACCCTTTACTACAGCCTCTACTACACCCTTTACTACACCCTTTACTACAGCCTCTACTACACCCTTTACTACAGCCTCTACTACACCCTTTACTACACCCTTTACTACACCCTTTACTACAGCCTCTACTACTACACCCTTTACTACAGCCTCTACTACTACACCCTTTACTACACCCTTTACTACTACAGCCTTTACTACAGCCTCTACTACACCCTTTACTACACCCTTTACTACACCCTTTACTACAGCCTCTACTACTACACCCTTTACTACAGCCTCTACTACTACACCCTTTACTACACCCTTTACTACTACAGCCTTTACTACACCCTTTACTACACCCTTTACTACAGCCTCTACTACAGCCTTTACTACACCCTTTACTACAGCCTCTACTACACCCTTTACTACACCCTTTACTACAGCCTCTACTACTACAGCCTTTACTACACCCTTTACTACAGCCTCTACTACACCCTTTACTACACCCTTTACTACAGCCTCTACTACACCCTTTACTACAGCCTCTACTACACCCTTTACTACACCCTTTACTACAGCCTCTACTACTACACCCTTTACTACAGCCTCTACTACTACATCCTTTACTACACCCTTTACTACAGCCTCTACTACTACACCCTTTACTACAGCCTCTACTACTACACCCTTTACTACACCCTTTACTACAGCCTCTACTACTACAGCCTTTACTACACCCTTTACTACACCCTTTACTACAGCCTCTACTACACCCTTTACTACAGCCTCTACTACACCCTTTACTACACCCTTTACTACAGCCTCTACTACTACACCCTTTACTACAGCCTCTACTACACCCTTTACTACACCCTTTACTACACCCTTTACTACAGCCTCTACTACACCCTTTACTACAGCCTCTACTACTACACCCTTTACTACACCCTTTACTACAGCCTTTACTACAGCCTCTACTACTACACCCTTTACTACAGCCTCTACTACACCCTTTACTACACCCTTTACTACAGCCTCTACTACACCCTTTACTACAGCCTCTACTACTACACCCTTTACTACACCCTTTACTACAGCCTCTACTACTACACCCTTTACTACAGCCTCTACTACACCCTTTACTACACCCTTTACTACAGCCTCTACTACTACAGCCTTTACTACACCCTTTACTACAGCCTCTACTACTACAGCCTTTACTACACCCTTTACTACAGCCTCTACTACTACACCCTTTACTACAGCCTCTACTACACCCTTTACTACACCCTTTACTACAGCCTCTACTACACCCTTTACTACACCCTTTACTACAGCCTCTACTACACCCTTTACTACACCCTTTACTACAGCCTCTACTACACCCTTTACTACACCCTTTACTACAGCCTCTACTACTACACCCTTTACTACAGCCTCTACTACAGGCTTTATTACTACAGCTGTTATTACAGTCCTTGCTACTATGAGTTACTACACAGACTTTACCAAAGTCTCTACGACCGCTTCTAATAGCTACCCTTATAGAGTGTTACTGTGTGTGTTATGACACTGTGTTGTGTGAGGGAGGTGTGGCAGCAGCCCTTATAGAGTGTTACTGTGTGTGTTATGACACTGTGTTGTGTGAGGGAGGTGTGGCAGCAGCCCTTATAGAGTGTTACTGTGTGTGTTATGACACTGTGTTGTGTGAGGGAGGTGTGGCAGCTGCCCTTATAGAGTGTTACTGTGTGTGTTATGACACTGTGTTGTGTGAGGGAGGTGTGGCAGCAGCCCTTATAGAGTGTTACTGTGTGTGTTATGACACTGTGTTGTGTGAGGGAGGTGTGGCAGCAGCCCTTATAGAGTGTTACTGTGTGTGTTATGACACTGTGTTGTGTGACGGAGGTGTGGCAGCAGCCCTTATAGAGTGTTACTGTGTGTGTTATGACACTGTGTTGTGTGACGGAGGTGTGGCAGCAGCCCTTATAGAGTGTTACTGTGTGTGTTATGACACTGTGTTGTGTGACGGAGGTGTGGCAGCAGCCCTTATAGAGCGTTACTGTGTGTGTTATGACACTGTGTTGTGTGACGGAGGTGTGGCAGCAGCCCTTATAGAGCGTTACTGTGTGTGTTATGACACTGTGTTGTGTGAGGGAGGTGTGGCAGCAGCCCTTATAGAGCGTTACTGTGTGTGTTATGACACTGTGTTGTGTGAGGGAGGTGTGGCAGCAGCCCTTATAGAGTGTTACTGTGTGTGTTATGACACTGTGTTGTGTGAGGGAGGTGTGGCAGCAGGATCTGGATGTTCTATGCTGGAGAGTCTGAGGGGCCCTTAACCTCCCGTCCCCCCATCTCACTATAAAAACCCGAGGAGAGAGAGAGAGAAACGCAGCACTGACACACCCCACACACAGTCACACACCCCACGCATGCACACACACACACACACACACACACATACACTCAGGTGTGACTCAGGCACACAATCAGACACTGCACAGGGGCACTGACAGAGGCCGTCAAACTGAAAGTCTGAGAGGTAAACACGCCTGACTCAGGAGTGTGTTTGCAGGTCCGCCCTAATCCTAACCTGCTGGGTCACGTAGAGCCTCACCACGCCCACAACAACTCCTCAGGTGCTCACTAACCTGTGATTCACTCAGTCACCTCACCTCATCACCTCCACACTCACCTGCGGCTTCACCTCTGCAGCTATGAGATGTCCCCTACACATCAGTCTGAAAACACAACCCCTGTGTCACTCTTTGAATGTGTATGTGTGTGTGGGTGTGTGTATACTGTGAGTTTGTGACTGAGTGACTGTGTCTATGACTGAGTGAGTGTGTTTGTGACTGAGTGAATGTGTCTGTTACTGAGTGAGTGTGTTTGTGACTGAGTGAATGTGTTTGTGACTGAGTGAGTGTGTCTGTTACTGAATGAGTGTGTTTGTGACTGAATGTGTCTGTGACTGAGTGACTGTGTTTGTGACTGAGTGAATGTGTTTGTGACTGAGTGACTGTGTTTGTGACTGCGTGAGTGTGTCTGTGACTGAGTGAATGTGTCTGTTACTGAGTGAGTGTGTTTGTGACTGAGTGACTGTGTTTGTGACTGCGTGAGTGTGTCTGTGACTGAGTGAATGTGTCTGTTACTGAGTGAGTGTGTTTGTGACTGAGTGAATGTGTCTGTGACTGAGTGAATGTGTTTGTGACTGAGTGAGTGTGTCTGTGACTGAGTGACAGTGTCTGTGACTGAGTGAGTGTGTTTGTGACTAAGTGAATGTGTCTGTGACTGAGTGACAGTGTCTGTGACTGACTGAGTGTGTCTGTGACTGAGTGAGTGTGTTTGAGCAGCAGGCTCTGTGCGTGCGGTGAGGCAGGGAGAGTGAGAATAGAGCAGTGAAGGAGGGAATCTATTCTGTGTGAACAAAACCCAGTCACGGATAGACCATGTCATATCCCATCAAAAGACACAATACTCACTCAGTCACAGCGTACACGCACACACACACACAATCACACAGTCAGCATGTGTTACCTGGTGCACTCCGTCCCCAGGGCTGTAGATGGACCGCAGGTGTCTCAGGTGTTGGCGGGCGTGGCCCAGTGCTCTGAGGGTGTGGAACACTCTCTCCACGGTGGCGTGTGCCGTCTCCATGGTGAGCTCTGCTGCGGTCACACACCCTGCAGGGTGGGGTCAGAGGTCAAACAGTCAGACACATAATCCCACAATCCACCAGTGACACATGCTGACCACACCATGACCACTCAGTTAGCCAATCACATCCCCCTACAGCGGGATAGGTTGTTATGAGCCAATCACATAAAGCAGTCTGCCCAACGAGAGCCTGGCTGTCTTCAATGAGCGCAAAAGCTCAGTCTCTGAGAAACCAAGGTCAAACTGAAACAAATCTTTTATCCAACAGAGATTGAGTGTAACTGAAAGTGCAGTGGAGTGAGCACAGTGCGTACAGCCTGCCACAGCCTGAGGGGAACAGACTACAGATACACCAGCAAAAGCTCCCTTCTAGGATAAATAACTAATATCATTTAATGTACCTAATTATAATTAACTTTATCTATGGCAGTTCAATTTTGACTTATTTACTTTTACCACAACTCATTCAGCACAAAGACTGATCTCATATTTGATGTGTAAAAATGCATTTTTCATTATGTTTATTACTCCATCCCTGTTTGTGCAGTGCTTTGGCAGTGAGCTGAGATGATCATGCCAATAAAGTTATTTGAATGTGAGAGACAGGGACGGAGGGGGAGTCGTGGCTTTCAGCTCTGAAAAAGAGAAGGATGAGGGGGGAGAGAGGGAGACGGGGGAGGGGCGGGATCAGGTGTGGTTAGCGTGAGACGGAGTGTTTGGGCAGCTGCCAGCACACGCAGCTCTGGGGGGGGCACCTCCCTGCCATGGCACAAGGCCCAGCCCAAACCACAGACCTGCGCCCAGCCCAGCGGAATGTTCCAGAGACACCACATCACCACCTCCGCCTGCATGTAAATACATGTGTACACACAGGAGCGTGTGTGTGTGTGCGTGCACAGGAGTGTGCGTGAGTGTGTGTGAGTGTGTGTGTGCACTGGAGTCTGTGTGAGTGTGTGTATGGGTATGGGTGAATGCTCCTCAGTGCCTCTGTGTGTGTGTGTGTGTGTGTGCGTGCGTACGAGTGTGTGTGTGTGTGTGTGTGTATGTGTGTTTTCTGTCACATGGCTAATGAATTCAGGATTACAGACTGAAATCTACATAGCCAGAGCTGGAGTTATTTTTCTTCTGAAAATGTAAAAGCTGATTGGCTCATAATTGAAGAGATAAGAGCCGATTGGCTGATCCCTGAAAAGCTGAATGGTTTGTTCATGCAGAACTGCTAATGCCTTGACCTCTGAGCACAAGAAGTGGGATGAGTGTGTGTGTGTGTGTGTGAGAGTGTGTGTGTGTGTGTGTGTGTGAGAGTGTGTGTGTGTGTGAGAGTGTGTG